>JAUPFN010000029.1:17022542-17360042 GCA_036924255.1 Apodemia mormo
TGAAGGACCAATGGAAATTTGTCTTCAGATACATGTGGCGCCGCTGGTCCGTACCGCTGAAGGGTCATAGTGATAGAACCAGCGGGCCACTTCTTTTCAAGATGACGTCATAACTGTGGAGGTTGATGACGTCAAACAAGGAAGGGAAAAAAGATCTTCCCAACCACAAGGTTTACTGCCTGGGGACCGAAGTCCATTTTAGAGTCGTTAGGTCTAGTGGTCCAGTGTTGGCGTTGACCACATGAGGTCCCGGGTTCGATTCCCGGGTCGGGCACTTAAAAAAAAAGTGTTTTTTCAGTTTTCTGAGAAACACAAAGTTGCCCGGGATTGGAAAGTGCCCGGTTGGCGATAGGCTTCCCACCTATCACATTTGTGGGACCAAGTATCTTCGGCTAATCGTGGGTGCACTTGTTGTACCTCTGCCTACCCCTTTGGGGATATGGGCGTGAAGATACTTTTTTTTTTTGAAATTTGTATATAGTGTGCACAAGTTAAATAATTGTGATATCGCGATTCAGGATTTTATTTTGAATTTCATTTTTTCCATTTTTTATTATATTTTTCTAATAGCGTTTGTAGATTGCTTGAACCGCTACATACATTATAGTTACATACCTGCAGAGGCAAAAAGTATGGTAGTGTCCAGATCTCCGATGATGGTGGCAATTGTAGCAGCCGCGTCGATACACGCTTGCGTACCACGCGATCCCGCCTGCAGACTGCTTAGTACGGCCACGGCCTAAGGAATATCATGTCAATTAAAGTAAAAGACATGAGTATGTAAATAGTAATAGGCAGACAAAAACTAATCGTAAATTTTGGTGAAAATTAGTCGTATAAATAGCTATATCAGTATAATGTACAGGCCATTTATATTATTATTAATAATATTTTTCATTGCGCATTCAAAGAAATATAAAGCTAGAGTCTTTTTTGCTTGAACGCGTAATGGAAAATTATTTTTGTGTTTAATAATGCGTATGATAGCTACATTTATGAGGAGTGCTTTATGTTACTTTTTTTACCCGATTGAGACAAGAGAAGTGATGTTTTTGGGTCACACGAACGACGTCACATGCAACGGCTACGTATAAAATGGAAATTCAAATGTACTAAATAAAGTTATAATTTAAATGGGAGAAAACTTTGATCTATTATAAATTGTTTTATATAAATTAAAACATGTTTTTTTGAGACATGAGCGAGTTTGAGCCGCAGGAGTGGTGTACTAATCGATACATGGCAAATAAAATTTCGTCGCTGGTTCAATCACAGCCGAGTCACAATTTTTCTTTGCTTAAAAAAATTGACTTTTGCTTAAGATTACACGATAACAGTGAAAACTTCGTTAAGGCGATATTAAAACTAATACGTTAAGTCATTAACCTCCTGTATCTCTGATAGTTCGTGCTTGAACTCTGATCGGATCTCGGACACTCGAAATTGCGCGGGGATCGCGAGGCAAATAGGTTAGGTTTTAGAATACCTTTAAAAAAGGGTTTAATTCTGAAACCTAACCATATTTTATCATTCTGTAAACGACTATGTATCAATTCATATATTTTATATCTATCAAGGATCAAAATAAAGTGATCGGTAAAGTTGTTTTTATATTTACAAACATCACAAAAATCACTTGAAAAAAAAAAATGAATTTCTAACTGATTTTATTTTTGGCTATTAAGATATATTTCTTACAACAAATTATCTAAATAGAGCCATTAAACGGCCTTTCTACTAAAAACAGTACGCACATGAGAAAAATGTACCATAGAATAACACTAAATTCAATTTTATAGCACTAACAGCCACTGATACACGTGCTACCTGGTCGACCGACCAAAGGAGACTGAAGCAAAATAAACGACAGTAGTAGACGCTAACCTACGAATTTGACATGACAGATATTTTACCATAGAGCAAATATCAAAGCTTTTTCATGCGACAGTAGTCTGTATAATAAGAACTTTAAGGTTTAAATTCAAAGGTAAGCCTGGTAAATTTTAACCGCGAGAGTGACAATGAAATGAATTATTACTAATTATAGGTAAATAATCACCATTACGAGTGCCTAGTGGTTGATCATAAATGTAACTGTCACCGAGCGAGTATTGTTATACTCGCTTGGCAACTGTTACATTCAGTATTGATGAGTTTACCGTATTTCTCTAATTTAGCCGACTCAAGTCGAACCAGCGTTTCATAGCCGAATGAGACGGCTCAGTCTCGTTTAATACTTACAAAATAAAGAGCTCAGCTTAAGAGTTTTCAATTCGAGTTTTGGAATTTACCCTATCCCGAGATAAGTGTTACAAGTGCCACAACCCATGCATAGTAACGTGTATGTTTGTGTGTGTGTGCTTGTGTCCTCTACCTTCTCGTTGACTCGTCTGGCGGCGTCGGCCACGGCCCGCTGGTTCTGCGCGATGGCGGACAGGCGACAGTGCCCGCCCGCCCGCACCAGCTCCGATACCGCCTCGCCCAGCTCCGCGCTCGCCACGCGGATCCTACACACACACACCTCATGTACAGCCAAACCACGGATCTCACACATACATTCTACATCTGCATTCTTAGGACTTAGGACCTAATCAAGTTTAAATTCCAATTCGGTAGTAATTTTTAAAATGTCGACTTGTTAGAAGTGTCTGTAAGGTTTATCTGAATAAAACATATTTTTATTTTTAAATACTTCATAAAATAATTATACTATTGTAAGCGAGCCAAGCAAAAGTAGCCCCATTAACAAAAGGGAAACTAAATAGATTGAGACTTGTTTTTTATTTCAAAGATGCATAGCAGAAAAACATAACAAAAAGCATGACAACTTTGCAAGTCAATTCTCTAATTGCCTTCTTTGACTTGCCTTGAATGAGCCCATCAAATACAATTACACAATGTATTCATTTCAATTTGAAATATTGTTTCACCAACAATCTTTGTGTGTTTTTTTCAGATTTTTTTCAATATCTTGGGCCAAATCGGTTCAGATTTTTAGAAAGTCTAAGTTTGGTGGAATCTAATTGAATGCCATCAATCGCGTTTCGATCAGTCTAGACATTCAAACGTTTGAAAGGTTTACAAATACACAAACACAGTCGCACACACAATATACATACATACATACATACATACAAATATTGACGTAATCGCGAAATAGCCAGAAAATGTTCCTAAAGCCTTAAAACATCGAGATCTAGTAAAAATTCGATTTTCGAAAATCAAGGAAAAATCAGCAAGTTCCTTTTACTACCAACGTAGCGGGAAAATATATATTTCATTATTATGATGATGGTGGCACCCACCTCTGTCCCACGTCGGCGTTGGGCGTGGTGGCGGCCGCGCCCAGGCTGTCGGCGGCCAGCTTCTCGTACTGGCCGCACATCTCACTGCCCACCTCCACCAGCTTCGCGGGCTCAGTTGCTGCTTTTGCGGTCTGATGAGTGAATAAACGTTATCAATCGGCTGCCTATTAGGAGAGTGTATAGTTTACGTATCAGAGTTAAAAAAGTTTTCGTTATCTATAACTCGCTATCCTAGGTGAGGGATGGAACGCGGCATTAATCGACGCGACGCGATGCAATGCGACCAATACTTAACGCGACGTGTATGTGTTTAGCAGTTGTCATCTAACGACATACGCGACGATCTCAATTCATTATTGTTTTAATCGTGGGCAAGTATACTATATTGTAACTCACAAACTCACTCTTATTTTTAGTTCTTAGCCCTAAAAGATCTAGGAAGGAGAACCGTAAACTTTATACAAGGTAACTTTTAAAAATCCAGCCAAATTTTAAAATTAGAAACAAAATAATGAATTGAAACTGCGTTTTAATCTTATCGTAAAATTATTACAGGATAATATTAAAATATTCGTTTAAAAAATCCCACGAAGTGCATGAATTAGATGCAACAAGTCGTGAGAATGAACTCTGCAATAACGCTGGCGACTTACAGGCTGTATTTCATTTTACATTTACCTATAATTTCGACAATGTAATCTGTCCCTCTAAGTACATTCTTCCCAATCATTTATAATTTGGTCCGCACGCGCGTTCAAAATTTGTTACAAATAAAAACGTATTCTAATTTTTATTACAATAACATCAAAACACATAATCAAATAAAATGTTTTTTTTTACCCACATAGAATAAAATATTACGCTCAGAAACAATAGTGTTATGCATAATAATAATTCAACATATACAGATCTTTTGTAACAAAGCGTAATGTTTTTTGTACTCGAGTTCTAGTTTTCTAACTTTAGGGGAGGTTTAAGTGTTAAGAATCATCAATAATACAACTGTATTTTTGCTTGTCTACACGACTTTGCTATCGGTCGCGGACTCTTGTATTTATAATCAAACATTGCAATTAAGTGCCGTCATCCCTGAACCACTTAAGGTATAGTATAACCATGTAATAAAACTCGTAAATTAAGTAATAATAGTATTTTGTGTAACAGTAGAAAACAAAAATAAACCACCAAATGTGCAGTGCGTGCACACTACGAGGATCAATATTGAGCTGAATGTATGCGGCACGCGGGCGCCGGCGGGCAGTCTGTGCGGGGCGGGGGTGGGCCGCGCTCGACATGAGTGACGACCGATAATACCCAATCACCTAAATTTTGCCTAATTTAAATTATATCCATTCGTTGTGTTTTTTGTGTCGGATAACAATGATATTTTGTTACATCAACCGAACAGCTTCTGAAAGTTTGGCTGGTCCCTCAAAAATAACCCTGTCTATTTAGGTCTCTTTTTTAAAGATTTTATGTAAGCACTTTGTGACTCAAATTGCGTCGACGCGTCTTGTCGCGCAAAATACAAGTCCGCACTTCATCGCATCTCGACGCAAACTTATTACGGCCGCTGCATATGCTACAAGTAGATACAACTACTTGATACTTTCGTGAAATCTTTGAAAATATCCAATTAATAGCATTAAATACCTAAGCTAGCCAGAATGATGCATGTATAGCAAAGGGGATTTTCTTGGGCTTTCTGTTTTAGAGGCTCTCAACAACGTCAGGCTGTTTGAGAGACATTTATTACAATACGATTGTACTCCTGATATACACACTCCATAGTGAATTGAACAGAGTTAAGTTCATGTGTAATTTAATACGAAATAAATTAAAAAAATGTAGTTAGTGTCCTTAATAAGTATTTCTAAAGTAAATTTGAAAAGGGTAACTACCACCGGTGTAGAGATAATAACATACTCACCATGTCAGTGGCAAGGCGTGCTATTTCCTTGGCAGCGCCCACCATCCTCGTCTGATAGTCCACGAAGGAATCCGTCTCGTCGTAAGATCCGACTAGAGACATCCTGGAAACATACAATTATAATAATAGTTTATCTTCATGAGGGTCAAAAAAGTGGGAAGTGACGTGGTCGATAAAACAATGGTGTTTGAATCTAACCACTTCCTAAAAAAGAGAAAGATTTCAATTCGGCTGTATTTTTCTTACTACATTCATATCTTCACGCCAGATCCCTTCCGAGGTAGGCAGAGAGAACCGAGTGCCATACATAATGATCCTTGCACACTTGCCTCGCTTCTTCCATATTCATTACTCTCTTTATACAGACACACCGGTTGCAAAGACTCAACACCACCTTCGGACAGTACTCGATCAATCTGATCATGGTATGTTAGTCTTGGCCTTCCCCGGTACCTACATTTGTTTCGTATTTAGAAATATACATGTATGTTTTTTAATTGTCAGGTCTAGTTCTGTTTAGTTCTGGGATCAGAAGCCATGTATATACGTATGTCCTGTCCCAGATTTGCTTGCCTATAAGTGCTATCTGGTATGGCGTAATATAACGGCACGTATAAACTTCACAGTTCACCCGTGCCCCTCGCCTGTACCAGCCCGTGTAATCAGAAAGCAAAATACGGGGATGCAACAAAATCTGTGGTTTGAATTGAAAAAAAAACTTTATTATACACGTCAGTTGTAGGCAGCGGGTGTAATAAAAATAGACATTACTTCGACATCTTAGTCAGTATAATAGACTGTTTTATTTAAAAATCTAATACATATGTATCATAGCATACTTATGTATCATTAAAAAAACAATTTTAATATTTGAAAAACTGTAACTTTGTGAATACTTTATTCGATTTCATTATTTTGTAAATGCTACTACTGCTTCGCGTTTTTAAGTTCTAAAACATTGTAGAAAGTCCAAAATGTATGGTTAAGTTCTAAAACACTGTAGAAGGTCCAAATGTAAAGATTCTCGATAGCTAATTGAAGGTTTGTGTGAAAGAAAATATTTAAATACTTATGGGCTTTTAAAAGGTCTCGTAATATAAAAGTAAATGAGTAAGACAGAAAACAGTAGGAGGGATTTTCAATATATTACAAAAACAACTGACAACAAAAATTTCGTAGTTTCTTCACTAGATGATCGTAATGTAAACGTAAGATTTTGTCTCATTATTTTCATTAGGTTCACCACGCAGGTGAAGCCGAGGCTAGCAAAAACTTTTTCGTAACTGTTATTCAACTTAAGTAATTCTGTTTTAGGCCAACTTCCCAAAACGAAGGAGATTCTTAATTTCCATGTTTACATATATTTTTTAACGAAAATTCCTTCATTTACTCGAAATCTAAATCAGAGAGAATTGAGAGCCATTTATTATGATCCAGACAGACTTTCCATGCTTCCTCCACATTCATAACTCTCTAACGCAGACTCTTGACACCACCTTCGGACAGTACTCGACCAATCTGATCAAGGTACGTCAGTCGCGGTCTCCCCGGGTACCTAAATCCATCCACATGCGCATTGTACAATACGTATATGTACACTTGCACAACTGGGAACTATACACTCAAATCACAGAACACAATTCACCTTATTTGTTTCATAGACCACATTTGTAGTAGGTTTAGTATTTCCCAGCGTGGTGCGCGCGCGCACATCACCGACGCGTCACTGAATGGCGTAACACTTTATTTAGTACACTACATGCCGGTCTGTTTATGTCGAGTGCATTCATAACTGAAATGTTATTGAAGGTTCGACTCCGATATTAAATATGTAACGTGTATTTTCTAACATATGTTGTGGTTAGTTCGCATTCGCTTTGAAGAATATACTATTTGCCGTTCTGCCGGGCAGTTCGTAAGCGGCTACTAGGTGGTAGAGTTCTGTATTGTCTCGCCCGAGTCTGGTACCACCGCTTTACCTATTCCTGCCGCAATAGGGTTAGTGCTTGTCATTGTCATGTTCCAGTTTGGAGGATAAGGGCCGGTAAGCTTATGTATGTGGCATTAAGATTCCGCCACAAGGACTGCAACGCACCATTAACATCTTTGGTGTCTGTAGGCGATGGTTGTCTTCATCAGGAAAGCTATCTGCTTGTTTGTTATCATACAAAAATATTTTATTATACATGTTTTCCGCTTGTCGTGCACACGTACGTCACTCTCGAGCGCTAAACGCACACAAAAGTTCGCTGTGT
Source organism: Apodemia mormo (assembly GCA_036924255.1). Taxonomy (NCBI): domain Eukaryota; kingdom Metazoa; phylum Arthropoda; class Insecta; order Lepidoptera; family Riodinidae; genus Apodemia; species Apodemia mormo. The sequence goes on from JAUPFN010000029.1 coordinate 17,030,033, forward strand.
TCGTCCTATTTTTTCGGGGACTCTCCGGTACTTTTGTCCAGTCCGGTCTCTCTGTGTCCTCGGTTATTCAGGGGACATTTTGTACGGAGTACTTTTAATCCTCTGTGTGTGTTATTCCATACAGTTTATAAAGGGTGTATATCGATGGACAAAAAGGTATCCCGTGGATAGTATTTCGTCTGCACAGACAATTAGAATTACGGTGGAGTTACCAGAGGGCAATCGCAAGTACCTATTAATATGGACATTAAAGTAACTGTTAAACGTCATGGCATGTTAATTGATAATCAATACGAGTGATGTGATGCAGTCAATGGGAGCGGCTTGGCGGCGCGCCAGCGGTCACACTCCGGCGGTGACCTAACCGGCTAAGTATTTACTGTGGTGGTAACCAAAGTAGCAACTCGTAAATGTCACAAAATATATTTAAGGTATATTTATTTACACCTTTTGTTGAAAAGATAAAACCTTTAAACCTTTAAAAAACCTGTTAAACGATGAAACGAAAATGCATCAAGATAGAGAAACAAACATAAATGTATAGGATTAATCAGGCGAGAGAATGAGATAGAATACATAACACAATATTTCATACCATTTATTTATGGCTTATAATTTGCGCTTTTACGCGTTCCAATTTTCTTTAAAATCGGTAATGCCGTTCTGACTTATAACGGGAAAATCAGACTAATTTTCAAAATAGTAAAATTGTAGTAAGTGATTCATTAAAAAAATTAATCACGAAATTTATTCGAAAATTTGAATGTACATACAGACTTCAATTTACATAGTAATGAGTAGACTCGGCCACGCGTTGCTGAAGCTAAGTTACACGTTTAGAGTTTAGACTTAACATAGCGCTATCAAACTAACTCACACCGCCTTCTCTTAGAAACTAATGGAATTAAACCTAAGATAGCAAACAAGCAGATGGCAGAAAGGGAAACCATCGCCTATAGACGCCAAAGATGTTAATGGTGCGTTGCTATCAATGTAGCAGGATTGCTATGCCATATGTATAAGTCTACCAGCTACCTTATCCTCCAAACCGGAACTAGAAAATTACCATCATTGACGCTATTGCGGCAGGAATAGGTAAGGCAGTGGCACCATATACCCGAGCGAGACGTAGCGGAGCTCTACCACCTATATAATGTAATGCTTAGTAAAGAAACTTTGCAGAACCGTGACCGAGATAACGTGTCCTTAACCGCCGGTTAGCGAGCGTTATATATAGCGCGGTGACGGACAGACCGACTATTTATACGCCGGCCATGTGTTTATTTGCCGGTGCAACGGTGCGGACTATATTAACCCCATTTATATTACATCAATCAATCAAATAATATTTTATTCGACGTAGGTACACATAGGAACACTTATCGAACTATAAAATGCGAAATTCACTCTGAAACGGCTGGACTGATTTTGGTGAAAACTTGGATCTTGGAACTCATACATACATATCTTCTCGCCAGATTCCTTACGGGTAGGCAGAGAGAACCGAGTGCCATACATCACGATCCTTGCAGGCTTGTCTCGCTTCCTCCACATTCATCACTCTCTTCATACACAAACGCCGGTTGCGAAGACTCTTGACACCACCTTCGGACAGTGCTCGATCAACGTGATCATGGTATGTCAGTCTTGGTCTTCCCCGGTACCTACATCCTTCCACATTCGCATTGTATATCTGTTTTGTCAACCTTTCATCTACCATTCTTTCTACATGTCCGAACCAACGGAGCGTGCCCTTTCTCATCTTTACACCGACACTTTCTTTCAAACCTAACCTCTCTCTCAATTCCACATTACGAACACGTTCCGCGAGTGTTACACCACATATTTTTCTTGGCGACCTCACCTTGATTCTACTTTCATACCCTTTTTGACATACCCAAATCTCACTTCCATACAATAGCGTTGGGATAAGTACATGATTATGCAGGGCTAGACGGGCACCCTGACTTAAAATTGTGCTATTAAGTAATCTCTCTAATGCTCCATTCACTCCGTTCCCTGCACACACTCTTCTTTCACCATCAGCGGTGTACCTTCCTTCCTTCGGTGCTTCAATTTGGAACATAGGTAAAACTAACTAGGATATTCGTATATTACGATCGATACAATCGACGGAATCGATCGCAAAGTAAAAAGGATTTTGCCACATTGAACCAAGCGACATTTGGCTGTCGGTGAGAGCATGCCGGAGGCAAGGTCACAGATTCACATCCTATCGCATTAAAAATTTTTTTTGTTGTTTTTAAAATGTTCCCTAACACAAGATGAGTTTTTAAAAAACTGTGTTTTTATAAACTCATCTTGTATTTTAAAACTCATTATTTGGTACACATAACTTATTTTCTGTCATATCGGAAAAATTCACACTGAATGGCAGATGAACGATTTACAAAACAGATATACAATGCGAATGTGGATGGATGTATATAGGTACCGGGGGAGACCAACACTGAGGTGCCAAGATCAGATTGTTCGAATACTGTCCGAAGGTGGTGTAAAGAGACTTCGCAACCGGCGTGTTTGCATGAAGAGAGTTATGAATGTGGAGGAAGCAAGGCAAATCTGTCTGGACCGTGACATATAACACTAAATTCTTTCTGCCTACTCCGTAAGGGATTTGGCGTGAAGATATGTTGTTGCTGTTGTTAAAACGGGATTCATAAAAAAAAACTATGTTCACATAGTCAGCTACTTGACCAGTCGGTAGTTGTAAATAATATTAAAAGCGATTTTCAAGTTTAAAAGTATATAACTTTAATAGTCCAGCAATTTTTGTACATATTTTGCGTATCTTGGAAGCCACTCCATAGATTTTGATCAAATTTCGCTCTTAGTTTTGCTTTTTAGCAATATACATTTAGGAAAAAAGAATTGGTGTCATAATTATTGGTGGGCTCAAGGTCGCGCATTAGCTCTTAAAGGGCTCACGCGACTTAAGTAACAGAAGTCCACCCCCTTCCTGTGTTCGGTAAGCCTGAATCATCTGCCCCATAAAGTCCAGCAGCGGCTCTAATGCCCACACAACAGATTCTACGCATCGTGTTGAGTCTCTTAACGGGGACATTCGCCTTGGGTAACACTAAAACGACTATACCTGTGCCTGGTGAGCCTAACCAGCCACAGTCCAGTAACAGTTCCAAAATTCTGTACGCCGAGCTGAGCCACCTAATGGGTACACTGCATGGGCAACACTAGGACGGCTCTGCATGTACCTGGCGAGCCTGGCCAGCGCCCGCTTTACAAGTCCAATAAGAGTCCCACAGCTCTGCACACCGCGCTGAGCCTCCAAACGGGTACACTGTAGAGGTGTGTAATTCCGGAGGTACTAAATCAAAGGTAATAATAAGGATACGATATGCTTGTTAAATGATGTCAAATCCTTATCGTCTCCGCGGAATTATTTATTTCGGCCAGAATGGTGACTGGGCGTACTGAGCTAAGAATGAGAGGGAGAGAGAGAGAGAGAGTGAGACGTGACGAGCAATAATCAACCAAACAAACTAATTATATTAAATAGTATTGCGGAATTGGTGGGAGCGAGAAAAATATATAGGGAAACGTTCCTTTAAAGATACGAACACAGAATATGATACGCTGTAATATGAAAAGGACGAAGTGAGCCAAAGGAATAAAAAAATAAATGAATAATATCCGTGCCTGAATAAGTAACTTTTTTATAATAATAATAATAAATATCACGTAAATGCCTGTAACGGGGCACGATAAAACACGTTCTTGCTAAGATATGTTATCGCACCACATTCTATCACGCGCTATGCACGTGAATTATTAGTATATAAGGTTAAGAAAAATCCCAGTAAAATTAGTTTAATAAATACATTTATTAACCGATGTATGACTGTTATTTAATCGACGTGACACCTGCCCCTGTCAGGAATCGAATCCGAGCCCCATTGATTGGGTAGTCAGGGTCACTAACGACTCGACCAACGGGGCGGTCTGGGTTGAAGTAACATTAGGATGGGCTCACCTGTGTTCCGTGAGCCTGGCCAGCGCGCGCCCCACAGAGTCCAGCAGCGGCCCCACGGCCCCGCGCGCTGTGCTCAGTTCTCTCACGTGCACGCTCAGCTCGGACAGCGCTTCTCTGGCCAGGGACACTTGAGCTTCTACTTCCGCATGACAGCTTGTCGCCTGTAATTACAAATACTCTCAATGCTACCATTTATTTTATTTATAACTATGACAATTATCTTCGAAATGTATAGATTGTACGGTATGTAGTGATGAGCTAGTTTAAAGTTAGATTTGGACTCAAAGTGAACCTGAATTCAACTTTAAAATTTAATCGAAATTAAGATTGGATTGCCATTAGGAGTAAATGTGTTAATATGAGCATGCAAGGAAATAATATACGTAGTTTATATAATCAATTATAAAATATTTTTTAAGGGATTGCGCATGTATGAGTTTGTTTATATGTACGAGTACATTTGTAAGTGTGTGTGTGTGTGTGTGTGTGTGTGTGTGTGTGTGTGTGTGTGTGGTGCGTACCCTCGGGTTGCCGGCGGCCCGCTGCGCCGCGGCGGTGAGCAGCGCCAGTGTCTCGAGCACGGTGTGTGTGTGTGTGTGTGTGGTGCGTACCCTCGGGTTGCCGGCGGCCCGCTGCGCCGCGGCGGTGAGCAGCGCCAGTGTCTCGAGCACGGTGTGTGTGTGTGTGTGTGTGGTGCGTACCCTCGGGTTGCCGGCGGCCCGCTGCGCCGCGGCGGTGAGCAGCGCCAGTGTCTCGAGCACGGTGTGTGTGTGTGTGTGTGTGGTGCGTACCCTCGGGTTGCCGGCGGCCCGCTGCGCCGCGGCGGTGAGCAGCGCCAGTGTCTCGAGCACGGTGTGTGTGTGTGTGTGTGTGGTGCGTACCCTCGGGTTGCCGGCGGCCCGCTGCGCCGCGGCGGTGAGCAGCGCCAGTGTCTCGAGCACGGTGTGTGTGTGTGTGTGTGTGGTGCGTACCCTCGGGTTGCCGGCGGCCCGCTGCGCCGCGGCGGTGAGCAGCGCCAGTGTCTCGAGCACGGTGTGTGTGTGTGTGTGTGTGGTGCGTACCCTCGGGTTGCCGGCGGCCCGCTGCGCCGCGGCGGTGAGCAGCGCCAGTGTCTCGAGCACGGTGTGTGTGTGTGTGTGTGTGGTGCGTACCCTCGGGTTGCCGGCGGCCCGCTGCGCCGCGGCGGTGAGCAGCGCCAGTGTCTCGAGCACGGTGTGTGTGTGTGTGTGTGTGGTGCGTACCCTCGGGTTGCCGGCGGCCCGCTGCGCCGCGGCGGTGAGCAGCGCCAGTGTCTCGAGCACGGTGTGTGTGTGTGTGTGTGTGGTGCGTACCCTCGGGTTGCCGGCGGCCCGCTGCGCCGCGGCGGTGAGCAGCGCCAGTGTCTCGAGCACGGTGTGTGTGTGTGTGTGTGTGGTGCGTACCCTCGGGTTGCCGGCGGCCCGCTGCGCCGCGGCGGTGAGCAGCGCCAGTGTCTCGAGCACGGTGTGTGTGTGTGTGTGTGTGGTGCGTACCCTCGGGTTGCCGGCGGCCCGCTGCGCCGCGGCGGTGAGCAGCGCCAGTGTCTCGAGCACGGTGTGTGTGTGTGTGTGTGTGGTGCGTACCCTCGGGTTGCCGGCGGCCCGCTGCGCCGCGGCGGTGAGCAGCGCCAGTGTCTCGAGCACGGTGTGTGTGTGTGTGTGTGTGGTGCGTACCCTCGGGTTGCCGGCGGCCCGCTGCGCCGCGGCGGTGAGCAGCGCCAGTGTCTCGAGCACGGTGTGTGTGTGTGTGTGTGTGGTGCGTACCCTCGGGTTGCCGGCGGCCCGCTGCGCCGCGGCGGTGAGCAGCGCCAGTGTCTCGAGCACGGTGTGTGTGTGTGTGTGTGTGGTGCGTACCCTCGGGTTGCCGGCGGCCCGCTGCGCCGCGGCGGTGAGCAGCGCCAGTGTCTCGAGCACGGTGTGTGTGTGTGTGTGTGTGGTGCGTACCCTCGGGTTGCCGGCGGCCCGCTGCGCCGCGGCGGTGAGCAGCGCCAGTGTCTCGAGCACGGTGCGCGCGCGCTGCAGCAGCGCGGCCTGCGCGCCGCTCTCCGTCGTGTGCGAGGCCGCGCCCGCCGCGCCGCCGCACAGCGCCGCCGAGTACTGCGCCTGCGCACACACACACACCTGCACATCTCACCACAAGCCGCGCTCCTCACCCGTATACTACGGGTTACACTACTGCACACACTCACTGCCATATTATAGTACACTACTTTAATGATTATACTGGAAGCTTTACGGACATCTTCGGGGTAGAGGTGACTCGTAAACATTAAGAAAGATGAGAAATAACTTGTAGGGAGACAAGAGGTACACGAAGAAGAGAGCGTTAGAGCAAACTTTCGATATGGTCGATAGAACCATGGGCGAATGGCGGGTTAGGACACCTTGAATAATATCCGTCAAAAACTAAGATTTGCCGCAAACGTCACTACATTCCTGTGCAAAAACTGAGATGAAATATGTTATGTGCTTAAACTTTAACCAACCTAATGGCAGACATAAAACGATTACACCAGAATGCCCGATTCAAAGATACGTGAAGGTAAAATCTAAAACTAATTATGAAATTATAAGCTACGTCATGAGAGTAGAACAGATAAATTCCCAAGATCAAAGGTAGCAACTGCTAACTTACCTTAGTTAAATTTTATGAAGACCCCGTCCTTCCATAAACTTAACTAAGCAGTTGCTTTTACCAGATTATTTACAAGAAGAAGAGACGACAGACCTTGACTTGGCAGTAATCCAGTTAAGAATGAGTACGAGAATTAAAGGCCCAAGGGTAGATTAGGATCGCTTTCCGATCTTCATGCCATATAAGAGTGGAAAAAATAAAATAGGATACTTCCGCGGACTCCATCTGCATGCATCTGATTTTATGTAAAGCATTAGAATGTATCATTTAAGCCGCTAATGATAGAGAGGCATCAAAGTGGTAAGTAATATATATATATAAGTAATGTGGTAAGTAATATATATATATAAATATTAATAAATAAATAAGTAATGACCCGAACCCGATTACTTATGTCATAGGTATGTGATATCCCCGTACGTCACTATACTCTGAAATCGAAGAGATCTGAACTAGTCTTTACACTTGCATTAGCAACGCAATGCAAACATATCCTAGTTAACGAAGACAATAAGATATATTTGTATTGGTGTGAATGATGCCAGCGGACTTACAGGTATATTAGAGGGATAACGGAAAAAGGTTCAAGAAGGGAAGGCTAAACTTGGAACCACGTATTTGAGCAACGGTAGAGTAAGTAAAAAGTAGTGAAAACGGTAAGGATTTTCGAACCTCAGAGACAGAGGCGTGTCCAGTTCTCGAGTTTGATGAAATGTGTTATATCCGACCTTGACACCGACCAGTTGTTAGGGGTGAAAACATGTCACCAACCGATACTGGGATATGCTACTTCTTCGCTGACACTGATATGAGAATAAGTAACATTACCACATTTTATGGGATTTCCCACTTTACTCGTATATCACGTACGAGTAATTTGATAAATTGTGCAAAGACTAATTACTGATAATCGGGTAGAGGTGTAATAACTTCATAATCAGGAAATTGTTAATTCACCGGAAAACTACAAGGTGCTTTAGTTTACGCATTTTGCACATAAATGGTCTGGCAGTTGACATAGAAACGCAGATTACAAACGTAAAATAATTTGTAAGTATGCAAGGAGCGCAACAAGAGAGAGCCTAAAAGCTGACTTCGTGCAGCTCCCACAAAATCCGGTTCTTATGAGCAAGGTGTAAAATGGCCATGGGTAGTTGATTGGCTGTCTATTCAATCATTCAGCATCGTTCAAAAGGAGACGATATTTTTTAGAGCCTACGTTAGGTTGAAACCACACAATTTGAACCAGCTATTAGAAAAACATGATAAAAGAAGAGACGCGAGGGGGACAGAGACCACAGAGTTGGAAGTAGCATTTGTCGTAAAATTGATAGAAGTAATACCACTATTTTATTCAATTTCGGTTGATTTTATTGATGATATCCGACTAATCATTTTCGATTTGAGGTAGTAATCAACGTTCGGACTGACACTATATATGTTCTAACAGGCACTAATGGGTTTAATTCCTTGACGTTGTTAAGAGATGTTTCGAAGCTACTACGTATCTAAAATATCATTTTGATTTCTTAATTTTACACATCTGCATTCTTCCGGTAATACAGTTTTCTAGTGACGACGGTGGTCATTTACCGTCAGGTAGACTTTTTAGTCGCGTTTTTATAAAAAAATATATTTCCATATAGTTCCGTTCAATCCGTGCCCTTTGACACTACACCACCAACGGGTCTTGACGGGTTGGGATGCAATAGCGTCAATACTTATCGGTGTCGTGTTCTGGTTGGTGGCAAATTAGCCGGTAAACTCGTAAGCCTTAGCTGCACCGGTTTTCTTTGTCATTAAGCGTCTCACATATTCAACTGGAGTCTTAACGTAATTAAATAGTGCAGTGACACTACAACAAAAAATTAAATAAATCGATAATCACTTTTTTAACTCTCTTCATGGCGATATTCGAATAACATTAAGTCTTCTATATTCGGATTTTTAAAGTTCATAAGAAACTCAAACTTCTATATACGAGAACGTAATTTTAAGATTATTGTAAATTGCTACGAATTTGAATGGACACGAAAGATTGATGAAAGGCGAACGAATCTATCAACATTTTTTAACTGAGGCGTTTCTTTTACAAGTTTTACTTATTAGTGTAGTAACAGTCACAAATACTAAACACACATTTTCATGAAAACGGTACAAAATATTGTAAAATTTGACTTAAATAATTAAACCGAGAAATATTATTAGTGAAACGAGCCGGTAATTAAGACTATAGAGCAACTGGCGATTCGGCTTTATGGATGACATAATTTTATTTATAGAGTTCGCGTTGCATATCACAGTCATGCGTCGACAGTTAACGGGCACTAGGCGATAGGTATAACAGATACTGTTTTGATGTTGTAACTTGTTGATGATATTTATTACTTACTATTTACAATCTCATACATATTTTAAACTAGCTGACCCACCCAACTTCGCCCACGAGAAAATTAACATGTTTATGTATAGAATAGGGGGCAAACGGACAAGAGGTGAACCTGATGGTAAGTGATCATTGCCGCCTATAAACGGCTACAACACTGGAGGCCATGCAGATGCGTTGTCGGCCTTTAAGAAATAAGTAAGCTCTTATCTTAAAAAGCCCTAGTCGTGTCAATTCGATAACAAATCCGCCGTCAATTGGTTCCCACTGAGTATTCGTGCGAGACAAAAAAATGCCTTGAAAATTGCATTGTAGTGGACTTCCGGATATCGAGATGTAAGAGTGGAATTCCGAATTTCTGCGTAATATTCGGTTATGTAAATCAGCAGTTGGTATTGAGCCGAACAACTCCTCAAAACACTGATAAAAGTGATAGATGTACAGAGAACCAACATCTCTTCGCAATTCTAAACCCAACAGAAAAAGCCCGATCGTCGGCGTTTCGAATCGCTCCGCGCTGTACGCGGTCAACAGGAAGGAGCCCACTGTAGTTCTGTTTCCGGGTCTCTCACTATTTCCTTGCCAAATTTCAATAAAATCGATTCAGCGATTTAAGCGTGAAAGTGCAATAGACTTTGTTTTTATAGTAGTGTAGTATAAACACATTTTTAGTGATCTAACTGAATTATATGTATCAAAGCCTGCTTTAGTTTTGCTAGATAAAATCCTTACCATTTACACCATTAGTACCGCGAAAATAAATTATATCGAGATATATAGATTGACAGCATTAAATAAATAAATATTCACGGAACAAATTACACTTACTGATCTAACCCCAAAGTAAGCAAATTATTTTGCTTGTGTTATGGGTGTTAGTCAATGATATTAATACATAGATATACATATATATAAATACTTTTACATACATAATAAACACCCGAACCCGGAAATACAAACATTTATGCTCATCACACAATTGCTTGTCCCCGTCGGAGATCGCACCCGAGCCCCGTTGATTGCGTAGTCAGGGTCGCTAACCACTCGACCAACGGGGCGGTCAATTTATTTAAAAGGTGCGTTATTATTATTTGGAACGTAAAATATTACGTATGTATAATATATACATTATACATATGTATAGAGCGTTAGCGCGAGTAGCAAAAAAACCTAGTGCGCGCCAGCAAGCCGTCGGCCATTTCATTAAAGTAATTGGAATTTATCTACACGCGTATTCCTAGCTGAATAACGCCAATATTACTTTTTTCGGGTCTTATTATATGTTAGCACCCGGGCTTAACGATAAGTACTCGCCGGCCAGGTGTGGCGCACCTGTGTATTTTATTGTATTATATAAAATTAAAAGACATTTCGGTTCATATATATTCACCGCTATACCGATCATCGAGGTGAGCGGTGATTTATATCGATATGTTTGACAGTCTCCACGATTACAACTGGCAAGCAGTCCCCAGCGAGCAGTAGCAGTAGATTGGCACTGACCAGTTGTGTGACGGCGTGTCCGAGGTTCTCGGGCTCGCCGCACGCCGCCGCCCGCAGCGGCTCCAGCCGCTCCGCCATCTCCGCGATGCTGTTCTCCACCTGCTCCGAGAATCCTGACCAACACACACCGACACATCATTACATACCAAACACCTACATAGCTCTGCCGATGGCTACAGTATACCATCGCCTACAGACATCAAACAAATTAGGCTACCTTACCCTCCAAATCCGAACACGACAATGATAAGCATTGACGATATTGCGGCAAGAATAGTTACTAGTGGTACCTGCTGTTGTAGTGGTGCTGGTGGTACTAATACTTTATTGAAACAGTACAGTTGTAAAAAAAGGGAGAAATTAATAAAGATTATTATTATTAACAAATACCCGTAGCGAGTCGTTGCAGAACTCTACCACCTAGTAGTCACGACGGTAGTGACACGTATAGCCAATCGGTCGTCTGTTACGACCTGCCTGACAAAACGGCAGTTGGTCAGTTGTTTGTGTTTGCAGAGGGCCCGTACCAACACGGGAGGGAGGGGGGATTAAGCTTTACTAAAAATTTCACTAAAGAAGAATGATGAAGGTTTTTCACAACAAACCATTTACCATACAAATTCGCTTAGAAATTATATCGTATGTTGATAGATACTTATCTAATTTAAATATATTAATAATTTCTTCTGAAATGTAAATTGTATTACGGACATTTTTTTTAATACTACAAATCATGAAAAACCTCCGAGGATTAGAATTGAATCCACAATTATTACATACTATTTTAGCCATTCACGTCACAATATATCGGCAACTTTGTTGAAACAGTCTTCTGTGTTGTAAGTATCGACTGTACTAATACTTTCATTTTTGTTGTATTATATACAAAAGTTTGTTTAACACATTGCGTTTCACTTATCCGACATTTTTCTACCTTGTTCGATTTCTCATAAATAAAAAAGTGTTAACTTTATGGCAAAAAAGAAAAACTTGAGAGGTTTTTTTTTTATAGTAGAGGGGGCAAACGAGCAATAGGTGCACCTGATGGTAAGTGATCACCGCCGCCCATGGACATTGAGGTGTTTGTTATTTAAAATTTGATGTTGATTATTTAAAAAAACCTGTATACACTCAACAAAAATAATCTTCGCGACACCACACTGTTCAATGCGAAATAGAATTTCGGCACCCGATCGTATTTCGGAAGCCGGTCGAATTTCGGCACTCGGTCGAATTTCAACCCGCGGTCGAATTTCGGCAGCCGGTCGAATTTCGATCCACGGTCGAATTTCGGCACCCAGTCGAATTTCGACCCACGGTTGAATTTCGGCACCCGGTCGAAATTCGACCCGCCGTCGAATTTCGGTAACCGATCGAAATTCGACATTCGGCCGAAATTCTGTATAAATGTCGAACATTTGGCACCAGAAAAAAGTAAACAATCAAATAGTAGATAGGCTCTTTCACTTTCAATGCACGAGCTAAAGGGAAGTGGCTGGATATTTCTGTGCTTACTATACCTTACTATAGCAAAAAGTGTCGTGACAACTTTTCGTAAGAATTTTTTCCGTCTAGCCCCCTTTCACAACGCGCGATAAGGAACTTCGTTCTAACAATCTTATTTAGAAGGGAAAAAAGTAACTAGTTTGGTTAGTTTCATGACTTTCAAGTACCTATGTTCCTTCATGAAATGTATTTGGTGTTAGTGTCCGTTGAATTCTAATATGAGCTTATTGTACATTAAATTAATTTGATAATTTCGGATAAAGTTCTTGTAGGACTTTGGGCCGACGCGACATCATCAATCTTTTTTGTTGGACAGTTTTTCGTGGAAAAAACTAAATATATCTTCATAAACCTTTGTATTATTGCAAGTTTTATGATAAAGGTAACCTGGAGTCAAGATGATAAGCTGTGCGCGCGGTGTGAATAGCACCAACCTTGCAGCGTGTTGGTCTGCTTGGGCTGCAGGTCCTGGCTGAGGGCTTGCAGCGCCACCTGGTCCAGGTCCCGCAGCTGCTGGTTGATGCTGTCCAGCGCCGCCGCGCACTCCTTCTGCCCCGGCGCCTTCTCCCTGCACACAACCTCCACTTACTCACTTTATACACTACATTGGCCGTTTTTACAGCTTCCATCAAACTTTTTGATCCAATAAAATCACACCGAAGGATACGGGTACCAGGTCAGATAACAAATACCAGTAACGAAAAGATTATACCGTCTTATCTTAATAACTACAACACTATTAGTCTTACAAATAGGAATATAATATTCGTATATAATATAACATGTCATAATTTAGCTCATGTAGTCTACTCGGTGTTGTGACTCTCATAAATGAAAAAACCAGTATATCAATTCTGCCCTTGCAAAGCTCTTGAGAAAGAAATATAAAATACGGCTATCATCAAAAAGAGGAGCCTATTTCCGGTGCTGAACGAGCGTTTCGAGAGCGGCTCGAAGCTGCCAAGACACACAACAAACGACACCGACTCCGCGAAGACCTTCACTGCTGCCACTGAATCCCCGAGCAAATCTTTATAATTATAATACTACTTATTTAGTAAAGTATAATAAAAATACCTATAGTTATTAAAATACTTTGATCGAAATCAATCCTATTAAGCGATTCGCTGAAATAGACGTTTCATCTTAAAGCCAACGGCCGTGTGCACCGACACAGAACGTTTTTTTTAAGGAAAAATTATGATACGACTGGCATGAGGCCAATGACGTCTTTTTGTTACACCAGACATCGCTGCTCTTCCAGCTGAGCTAAATATCAATGGTTCACTGTGGGAAAATTCATCATTGTTTTGTGATCGACGAGTGACGTGAATTTTTAAATATCCGTCAGGATCAGTGCTAATTAGAAATTTGAATTAGAAACTCATTTAACTTGTATGTACAAATATATGTTTATATAAAAAACCAGTAAAATCGACGAAATCGATCACAAAGTAAATATGAATTTCACCATATTAAACCATGAGTGTATAGCTTAGCCGGAAGAACGATGTCTCGTCTAAAAGCAAGACGATCAGTAGTCTTATTTTTAGGCTGATTGGTACGTTGCCTGGGTGGAAACCAAGATAGTTGTTGGTTCGGATCCTGTCGTGTCAAAATCTTGCTGAGCTTAAAAAGTTTATAAAATACTCCTAGCACAGGATAAAAGCACGCATACATATTTCTGCTTCAAATTGCGTCGACAAACAGACGACAACTATAGGACGATATAGTCCGCAACGTACCCTGGTCTTGCAGGCACATAGCCTCTTTCTTTACCTATAGTCCGGAGTGTACCGCAGGAACTTAATCAGGATGAGTTGCGATGGGAGGACACCAAACGGTCCAGCAGAAAAGCAGTAGCAGCGGTGAAGTTGATGCGCGTGTCGATACGACACAGTCACCGTAGGGGTGGGGGGGGGGGGGGGGGGGGCACCGAACATGAGCTTGTTGAATTCATCATCGACGGTGCCTTTATGTTATTAATTTTTTGATAATGCATATACCAGTAATCTGAAAGATACAGTCAAAGACTTCTGTATACTGGACGAGGCATGCGTCACGTCACCAGTCCATGGACTGCACTGTAGTGAAACCTACCTCTGAGCTTGTACAATGAGACGTTATCACGAAATTGACAACGGCTGCAACCTGTTGGTCGCAAATGTATATTATATGAAATTATACTCTGTAGCGCTACTTAATTTCGCATTTGGTTAAACGATTTATTATTATTTCAGCGCTGCAGCGAGTGTTAACGAAATGTAATACGACTTCTACTTAACAAAGCTTTTCCAAGCCGTATAATACTGAATGTTGGAGACCAGCGCCTTGATGGTGTCGGAGAGCGTCTTGCTGTGGCCGGTGCGGCCGCTCGGCTGTGCAGTACTGACCTGATGTTGGAGACCAGCGCCTTGATGGTGTCGGAGAGCGTCTTGCTGTGGCCAGTGCGGCCGCTCGGCTGTGCAGTACTGACCTGATGTTGGAGACCAGCGCCTTGATGGTGTCGGAGAGCGTCTTGCTGTGGCCAGTGCGGCCGCTCGGCTGTGCAGTACTGACCTGATGTTGGAGACCAGCGCCTTGATGGTGTCGGAGAGCGTCTTGCTGTGGCCAGTGCGGCCGCTCGGCTGTGCAGTACTGACCTGATGTTGGAGACCAGCGCCTTGATGGTGTCGGAGAGCGTCTTGCTGTGGCCAGTGCGGCCGCTCGGCTGTGCAGTACTGACCTGATGTTGGAGACCAGCGCCTTGATGGTGTCGGAGAGCGTCTTGCTGTGGCCAGTGCGGCCGCTCGGCTGTGCAGTACTGACCTGATGTTGGAGACCAGCGCCTTGATGGTGTCGGAGAGCGTCTTGCTGTGGCCAGTGCGGCCGCTCGGCTGTGCAGTACTGACCTGATGTTGGAGACCAGCGCCTTGATGGTGTCGGAGAGCGTCTTGCTGTGGCCAGTGCGGCCGCTCGGCTGTGCAGTACTGACCTGATGTTGGAGACCAGCGCCTTGATGGTGTCGGAGAGCGTCTTGCTGTGGCCAGTGCGGCCGCTCGGCTGTGCAGTACTGACCTGATGTTGGAGACCAGCGCCTTGATGGTGTCGGAGAGCGTCTTGCTGTGGCCAGTGCGGCCGCTCGGCTGTGCAGTACTGACCTGATGTTGGAGACCAGCGCCTTGATGGTGTCGGAGAGCGTCTTGCTGTGGCCAGTGCGGCCGCTCGGCTGTGCAGTACTGACCTGATGTTGGAGACCAGCGCCTTGATGGTGTCGGAGAGCGTCTTGCTGTGGCCAGTGCGGCCGCTCGGCTGTGCAGTACTGACCTGATGTTGGAGACCAGCGCCTTGATGGTGTCGGAGAGCGTCTTGCTGTGGCCAGTGCGGCCGCTCGGCTGTGCAGTACTGACCTGATGTTGGAGACCAGCGCCTTGATGGTGTCGGAGAGCGTCTTGCTGTGGCCGGTGCGGCCGCTCGGCTGTGCAGTACTGACCTGATGTTGGAGACCAGCGCCTTGATGGTGTCGGAGAGCGTCTTGCTGTGGCCAGTGCGGCCGCTCGGCTGTGCAGTACTGACCTGATGTTGGAGACCAGCGCCTTGATGGTGTCGGAGAGCGTCTTGCTGTGGCCAGTGCGGCCGCTCGGCTGTGCAGTACTGACCTGATGTTGGAGACCAGCGCCTTGATGGTGTCGGAGAGCGTCTTGCTGTGGCCAGTGCGGCCGCTCGGCTGTGCAGTACTGACCTGATGTTGGAGACCAGCGCCTTGATGGTGTCGGAGAGCGTCTTGCTGTGGCCAGTGCGGCCGCTCGGCTGTGCAGTACTGACCTGATGTTGGAGACCAGCGCCTTGATGGTGTCGGAGAGCGTCTTGCTGTGGCCAGTGCGGCCGCTCGGCTGTGCAGTACTGACCTGATGTTGGAGACCAGCGCCTTGATGGTGTCGGAGAGCGTCTTGCTGTGGCCAGTGCGGCCGCTCGGCTGTGCAGTACTGACCTGATGTTGGAGACCAGCGCCTTGATGGTGTCGGAGAGCGTCTTGCTGTGGCCAGTGCGGCCGCTCGGCTGTGCAGTACTGACCTGATGTTGGAGACCAGCGCCTTGATGGTGTCGGAGAGCGTCTTGCTGTGGCCAGTGCGGCCGCTCGGCTGTGCAGTACTGACCTGATGTTGGAGACCAGCGCCTTGATGGTGTCGGAGAGCGTCTTGCTGTGGCCAGTGCGGCCGCTCGGCTGTGCAGTACTGACCTGATGTTGGAGACCAGCGCCTTGATGGTGTCGGAGAGCGTCTTGCTGTGCGCGGCCAGCGCCTGCCAGTGCGGCCGCTCGGTCGGCGCCAGCGCCAGCGCGCGGGCCGCCTCCAGCATCGAGCACGACCCCGAGATTATGTTCCTGGGGAACACGCATATCACTCAACATATGCTACTTCTTAACTCTTTGTGACGAAATCCCCGAACTTAAGCCACAGAGCCAGCTGAACATTCAAAAGCAAGCAAAGGAGGATGTGACCGGCACACCCTTACTGGTTACACCCCTTTTCACTTCCTCGTTCTCTCTTTCTTCCTCTCATTCCATATTCTCTGGCCCCGTGGCTTAGACCATTCTACTGAATAATTTAGGTAACAAGAACGGTGTTTAAGTGATTTTCTTTTATATCATAAGATAGCAAACAAGCAGATGGGTCTCCTGATAGAGTCAACCATCGCCTATAGACACCAAAGATGTTAATGGTGCGTTGCTATCTTGTGGCGAGGTCTAATGCAACATGCATGAGTTTACCGGCTACCTTACCCTCCAAACCGGAATACGACAGTGTCTAGCACTGACGCTATTGCGGCAGGAATAGATAATGCGGTGGTACCAAACCCGATCAAGCCGATGCAGAACTCTACCACCTAGTAGTCACGATGGCAGTGACGCGCATAGCCACTCGGTCGCCTTTTACGACCTGCCTGGCAGAACGACAGTTGGCCTATTTTTTAATGGAGCCCGGAACCAACACGGAGAGTGATGATTTATATTGTTAAAGTGTGTTGTGTTACTGAATGTTTTTTCTTAACTTTTTTTCTTTTAAATATAAAAGCTTAATAGCAAATAAAGAGCATAATATATGTTCAATATCATTTGATGTCCTTGGAGTCCTTGTCCAACTTAGAACTATGATATTCAGCCTAGATGGGGTACTACATCACATCTTTAGAAAAACTAACCAACAGTACATTCCTAGTGTCACTGCCATTCACTAACACACATGCTTTACGTTCTTAGTATATAAATATACGTTACACATGGCAGGAATCCACCTATCCTATAATCTGATAGTGTCCTTAAGTTTTTTCGCATAGACTCTGTGGAATGCTTTCTTTAAATCTACAAAACCACAGAAAACCTTCTTAATATCACACAAAAGCTACTCAGCGGAAGTGAGAAAACTTGGTCTGCACATCTCTCTAAAATCTGAAATTTCCTTGCGCCTCAGCACAACATTTTCATACATCTTCTATGTTAGGCTCATCAAAATCTTGGATCTATAGCTATATATAGTGCACTCCATAAACTCTTGCTGTGTTCAAGGTCACGGCGCAATTTTTCCGGTTTTCTACTGTTCTGGAAAGTATTCTCAGGCCCCAAAAAGAGTCCCAACTAGTAAAAACACACCGTTTGATCACTTATTCAGTATTGACAACCCACATCACTATGTGTATCTTTGTGTATGATAGACTTAGACTTTTTGTAATTTATTGTAAATTATTAACTAGAGACATTAATGTAAAATAAACGCTTTCTTCTACTTGGACCGTAATGAAAACCAGTCGCACTTGTTTTCATTCAATTAAATCCAGCGATCTAAAATCACTAAAAACCTATACAAAACCATTCAACTTTCAACAGGCAGATAACACGAATTGTCACGGTCTTTCTAATTTTCATTATTTATATAGCCCACACAAACTCTTCCAAAATAATGTCTTCCTGTGCCATCATTGTTATTGGTTTAATGCTGTGGTGGCATTCTGGAGAAACCCATACATATTGTTACGAATAATCTAGAAACGTGAAGAGTTGGAATGCTGGAGGATCTAGAAATAAAAGAAAGAGATAGCTACTCCTATTAATAAACAACTAGTTGGCCGATATCGGTAAAGCTATACCATAATGAACTTTGTGGTATAGAGCGTAAGGTTGAAAGTAGCGTGTACTAGGATTTATGAGTCATAACTTGTTTATCATAAGTTGATTACAATAATTGTCTATTATTTAGGAGATTATTGTGGAACATTCGCGATTATTTTAGAACTATACCCTGGGTATAAATAGAGATGCGTTGACAAATAGGAGGCAGTTTTTATAAAGCGATCGAGAGCGATACTTGAAACGACCCGTGCGAAACGAGAAGTGTTTTATTGTGTAGTCACACAATAAAACATTTCTCGTTTCGCACGGGTCGTTTCAAGTATCGCTCTCGATCGCTTTATAAAAACTGCCTCCTATTTGTCAACGCATCTCTATTTATACCCAGGGTATAGTTCTAAAATAATCGCGAATGTTCCGGGTTAAACGGGTTAAGTTCAGTGATAGTACAGTGAGTGACTAGTGTTAATTTGAGTATAACGTCGTATTGTTTTGTGTATCTGTATTATAAATACACGGATTTAATATAAGTGGTGTTTTCTTACAATTACGAACCCGAAGTACGTAACAATATCATCAAAATATTATTTCCATCATTTTACCTATTCCATGCTTCTTTAATCGAAAACATTTTTATCTTTTAGTGCTGCAGGAATAAGTAAAGTGGTGATACCAAACCCAGGTGAGATGTTGCGAAACTCTACCACCTAAAAGTTATGATAGTAATGACACGTATAGCCAATCGTTTGCCATTTATGAAATGTCTAACAGAATAGCAGATGGTCTAATTTTCAAACGAGGCTCAGAGTAACACGCTTGGGAAATTTTCATTGGTGATAGAAATGCAAATGTTTGTAAAATATTGCAGCCTATTTGATTCAGATCACGTCAGTCAATAATTTTCGAGTCGGAAAGATGTCATTGCTGTTCTAATTTAATTACTTATAAATATAAAATGAACTAAAAGCGAAAATGGGAGTCGGGTTATTAAGATATGAAAACACAATCAGGGGAACAGACAAGATTGGTGATCGCTTCACCGACAAGAGCATAATAGCTCTTGAGTAAAAGAGAAATATAAAATTAAAAAGTATATGACGTCACAGAAGGAGGAAGGGGCGTGAGGGAGAGGTGTGAAATGAGTGTCGCAATGTATGTGTAGTGACCTGCCGCACTGCAGCACGGCCTCCTGGCTCTGGCGGGCGGCGGGCGAGATCCGCGCGGGCACGGCCGCGAACTCGGGGCTGTCCGCGAACTGCACCAGGCTGCGCACCGCCTCCGCCAGCGGGCCCGTCGCCGCCGCGCAGCGCGACCGGTTACTCTGCGGACACACCGCGCTCTACACACTGCTCGCACGGAATATGTCATATGTCTAATACATACTAAACGAGCATACGGCTCTCCTGGTGTAAGCAAACTATCAACCATCGCCTATAGACACCACAGATGTTAATGGTGCGTTGCTTTCCGTATGGCCCGGGAAATTATGCAAGTGGATCACCAGTTTTTTGGCTGATCGGAACATCAAAGTCGTAGTCGACGGTGCGTGCTCCGACCTTAAAATTGTCAATGCTGATGTTCCGCAAGGCTGCGTGCTATCGCCTACACTGTTTATTCTGCACATCAATGACATGTTGCGAATTATTAATATTCATTGCTATACAGATGACAGTACTGGTGATGCTTTGTACTCCGGTCATAGCGGTATTTCTCGGGACCACGTCAATGAGAGTCGGGTCAAGCTAGTGTCTGAAATCGAAAAATCTGAGCTCGAAAAAATCTCGGAATGGGGTCGACTCAACTTAGTTCAATTCAACCCCAGGAAGACACAGCTGTGTGCGTTCACCGCTAAAAAGTCGGCCTTTGTCGTATCACCTCGCTTTGAGAACACTCTCCTGACAACCTCAGCCAATTTTGGAATTCTTGGCGTTGACATATGGAACAACGTTCAGTTCTGTGATCATTTGGAAGAAAAGGCTAAATTAGCCTCTAAAAAGCTCGGTGTGCTCAGTAGAGCGAGACAGTACTTCCTGCCGGCTCATCGCTTGCAACTTTACAAAGCGCAAATTCGCCCTCACATGGAGTACTGTTCTCATCTCTGGGCGGGAGCTCCGCAGTATCAGCTTCTTCCACTTGATCGCATTCAGCGTAGAGCGGTTCGAATCGTTGACGACCAAGTAGTCTCCAATCGGCTTGACTCCTTGGCTTTACGCAGAGATGTAAGTTCGCTTAGCATCTTTTACCGCATTTATCATGGAGAGTGTTCCGACGAACTGTTTGGATTGATCCCTGCTGTTGAATTTCATCATCGGACATCGCGGCAAAACTTAAAAGTTCCATCCTCATCACCTCGATGTCTGGAAATCCACAACTGTGCGATTCTCTAGGCACTTCTTACCACGCACTACTCCTCTGTGGAATCAATTACCGGCGGGGGTGTTTCCGAACGGATACGACTTAGGCACCTTCAAGAGAAGAGCATACTCCTTCTTAAAAAGCCGGCAACGCAGCTGCAAGACCTCTGGTGATGTGGCTGTCCATAGGCGGCGGTAATCACTTACCATCAGGTGAGCCTCCTGCTCGTTTGCCCCTTTTTTCTATACATAAAAAAAATGGTGGGGTTGGAATATTATATGCATAAGTTCATCGACTTAGTTTCTAAACCGAGAAATGACAGCGAAAAATTTCGACGCTATTACGGCAGGAATAGGTAAGGTGAATCCGAATAAGTTCGAAACGTTGCAAAACTCCACCTAGTTAGTAGGTATACTACTACTACTAGAATTGATGTGTGTAACGAAATACAGAATTTATCCTAAATGCGACAACCAGACCTAGAAGTAAAATCGACCATTTACGTGTTTTATTTGTTTTATATCATAAGATAGCAAACAAGCAAATGGGTCTCCTGATGGAAAGAGTCAACCATCGCCTATAGACACCAAAGATGTTAATGATGCGTTGCTATCTTGTGGCGAGGTCTAATGCCACATGCATAAGTTTACCGGCTACCTTACCCTCCAAACCGGAACACGACAGCGACAAGCACTGACGCTATTGCGGCAGGAATAGGTAAGGCGGTGGTACCAGACCCGGGCGAGACAATGCAGAACTCTACCACCTAGTAGCCACGATGGTAGTGACTCGATAGCCAATCGGTCGCCTTTTACGACCTGCCTGGCAGAACGGCAGTTGGCCTATTCTACAAAGGAGGCCGGGACCAACACGGCGTGATACGTGATAAAGTTCTAACCCTGAAGGGAATATAATCTTTATCCCCTAAAGTTAGTGTTACTACGCTGACCGTTTTTGTTAACAGTGTCATCAGTACGCACACGATATGCAACCTTATAGCTTATATCACTCCAAGAAGTCGAAATAATGATTGTATTAGACGGCGTCGTGTGCGCGTACCTCGCTGTAGTCGGCGTCGAGCGCCTTGATCTCCTTGACGAGCGCGGCGGTGCAGTTGGCGACGTCCTTGGCGGCCTGCACGAAGTGGCGCTTGCTCTGCGGCTCGGCGCAGCGGGCCGAGGCCACGCGGCACGCGTTGCACAGCGCCGACGTGTGCTTGGCCACCACCGTGGCGGCCGCCAGCACCTGCTGCTGCTCCGTGCCGCGCTCGCGCAGCGTGCCGCACGCCGCCTCGATGGCCGCCGCCGCGCGCCCGAACTGCGCCTGGTCCACCAGCCCCGCGCGCCCCGCCGCCGACGACGAGTCCGACACGCCCACCTGCACACACACACACGTGATGGACGACGTCGTCAATGAACATAACAGATGTGGCGCGAGGTTATTTATACTACTCACAACATAAGAATGTTGTAAGGTAAATAACCTCACGGATTATTTTATGCGGAAAAAATATTTTATTCGTAAAAATCAAAATGTTTCAGTCCCTCGAATCGCATTATTTTTTGGGTATATCTTTGGTTAGACGTCACGAACGCTGTGTTTAAATGTTCACCTATTATGGAAATACCTTATACATGACGTTATCAAAGATTTTTGTTTTGCACCATTTCTGAAGTCATGAAATAAAAATTTGGTAGATTCATCTAAAGTGAACCACTCATGAAGTTTCTAATATATGTTAATCATTCAAAATATAGGCTGGTGTCTCGCGGACTATTCTCGTGTGTGTGTGTGTGTGTGTGTGTGTGTGTGTGTGTGTGTGTGTGTGTGGCACTGACCAGGTAGGCGGCCTGCGCGGTGCACTCGACGAGTCCCTGCACGGCGCCAGCCACGGCGGCCACGCTGCGCGAGAACACGCCCGCCTCCGACTTCTTCACCGCGCTCGCCATGCCTGACATGCCCTCGCCTGTACCACACGACACAATGCGCTTGTACAGACTACTTTTAATGATTCACCGATTATAATAAGTTTCACATACAGAAGGCTAAATTACTGTGATGAAGACTTCATTTAAAATAATACTAATGCAATGGACAAGAATACGCAAAACTCAACATAGATGGCGCTGTAAACGATTGACCCAAACATTGCATCTGTCAAATTTTAAATAAGTTTTTCGTGGTTTTTTTGTTGAATTTTTTAGTAAATTTATTAAAAATATATTTAACGCAGTCTGTAAAACAGCTTAAAGAAGACCTAAAAAAAGGGAGATGCCCCTTTTTTATAAGCAAAGCAGAAAAGCTGATCTTGTAGCAAGTTATCTTTTCTATTATTATGTCAAAATGTTTACTTTCGATGGTAAAACGCATTTCAAAAGATTTGTTTTAACTCTTCATGTGTATCAGTAACACTTTTAGCCATCCCATCCACAAAAACTAACTTAATTTTTGTATCTGTCAGACATGACTTAATTAAAGTTATGGCATCCAAAAAGTAAAGTAAAAGATGTCTACTACAATAGTAAACCAATGTGTTTTTACAGGCTTACTGGAACTACAATCTATGTAATCGAAATCCTCAAAATGTTTGTGATATGACCTTTAATTGGCACCAGCTGTGAAGCTTTTTCTTTTATTTTATTTATTGCTCGTTCTCATAATCTCCTTATTTTTGGTCTTTTGGAAATAGGTGCTTTCCATTCTCGCCACTTTCAGGAACTACACAGCGCGGCATTTTTTATAATTTATGTAAAACAAGTTTTTTATAATTTATGTAAATCAAATGTTTTTCTATGTAATTGACAATGGTTTGGGTCAAGCGATCACACCGCCTCTAGTGGCCAAATTATGCAGAATTCTTGTCCATTCAGTGTAATAACATTTTTGATTGATGTAAAAAATATCAAAAACTCTGCTACTGTAACATTGTTTATCAAGTCTTTTTTTTTATATCATAAGATAGCAAACAAGCAGATGGGTCTCCTGATGGAAAGAGTCAACCATCGCCTATAGACACCAAACATGTTAATGGTGCGTTGCTATCTTGTGGCGAGATCTAATGCCACATGCATAAGTTTACCGGCTACCTTACCCTCCAAACCGGAACACGACAGCGACAAGCACTGACGCTATTGCGGCAGGAATAGGTAAGGCGGTGGTACCAGACCCGGGCGAGACAATGCAGAACTCTACCACCTAGTAGCCACGATGGTAGTGACTCGATAGCCAATCGGTCGCCTTTTACGACCTGCCTGGCAGAACGGCAGTTGGCCTATTCTACAAAGGAGGCTGGGACCAACACGGCGGAAAAGTATTTACGATTGTTAAGCCAATGGATTAAATATTTCACTGCTGGAATACAATATATCAAAACTCCCACTACTGTTGTTCATTTTACCAAAAACCCCACTGTTAAAATTGCATTAGTAGAAATTATAATAAATAAGGTACAATAGTGAAATTTTTAATGAATTAATCCATGTGTTCCATATATTTGTGTCAATACAATGTGAGTGTAGTGTAGTGTAGTGTGCGGGTGACTCACTGAGCTCCTTGCTGTGGTCGACGACGGCGTCCAGACAGGCGAAGTACCCCAGGTCGCTGAGCGGCTGCCCCGAGGAGGCCAGCAGGGCCCCGGCGGCGCGGATGTGAGTGTAGTGTAGTGTAGTGTGTGGGTGACTCACTGAGCTCCTTGCTGTGGTCGACGACGGCGTCCAGACAGGCGAAGTACCCCAGGTCGCTGAGCGGCTGCCCCGAGGAGGCCAGCAGGGCCCCGGCGGCGCGGATGTGAGTGTAGTGTAGTGTAGTGTGTGGGTGACTCACTGAGCTCCTTGCTGTGGTCGACGACGGCGTCCAGACAGGCGAAGTACCCCAGGTCGCTGAGCGGCTGCCCCGAGGAGGCCAGCAGGGCCCCGGCGGCGCGGATGTGAGTGTAGTGTAGTGTAGTGTGTGGGTGACTCACTGAGCTCCTTGCTGTGGTCGACGACGGCGTCCAGACAGGCGAAGTACCCCAGGTCGCTGAGCGGCTGCCCCGAGGAGGCCAGCAGGGCCCCGGCGGCGCGGATGTGAGTGTAGTGTAGTGTAGTGTGTGGGTGACTCACTGAGCTCCTTGCTGTGGTCGACGACGGCGTCCAGACAGGCGAAGTACCCCAGGTCGCTGAGCGGCTGCCCCGAGGAGGCCAGCAGGGCCCCGGCGGCGCGGATGTGAGTGTAGTGTAGTGTAGTGTGTGGGTGACTCACTGAGCTCCTTGCTGTGGTCGACGACGGCGTCCAGACAGGCGAAGTACCCCAGGTCGCTGAGCGGCTGCCCCGAGGAGGCCAGCAGGGCCCCGGCGGCGCGGATGTGAGTGTAGTGTAGTGTAGTGTGTGGGTGACTCACTGAGCTCCTTGCTGTGGTCGACGACGGCGTCCAGACAGGCGAAGTACCCCAGGTCGCTGAGCGGCTGCCCCGAGGAGGCCAGCAGGGCCCCGGCGGCGCGGATGTGAGTGTAGTGTAGTGTAGTGTGTGGGTGACTCACTGAGCTCCTTGCTGTGGTCGACGACGGCGTCCAGACAGGCGAAGTACCCCAGGTCGCTGAGCGGCTGCCCCGAGGAGGCCAGCAGGGCCCCGGCGGCGCGGATGTGAGTGTAGTGTAGTGTAGTGTGTGGGTGACTCACTGAGCTCCTTGCTGTGGTCGACGACGGCGTCCAGACAGGCGAAGTACCCCAGGTCGCTGAGCGGCTGCCCCGAGGAGGCCAGCAGGGCCCCGGCGGCGCGGATGTGAGTGTAGTGTAGTGTAGTGTGTGGGTGACTCACTGAGCTCCTTGCTGTGGTCGACGACGGCGTCCAGACAGGCGAAGTACCCCAGGTCGCTGAGCGGCTGCCCCGAGGAGGCCAGCAGGGCCCCGGCGGCGCGGATGTGAGTGTAGTGTAGTGTAGTGTGTGGGTGACTCACTGAGCTCCTTGCTGTGGTCGACGACGGCGTCCAGACAGGCGAAGTACCCCAGGTCGCTGAGCGGCTGCCCCGAGGAGGCCAGCAGGGCCCCGGCGGCGCGGATGTGAGTGTAGTGTAGTGTAGTGTGTGGGTGACTCACTGAGCTCCTTGCTGTGGTCGACGACGGCGTCCAGACAGGCGAAGTACCCCAGGTCGCTGAGCGGCTGCCCCGAGGAGGCCAGCAGGGCCCCGGCGGCGCGGATGTGAGTGTAGTGTAGTGTAGTGTGTGGGTGACTCACTGAGCTCCTTGCTGTGGTCGACGACGGCGTCCAGACAGGCGAAGTACCCCAGGTCGCTGAGCGGCTGCCCCGAGGAGGCCAGCAGGGCCCCGGCGGCGCGGATGTGAGTGTAGTGTAGTGTAGTGTGTGGGTGACTCACTGAGCTCCTTGCTGTGGTCGACGACGGCGTCCAGACAGGCGAAGTACCCCAGGTCGCTGAGCGGCTGCCCCGAGGAGGCCAGCAGGGCCCCGGCGGCGCGGATGTGAGTGTAGTGTAGTGTAGTGTGTGGGTGACTCACTGAGCTCCTTGCTGTGGTCGACGACGGCGTCCAGACAGGCGAAGTACCCCAGGTCGCTGAGCGGCTGCCCCGAGGAGGCCAGCAGGGCCCCGGCGGCGCGGATGTGAGTGTAGTGTAGTGTAGTGTGTGGGTGACTCACTGAGCTCCTTGCTGTGGTCGACGACGGCGTCCAGACAGGCGAAGTACCCCAGGTCGCTGAGCGGCTGCCCCGAGGAGGCCAGCAGGGCCCCGGCGGCGCGGATGTGAGTGTAGTGTAGTGTAGTGTGTGGGTGACTCACTGAGCTCCTTGCTGTGGTCGACGACGGCGTCCAGACAGGCGAAGTACCCCAGGTCGCTGAGCGGCTGCCCCGAGGAGGCCAGCAGGGCCCCGGCGGCGCGGATGTGAGTGTAGTGTAGTGTAGTGTGTGGGTGACTCACTGAGCTCCTTGCTGTGGTCGACGACGGCGTCCAGACAGGCGAAGTACCCCAGGTCGCTGAGCGGCTGCCCCGAGGAGGCCAGCAGGGCCCCGGCGGCGCGGATGTGAGTGTAGTGTAGTGTAGTGTGTGGGTGACTCACTGAGCTCCTTGCTGTGGTCGACGACGGCGTCCAGACAGGCGAAGTACCCCAGGTCGCTGAGCGGCTGCCCCGAGGAGGCCAGCAGGGCCCCGGCGGCGCGGATGTGAGTGTAGTGTAGTGTAGTGTGTGGGTGACTCACTGAGCTCCTTGCTGTGGTCGACGACGGCGTCCAGACAGGCGAAGTACCCCAGGTCGCTGAGCGGCTGCCCCGAGGAGGCCAGCAGGGCCCCGGCGGCGCGGATGTGAGTGTAGTGTAGTGTAGTGTGTGGGTGACTCACTGAGCTCCTTGCTGTGGTCGACGACGGCGTCCAGACAGGCGAAGTACCCCAGGTCGCTGAGCGGCTGCCCCGAGGAGGCCAGCAGGGCCCCGGCGGCGCGGATGTGAGTGTAGTGTAGTGTAGTGTGTGGGTGACTCACTGAGCTCCTTGCTGTGGTCGACGACGGCGTCCAGACAGGCGAAGTACCCCAGGTCGCTGAGCGGCTGCCCCGAGGAGGCCAGCAGGGCCCCGGCGGCGCGGATGTGAGTGTAGTGTAGTGTAGTGTGTGGGTGACTCACTGAGCTCCTTGCTGTGGTCGACGACGGCGTCCAGACAGGCGAAGTACCCCAGGTCGCTGAGCGGCTGCCCCGAGGAGGCCAGCAGGGCCCCGGCGGCGCGGATGTGAGTGTAGTGTAGTGTAGTGTGTGGGTGACTCACTGAGCTCCTTGCTGTGGTCGACGACGGCGTCCAGACAGGCGAAGTACCCCAGGTCGCTGAGCGGCTGCCCCGAGGAGGCCAGCAGGGCCCCGGCGGCGCGGATGCTGCGGATGGCGGCGTTGCACTCCTTCTGCCCCGGCGCCGCCTCCGAGCACGCGTCCACCTGCCGGGACCACACCTGCTTTGCTGTACCTGCCCGTCTCTCTAGCCCTACCTACTACTGAATTGCGTAACGAAATTCACATGACGCACGCTCATTGTACCATTTACATACAACGCGCTTATTGAATAATTCACAAAACGCGCGCTCATTGGAAAATAACATATAACGCGCTCATTGGAAAAATAACATATAACGCGCTCATTGAACAACAACTCACAAAACGCACGCTCATTGGAAATTTTTTTTAGTATCGACAGGGAAGTGCTTGCACACAATCTCACCTGATGGTAAGCTAAGATGCGACCTAAGATGAAACGCGCTTCCCTAGAAGTTACTTAATAGGTACCTTCTCTTGAAGATCCCCAGATTGTACACGTCTCAGACAACATAAGACTCAGGAAGCATGTTCCAGTCCCTTGCGGTTCAAATAAAGAATGTGGACTAGAACCGCTTTGTCCGGCTACGTTGAACGTCTACCAAATGGTGATGTCTATAAACTGTGCGCTTCAATGATCGATATAAATTCCGCCATCCCACCGCCAACTTATCTGCGTAGATGAGCGAGGCTCTGGAGTTTTTTGCCTACAAGGTCATCGTCGTTTATGAGCCTCTTGGCACGCCTCTCTATCGCCTGAAGCGTCTCCAGCTGGTATTTGGCGGATCCATCTCAGAGCTGAGAGCAGTGGGCCATGCACGACCGGACTTTTTTTACATTGATAAAGATTAAGCAACTGCCCCGGGCTGAAATACTGTCACACCTTGGCCAGAATACCAAGCTATTTTGAGGCAACTAAGGCTTTTGATACGATGTATGAACCAAAGTTGAGACTAGACGTTAAGGTATACCAAGGATCTCGAGGTGGTCAGCTATCGGCACGGACACACCCTAAAAAGACGAAGACAGGTGGAATGGACTCCGTTTAGTGGAGAATAGACACGCCTGGATCTTAGCCGCATTAAACTTGACCAGATTGGCATCGCCTCAATCGGAGACTGCCTGTAAGGACAAGTTCATACGATCGACTATCGCCTCTCTGAGAGAGATCGACTATCGATCTCTAGACCGGATCTGTGCCGTACTGGCTCGCGCGCTGGATGCGTATATCCCCAGAACAGTGCTCTCGTCTGTGTACCCATAGATACCGGGTTTCAGCCGAACGTTAATGTGTAGCAGGAATAGAGTCGCGGAAAGAGCTAATCCCTGATCCGGGACTCTGGCATTTATAACATTTGGTCGACGAGCATCCGTTGACGACTACTCTAATCGACCGGCCACTCTGAAAATCTGAGATTCAGGCGCAGAGACCAGTAGGTAAACCGTGCGAACACTGAATAAAAGAAAGACATAGCTGCTTCTATCGATAAACGATAACCACCGTTACCCAAACAGCTATGCCATAATTGACCTTCTAATAATAAAGCATAAGGGTAAAAACAGCGTGTACTGTGACTTGTTTACATTTAAATTGTTTATACGCTATTTTCGGAACTACCGGGAATATGGTCGAACTTTACCTTGTGTATAAATAAGGATGTGTTGGCGGATAGCAACTCAGTTTGATACAGTGATTCGGAAGCGATAGTTCGGACGATCAGTGTGATACGGTGCATTAGTTTAGTGATTCGGTGTAGTCGGTTAATTCTAAATAGTGAGTGTTGTTGATGTTCGTCAGTGTATTTACGCATTGCGTTGTAGTGTATTGTACATTTGTGTTGTAAATACACCGTTAAACATAAGTGGTACTTTATTGCACAATACGAATTCTAAATTGGTAACAGTATTATGGAGATTTGAATAACTTTCACTCAATCTTATGAGATGCTTTAATCATTTGATTTGTTGAAATAAATATGACTTGGTATTTAATAACCTTCAACACGTGTTGACAAACGTATAGCCTGTGTATGTTTGTGTGTCGGTGGAGTTGTACGAGTAGCAGTGTCAGTACTGACCAGTTGGTTGATGCTCTCGGTGACGGCTCGAGCGGCCGCCGCCAGTTGGTTCTTGGCGTTCGGCCGACTCAAATCCTGCAACAAAACACACATCTCTTGAAATTTATATAAAAATCAGGCTAGCTATAATAACCACACAGTTAAAACGTAAACCAAATATAATAGATCTTTCAGTGTTTTCTTGAATGAATAAACCGTGCAATTTGGCACAAAGATATTTACTCCAAAGTACGTACGATTGCTCGATGGTTTACGTGCGCAATGTGCGTGCGCGTCGCTACCGACGTACTCACTGGACAGAGCTCAGGATATAAAACTAATCATCACACAAACCCGAAGTTTGTAAGGTCGGATGTTTGTTGCTGTATAACGTAAAACAGAATACGATGGGCAAACAGAGAGTTTACAATCTAGTATAAGATAGCAAATATGCAAATGGCTCTCCTGATGGAACTCCTGAAACAAGCATCGCCTATACACACAAAAGATGTTAATGGTGCGTTGCTCTCCTTGTAGGGGGATCTTAATGCTATATGCATAATTTACCGGCTACCATACCTTCCACACCGGAACAAGACAATGACAAGCACTGCCGTTTTTCCGGAAGGAAAAAGTAAGGCGGTAGTACCAAAACCGAGTGAGACAATGCAGAACTCTACCACCTGATAGTCCTACTCGCATAGTCAATCATTCGCCTCTTACGAACTGCCTGGGAGAACGGCAGATGGTTTATTCTTCAAGGGGCGTCTAGACCCACACAAATATACGGAACATAATAGTTATAATCTATGTGAAATTGAGAAAACAAACTGAATTCCTTACCTGACTGACTGATTTGGCGGTGCTGAGCAGTTTAGAAGAGTTGATGGTGACCGTTTTCATCGATGTCACCATTAAAGTGCGAGTTTCACCTTCCTGTAAATTAATAGAAATATAAATTTTATATTTCTAGAACTCCAGGTGTAGTTTATTTTTATATACAAAGTGCCGTCGACAATATCAGCATAATTTTATGTACGGCTTTCACTAGTCCTTAAAAATCCTTCTTAATAATAAAATATACATATTTTATTAAAATTAAAAAATATATAATTACAAACAAACTTGAAACATCCTTTGTAAGATTTGTTTGGTAATATTTAGAGCAGTAGAATCAAGCACGATTCCTTATACGATACCATTGTCTGAGTCGACGTAGTATTAGATTACAACCTCATTGATAAATCGTTTTATCAATGAGGATTGTGTACTATATTGTTATTGAAGGAATTATAACGAAATGACGTTTAGTAAACAGAATATAAAACGTGTGTAAAAATTATAACATCGAAATATATATCTTGTGTCTAAACTATTGAGTTTCTTAGGGTTTTTTCGTAAGGTCTAAAAATATTCCCTTGACGTTACATCAATTAAGTGGATACCATTTCCAGCACTCTGTCTTTCATGAAATAGCAAATAGTCCGACAGAGTAGCCGTGGTAGTTATAGCTGTTGGTGTTCTTTATTTTTTCCAAGGTTGTTTTTAAAGAATGGTGACCGTCATCCTGACAGTAGAAGCCGGGTTCTAGCGCGAAGCCCTTGAGTGGTACTGACCAGCGGCGCCACAATGTAACAGGAAGAAAGTATGGTCTGACCTGCGCCTGTCCGGCCAGCTCCGCGGAGACGCCCACGAGCCTGTTGAAAGCCCCTCCGAACTCCTTGGCCTTGGCTCCCAGGTCTCCTTTTTCGACGGCGGTCACCACCTCCGAGGAGGCCGCAGTCAGACCCACGGCCGCCGCGCTCAGCTCTGCTTGCAGCTCGCTGGAATGGTCACCATTATTGAAAATACTCGGAACTAAATATATACTTGTAGAACTAAGTATGTTCCACTCTTTTACTTTGCTATGCCCGACGGGTCCACGATGATCAGCAAATTAAATATATTTTAAACAATATGGAATGCAAACCTGTACTATAGCATAATAAATACGAAAGTCTATCTGCCTGCTTGTTACGTTTTCACAGCTATGCCGGTGAACCAATTTGATTTGATGAAATGAGGAGTTAGTTGAACCCAGGGACAAAATTGAGCTACCTTTTTCATTTATAATCCCTCAGCGGCTAAAATAGGGGTTGAAAATTTCTTTAAAATATTATATTGATGACAGGCTACTTACTTGCAGGCGAAGCTAATCCGCAATCAGCTAGTAAGGAATAAGGAATCTCTTTTTTAATTAATAAATGTCTTCAAAGCAAAAATTATCCACTCTCTGTATTTTCAGAATTGAGTAAGGCTTTCGATATTGTCTCTAACAAAATTTTATTTATAAATTAAGCATTACAGAAAATTTCTTTTTTAGAAAGTTCAAAAGTGTGTTGCAAAATTAAAAGTATCTTATAACCGCAAAAAATATACACTCCAAGTTATCTTTTTAATCGCGAGTACCACAGGAAAGTTACTTCAGTACCTTAACTTTTAACATCATACATGTTAAAAGTTAAGGTACTGAAGTAACTTCCCTGTGGTACTTCTTGTGCAAATAAATCATTTTCATTTAGCGATGACACAAAAATAAAGGCGAATTTATAAACTATGAAACACCTAAAACCTAAATTAGAACCATTAAATAATAATAATTCAAAAATAAACTTTTGATGACCTAGCTGATGCGCGCAGCTTCGCCTAAATGCAGTGCAATCATCCATACCCTAAAAACCCCTTGTGAAAAATTTTATCGTCCTAGGTTGATAAGACTCCTAAGTACATTATTAACGTTCATTGACGTCTAATAAAGATGAAAGAAACGACACGATGAACTTTATTATTATTTTGTCTTAGATAAGATATTATTTTAGTGTATAAAAAGTTAGATACCCGTAGCTTCTATCCGAGTGCGGGAACTCTCCCATCTCCAGGATGTGTAAAGTCTGCGAGATGTCCTCCATCGCGGCGTCCAGTTCCGCGTGAGAGGGCACCGCTTCTACGGTTTGTTCCAAGCTCTGTAACAATGCAATAGCATCTTTAAATAGTAATTTGCGAATGAACGAATGTGATATTGGGGAAGACCACGGAGTAAATGGAGGCGCCTTCATGAGACATTTCTTAGATATCAAGCGTAGCTAAATTTTATACTCACGTAAATATGTGAACCTATGCAACAGTACGTCAAAAATAAAAACTCAACTAAAATTATTAGTGTAATATTTTATCACTTATACACTTGTACTGTTTCACAATAAAGCTATTATCACTTATTACCAACCGGTTTCGCAATGATGACGCTTACACAAGCATCATCAGGGCAATTTATAGTTAACTATAAATTGCCCTGATGATGCTTGTGTAAGCGAAACCGGTTGGTAATAAGTGATAATAGCTTTATTGTGAAACAGTACAAGCGTATAAGTGATAAAATATTACATTAAAATGGAGTTTCACCAAGTGCCGACGATGAGAAGTGAGAATATATAATTATTAGTGTCAATAATTTGCCACACTTTTGACAGTGATATAATAGTTCGCTCATATGTACGGCTACACGTTCAATGCCAAACGCCGTGTCTATTGGTATTTATTTGGTCTGTGGGGAAGACCAACAAAATGTATCACGGTCAAAATAATCAGATGCTGTGGAAGGGGTGTTTCGAGTTTCCAAAAGCGATATGTCTCCCCTGGTTAAAACGGATCCTTTTTGATGAAAATACTGCCGTAACTGCTATCGATCTATACGTATCTCCTAAAAGGCAAGATAAAAAAATGGTTTTTAGCTGCGTTATCGACACAGCCGGGTATCTTTTACGTGATTATGTCTACGTAACAAGTAAAATCCTGTGATGGTAACATTTCTCATGTGTGGTACACGTTCCGTCGTTGATCGATTCGGACGCCTTCTTTTTGGGTTCTCGGCACTTTTTAACGCTCTCTTACGGAGGTATCATTAGATTGCTATTTAAAATTCCTTTTAGATGGTATACGGTCTTTGTATTTTGATTTGGCTTTTTGAAGATTTTTTTAGCTGATTATTTTTTTTTCGTAAAATTTTCACGCCACGCTACGCCATTTTCGCGCCATATATATTTACTAATTTTACCAACCCAGAATTTATCAACTCGCAAGCTCAAACGAATATATGTCGCCTTTTTAATCCCGTGGTCAACGTTACTAATGAATGAATTGATGAATGCCAGTAGCATTGGTGTTGTTCAACTAAAGGACGGCATTTATATAACTTTTTCCCATGCGTCCAGGATCTTAAGTAAAGTGCAAGTGCTCTATATTAAATTGTAAATATGAACAAACTGCACATCACATTCTTTGGGAGTATAATCTTTGGAAAAACGAACGTCGCCGAATGCTTGATAGTATCCAATGTATATCCGGTGTAATTTATTACTCCGACCTTGTGGGTACACGTGGGAACTTCCGTGCCTTCAAACGATTTTGTCATACTTACTACTGGAAGCAAAGTTGAGTAGGCCGTTCTAGTAGGTCTCTAATTTCCGAACTTCCGTGGTGCAATAGCAATCAAGCTTAACCTGATTGTAAAAGTCTCATTTCGTAGGATTTTTATGTTTTTAACATTTTGCTGTCTCCTGAAAAAGGGAGGGAAACAGGATGTATTTTCCTACTCCTCCTATATACTTCTGATTAATTTCTTTCCGGGATCCAAGACAGCTTAGCTTTTCCCCAGGGCACCCTGAGCCCGCAACTCAGAGGTTATCAGGACGGTTGCCGCTGTGGATTCTGGTTTACAGAAGTTACAGTGTTGGGAACGAGGGATGAGCTCATTGCCCTTTAAAAAATATATATTTACTACAAGCAATTCATTTTTTTTATTAAACAACCAATACATCTTAACAAGAGCTTTCGAATAAAACTTAATCGAACTTTATAGTCATAAGTAATGTGTCGAGCTAGCGATCGGTTGTGCTCCGCGTTACACACGCAGCAAATATTAATTGATTAATATTATCATAAATCGCGCGGCACATTCCCGCTGCACGTGACCATGGCGCTCGTGGCCAACGAGTTGCTGGCGTTTATCCAGCATGCCATCGACACCATGGACGAGGTCAGCATCATGCAGATCGGCAAGTCTTCTTTTACCAGTTAAATTTGCAAGGGCAAGCGACTGCCGAATGAGACGCGCAGCCAGAGCGCGAACATGCCATCGCGAAGAAGAGATGGTACGGAAAGTAGCTTGCAGGACATCATCTCCCGGCTTTTGTGGTGAGAGAGTTACACAAGCTGCCGCCCCTGAGGCTGGACCACCTCGACGTCGTCTGCCTACTGAAGGACATTAGGTTTTTTAAGGAAGAGCTGACCGAAGTTAAGGGTAGACTGCAAGCGTCAGAGTCTACCATCAATGATCTACGAATTGAATTATCGCATTTAAAAAGTGTTAATTCAATATGTAAGTGACCTGATGCCGCGTACGTCACCCGTCGCCGAGGCGCGCAGGCGGTCACGTTTAGCCCGGCAACAATATCCGACGGAGCAACGAGCACCGGCCCCGCCCGCCGCGACCTCCCGCCGGCGCCGAGCCACACGCGACTCAGCAACACTTTGCGACTTTGCTGCTCGCCCCGCACCTCCCCCGCGCCCGAATACAAATGGGGACAATGACAGCCGCAAGGCTACGAAGACTCGCAACACTAAGGAGAGCCGGAAGGTCACAAAGAGTAAGATGGAGTCTTGTCGACCTGACAAGGACGAGAGTAGGAGGTGCAATGAGGAGGGCTTCACACTGGTGGAGAGAAGAAAGAAGCCCGCCGCTCACAACAACCGCGGCACCGCGCCATATGTACCCGAGCTGCGTCTGCGGAGCGAGGTTCCCGCAACGCCCTTGTACATATTTCGCCTGCACTGGTCCATGGATGTCGGTGGACTTCATCAGTAAAAAGATGTAACTCCATTTGAGGGTCGAGCGTCTGCAGTCTCGCCACAAGGTCAACTTTAGTTCCTTTGTGGTGAGAGCATCGACGCATCTCCTATCGACCTTTGAGGTGGGGGAATTCTGGCCGACTGGTGTGGTCTACCGAAGGTTCCGGGGAGACTTCAGAATGGAGCGCGTGTTATGTCGCCGTCAATACGTGACAAAGTGTTCTTTTTAAATATATTATATTAATATGTATGTTAGTCTATAAGGTATTTATATGGGCCATGTTGCCTGAAATAAATGGTAAAATAAACAAATAAATAAATAAAATATACTACAAAATATATAACGCAGCTAAATTACCTAAAAATGGCGGCACTACTCAACACCAAACTGTATCCTCCAATTTCGTTATCATCAGTTTTTGAACTGTCCCTCACTATGAAAGCAAATTTAAAGACGAATTCACATCAAAAGTGTCACTAATATTGTGATTACCAAACAGGTGGTAGAGTTCCACAACGTTTTCACAGGGTTTGGTACCACCTTACCTAGTTCAGTCACAAAAGCGTCAGTGCTCGTTATTTTCGTATATAGAATGTAAGGTAGCCGGTAAACTTATGCATTTGACATTATCATTCCTTTACGCAGATAGCAATACACTATTGTCCATTACTGTATTTGGTATCTATTGATAACGGGAGTCTCTTTCCATTAGTAGAGTAATTTGTTTGCTATCTAATTCTATTGAAAAACTTTTATATCACGCCAGAAATCTTAAGCTCAAAAGTGGCTCTTATATCATCGTTCGAGCCGGCTCGATACATACGCGAATTCGTTAAAAAATTGTGGTTCGTTTCGTGTCACTGGCCTACCTGTGTGACTTGTTTCGCGATGGCCATGATGTTGGCGGAGTCCACCTCCTCCGAGCTGATGAGCTGCCGCTGCACCGTCTCCACCAGCGTCAGCGACGTGTGCAGCACTTGACGGCCCGACGATATCACCCTGGTATGGAAAGTCACAAATAAATGTCGCTGGACAAATCATTCGAATTGGTCTAACCCTAGTTTATTTGCTTCTGATAAGCGTAAAAGTTAATTTTGTCAATACAATCAATTAATTCACAAATAAACACTGGAATATATGTGGCGATTAACTACGCTTATAACGTTTTGCCAATGGAGTAATATTTCTGTTCCTTTCTCTCCCTCTATCTTCGTTATTTTTTATGTTGTTAGAATTGTGGTGGTTAAGATTTGTATTATCATCAGAACGGACATCTTCTATCCTAGATAATAAAACATGTGTCGTGGTACAGTGTGTATGTGTGCGCGTAGTGTTGACGCGAGTGTCCTGACGGCAGTGTGTGTGTGTGTGTGGCCTGTCTGCGGCTGTGTGTGTGTGTGTACACTCACGCGAGCGCCCTGTCGGCGGGGTGCAGTGCGGCGGCGGCCCGCAGCGGCGGCTGCAGGTCCCGCAGCGCGGCGGCCAGCGCGGCGGCGCTGCGGTCTGCGGCGGCGCGCTCCCCTCGGCGCGCGCTGGCGGCCGGCTGTGTGTGTGTGTGTACACTCACGCTCGCGCCCTGTCGGCGGGGTGCAGTGCGGCGGCGGCCCGCAGCGGCGGCTGCAGGTCCCGCAGCGCGGCGGCCAGCGCGGCGGCGCTGCGGTCTGCGGCGGCGCGCTCCCCTCGGCGCGCGCTGGCGGCCGGCTGTGTGTGTGTGTGTACACTCACGCTCGCGCCCTGTCGGCGGGGTGCAGTGCGGCGGCGGCCCGCAGCGGCGGCTGCAGGTCCCGCAGCGCGGCGGCCAGCGCGGCGGCGCTGCGGTCTGCGGCGGCGCGCTCCCCTCGGCGCGCGCTGGCGGCCGGCTGTGTGTGTGTGTGTACACTCACGCTCGCGCCCTGTCGGCGGGGTGCAGTGCGGCGGCGGCCCGCAGCGGCGGCTGCAGGTCCCGCAGCGCGGCGGCCAGCGCGGCGGCGCTGCGGTCTGCGGCGGCGCGCTCCCCTCGGCGCGCGCTGGCGGCCGGCTGTGTGTGTGTGTGTACACTCACGCTCGCGCCCTGTCGGCGGGGTGCAGTGCGGCGGCGGCCCGCAGCGGCGGCTGCAGGTCCCGCAGCGCGGCGGCCAGCGCGGCGGCGCTGCGGTCTGCGGCGGCGCGCTCCCCTCGGCGCGCGCTGGCGGCCGGCTGTGTGTGTGTGTGTACACTCACGCTCGCGCCCTGTCGGCGGGGTGCAGTGCGGCGGCGGCCCGCAGCGGCGGCTGCAGGTCCCGCAGCGCGGCGGCCAGCGCGGCGGCGCTGCGGTCTGCGGCGGCGCGCTCCCCTCGGCGCGCGCTGGCGGCCAGCTGCGCCGTGGCCGACGCCGCCGACCGCGCCGCGCCCGCCGCCGACCGACTCGCCCACTCCGCCTGCACACACGACACACCTCGCACCACTACACCACTCCGATAACATGCTAATGACGCAACAATCATTTACCTTAAACAATATTTTTAAACATTACGTATGGCTACCGCCAGCAAATATAAAACGCAATATTTTAACGTATCTCTGTAAAGTTGGAAATAAATAAATGTTGCCTTTACAAAAGAGCCGCTCAAGAACATATAAACTTTGATCATTACCGCTACATTTGTTTGACACGTGTAAATAGTGTCACCGATCATCTCACAAGAGAATGGGCAGGAATTCCTGCATTTATAATTTTACACTTTCTAACAAAAAATGATTTGAAAACTTTTGACCTTGAATACAAAAGCTCCAGACTGATTTTATCACGTCACAACATTCGTGAGATGAACTTTTACCTTTTTGATTGAGATTTTACTTCGATATCTAACAAAGTCAAGTAAGTTTAAATGTCCCTTCACACTGAAAGTCTAACTACTATAACTCTCGCTCTCTCTCTCACTCTCACTCTTAAAATATTCATAATTTAAACATGACAATAAAAATAACTTTACAGTCAATCTAGTTCACAAAGCGATTTTAATAATTGCATCGCAAATTAGATAATGCAGTTTTCCGTTTTGCTCAACTTACTGTGGAATCAATTGCCAGCGAATATGTTTCTAAAACGATACGAGTTGGGTTTTTTTAGATAAAAGCTTACTAATTCAATAAAAACCGACAACGCACCTGCAATGTCTTTGATTTGGCAGCAGATTATTTACTATTAGGAAACTTCTTGCGCGTTTGCATCCTATTCTGTACAAAAACATCTATTACGAATAAGACACCCAGGATTGAAAGAACACAGGTGTTCTATCGGATTGGCAATTAGGTTAAATTTGTTGCTTAAAATTTAAATATATCTTTAACTACCAGTAATGTAATAGTTGCAAATAATCTAAAAAAGTGAGTGAAAACACTGGAAAAACTAGAAATAAAAAAGAAATAGCTGCTTCTATCGATAAACAATAGCTGCCGTTACCTAAACAGCTATGCCATAATTGACCTTCTCCACATAGGGCACAAAAGGGTGAAAATAGCATGCATTATGACTACTTAACATTTAGATTACTTACGCGTTATTTTTGGAACTTTCGGGAATATGGTCGAACTTTTGTGTTTGTGTATAAATAAGGATGTCTTGGCGAATAGCAGCCAGTTTTAAGTGATTCGAAAGCGATAGTTCGGATGATCACTGTGAAGCGATATAGTAAAGTGAAGAGTGATACGGAAAGTGTGTTAGTTTAGTGATTCGGTTTAGTCTAGTGTGTAGTTCTAGTGTGAACATAGTGAGTGTTATTAGTGTTCGTCAGTGTAGTTACGTACTGCGTTATGATGTACTTGCGTTGTAAATACACGGTTTCAATGTTAATGGTATTTTATAGCACAATAAAAACCCCAACCTCGTAACAATATCTTTAACTACCAGTATTGATATCTTGGTTGGTAAAAAATTGTTGTTTTAAATTTGAAGCATATAATGTAGGGTAGACGAACAAAATCGAAGCAATGGTGAAGAAGCAGCACCGTCAAAACGTGCGAGTTCGTGGCTCGCCCTGTCTATATAGATACCCGGCGGCACTGACCGTCTGTCCCGGCAGCGGCCTCAGCTCCAGGGCCCGCGCGGCCTCCTCGACCTCGTCCAGCTCGGCCTGCAGGCTGCGGATGATCTCCGCGGCCGCGTCCAACTCCAGCCCCTTGCAGGACTCGCGCACGCGGCTCACCGCCGACCTGACACACCACATACTTCCTATAACTCATATTTGATATATTCTTAGCGAAACACAGAGTGTGTTTCGCTAAGAATATTCGCATAGAGTGAATTAGCTCATAAATTCATGTGAGTATAATACCTAATGTTCCGCGTCAATATTTTAAAATCATTTTAAAAGTTCGAATAAAGTTTTAACACAGATATTACTTATATGCATTGCAAGATTTTTTATATCATAAAATGTATAAGCAAACAATCAGATGACTCCTATGGAAAGAAACAACCGTCGCCTATCGACAGCACATGCCTGCTGGGCTGTCACACACACACACACACACACGCACACAATACCTGAGCTCCCCGCAGCTGGTGGTGAACTGGTTAGTGGTGTCGGCCAGGTGCTTGGCGGTGGTGGAGTCCGTCACGGTCGGTAGCACGCTCCGCGCTGCCTGGATCACGTGACCGCTCGGCTGTCACACATACATACAATGCCATTATTACGCTGTCAAAATAAATAAAAATACGTTCACTCTGTACTAATATAAATGTAAGTTTATAAGGGTATTTGGTACCGTAGTTCTTGCATCGAAATGGACGAAATTCATTACATAGGAAGTAGACAATAATCTCTGACTTATGTAACTGACTTTGTCTCATAACAATATTGATTTTTAACCACACAGCATATGGATATTGTAATGAAAATATGGATATAAGAGACGGAATTAAAGTCTAGGATGGGGTGGGATAGGATGCCTACTAAATTGCCAAACGAAAATTGTCTTTCGTAAAGTCAAAAAATGCTCTTACTTTCTTCCAACATAGGAAAGAGTCTTCTAATCTGGTCCTCAGTCCTATCTTTTGTTAATTTTGTTGCATTGATATAAAAAACCCAAGATACACAATCAGTGTGTCAAAAAAGTCCTCAAAAATGAGCGCACAATTTTAAATTGTGCGCTCATTTCAAATAGAATCGCGACATTGTCAATTTTATTTCTTTTCGTACATTGCTTTGTAAAAACAACTATAAGTGCACTTGTGGTGCACGTGCACTTGAGGTTGGATATGCAGACATATGTTTTTGCCATATCTATAATTACTTAAATGAAATTAGGGACACTTGTGAGAGTCAGTTTTGTTCGGGACTGTGCATCTAGGGTTTTTATATCAATGTTTTGTTGTCTATTTTGAGTATCTTATTCTTTATGTTTTGATGCCATTTATATTATTTATTAAACCTAACACTAACTAACATTTATATATATATATATATATATATATATATATATATATATATATATATATATATATATATATATTAGTATAAATTATCACATTGTTTTTTTATTTACATCAAGTCGCTGTAAATAATTTCAGGAGTCCGTTACTGTTCTATTAAACAATGGTGGACCCCTTAATGGCGCTCACACGTTCGTTTAATTGGCATTTCAGATTTGTCAGTACAAATTTGTTGTTTTCAAGGATTTGACTATATTGCATTTCCAAAAAATACAATACAGTCAAAAACTGCATATTACCGACCGTTGCTTTGATATAGTTATTTTAATGTACATATGATGGTTTCATATCACTGACCACACAACCCATAGACCTCTAATAACAGGCGATTGGCTTCTGTCAACACATCTGTCTTATAGTTCCGATGTAAATGTCCATGCACCAATACCCAATCAGTGTCGACCAATCAGATCCTTTGTACATCACTATCTTTCACTGTGGCCTTGAGTAAGCCAATCACGATGTTGCAGCTCAGCTCAGCTAGTTGCCAGAATGCATTCAATACGGAAAGTCGAACATTAGGTTTCTATGGGCTGTGTGGTCGATGTTTTATATCAATATATCCGTACATTTATCTCAGTTATCAGTAATTCGTGTTGTGTGTGGTTTGTGTGATTTGGTTTCGAGTGGTATGGGTGCATTTGTTTCAATGGTAATGAATATGACCGCGTAAACGTATGTGTATACCTGCAGCAAGTCGTCAGCGGCGGCCAGCAGGTTGAGCCTGGCTGCGGGAGTGGCGGGCTCGGCTGCGGTGTGTGTGTGTGTGCGTGTGTGTGTACCTGCAGCAAGTCGTCAGCGGCGGCCAGCAGGTTGAGCCTGGCTGCGGGAGTGGCGGGCTCGGCTGCGGTGTGTGTGTGTGCGTGTGTGTGTACCTGCAGCAAGTCGTCAGCGGCAGCCAGCAGGTTGAGCCTGGCTGCGGGAGTGGCGGGCTCGGCTGCGGTGTGTGTGTGTGCGTGTGTGTGTACCTGCAGCAAGTCGTCAGCGGCGGCCAGCAGGTTGAGCCTGGCTGCGGGAGTGGCGGGCTCGGCTGCGGTGTGTGTGTGTGTGCGTGTGTGTGTACCTGCAGCAAGTCGTCAGCGGCGGCCAGCAGGTTGAGCCTGGCTGCGGGAGTGGCGGGCTCGGCTGCGGTGTGTGTGTGTGTGCGTGTGTGTGTACCTGCAGCAAGTCGTCAGCGGCGGCCAGCAGGTTGAGCCTGGCTGCGGGAGTGGCGGGCTCGGCTGCGGTGTGTGTGTGTGTGCGTGTGTGTGTACCTGCAGCAAGTCGTCAGCGGCAGCCAGCAGGTTGAGCCTGGCTGCGGGAGTGGCGGGCTCGGCTGCGGTGTGTGTGTGTGTGCGTGTGTGTGTACCTGCAGCAAGTCGTCAGCGGCAGCCAGCAGGTTGAGCCTGGCTGCGGGAGTGGCGGGCTCGGCTGCGGTGTGTGTGTGTGTGCGTGTGTGTGTACCTGCAGCAAGTCGTCAGCGGCGGCCAGCAGGTTGAGCCTGGCTGCGGGAGTGGCGGGCTCGGCTGCGGTGTGTGTGTGTGCGTGTGTGTGTACCTGCAGCAAGTCGTCAGCGGCGGCCAGCAGGTTGAGCCTGGCTGCGGGAGTGGCGGGCTCGGCTGCGGTGTGTGTGTGTGCGTGTGTGTGTACCTGCAGCAAGTCGTCAGCGGCGGCCAGCAGGTTGAGCCTGGCTGCGGGAGTGGCGGGCTCGGCTGCGGTGTGTGTGTGTGTGTGCGTGTGTGTGTACCTGCAGCAAGTCGTCAGCGGCGGCCAGCAGGTTGAGCCTGGCTGCGGGAGTGGCGGGCTCGGCTGCGGTGTGTGTGTGTGTGCGTGTGTGTGTACCTGCAGCAAGTCGTCAGCGGCAGCCAGCAGGTTGAGCCTGGCTGCGGGAGTGGCGGGCTCGGCTGCGGTGTGTGTGTGTGTGCGTGTGTGTGTACCTGCAGCAAGTCGTCAGCGGCGGCCAGCAGGTTGAGCCTGGCTGCGGGAGTGGCGGGCTCGGCTGCGGTGTGTGTGTGTGTGCGTGTGTGTGTACCTGCAGCAAGTCGTCAGCGGCAGCCAGCAGGTTGAGCCTGGCTGCGGGAGTGGCGGGCTCGGCTGCGGTGTGTGTGTGTGTGCGTGTGTGTGTACCTGCAGCAAGTCGTCAGCGGCGGCCAGCAGGTTGAGCCTGGCTGCGGGAGTGGCGGGCTCGGCTGCGGTGTGTGTGTGTGTGCGTGTGTGTGTACCTGCAGCAAGTCGTCAGCGGCAGCCAGCAGGTTGAGCCTGGCTGCGGGAGTGGCGGGCTCGGCTGCGGTGTGTGTGTGTGTGCGTGTGTGTGTACCTGCAGCAAGTCGTCAGCGGCGGCCAGCAGGTTGAGCCTGGCTGCGGGAGTGGCGGGCTCGGCTGCGGTGTGTGTGTGTGTGCGTGTGTGTGTACCTGCAGCAAGTCGTCAGCGGCAGCCAGCAGGTTGAGCCTGGCTGCGGGAGTGGCGGGCTCGGCTGCGGTGTGTGTGTGTGTGCGTGTGTGTGTACCTGCAGCAAGTCGTCAGCGGCAGCCAGCAGGTTGAGCCTGGCTGCGGGAGTGGCGGGCTCGGCTGCGGTGTGTGTGTGTGTGTGCGTGTGCGTGTACCTGCAGCAAGTCGTCAGCGGCGGCCAGCAGGTTGAGCCTGGCTGCGGGAGTGGCGGGCTCGGCTGCGGTGTGTGTGTGTGTGCGTGTGTGTGTACCTGCAGCAAGTCGTCAGCGGCAGCCAGCAGGTTGAGCCTGGCTGCGGGAGTGGCGGGCTCGGCTGCGGTGTGTGTGTGTGTGCGTGTGTGTGTACCTGCAGCAAGTCGTCAGCGGCAGCCAGCAGGTTGAGCCTGGCTGCGGGAGTGGCGGGCTCGGCTGCGGTGTGTGTGTGTGTGCGTGTGTGTGTACCTGCAGCAAGTCGTCAGCGGCGGCCAGCAGGTTGAGCCTGGCTGCGGGAGTGGCGGGCTCGGCTGCGGTGTGTGTGTGTGTGTGCGTGTGTGTGTACCTGCAGCAAGTCGTCAGCGGCAGCCAGCAGGTTGAGCCTGGCTGCGGGAGTGGCGGGCTCGGCTGCGGTGTGTGTGTGTGTGCGTGTGTGTGTACCTGCAGCAAGTCGTCAGCGGCAGCCAGCAGGTTGAGCCTGGCTGCGGGAGTGGCGGGCTCGGCTGCGGTGTGTGTGTGTGTGCGTGTGTGTGTACCTGCAGCAAGTCGTCAGCGGCAGCCAGCAGGTTGAGCCTGGCTGCGGGAGTGGCGGGCTCGGCTGCGGTGTGTGTGTGTGTGCGTGTGTGTGTACCTGCAGCAAGTCGTCAGCGGCGGCCAGCAGGTTGAGCCTGGCTGCGGGAGTGGCGGGCTCGGCTGCGGTGTGTGTGTGTACCTGCAGCAAGTCGTCAGCGGCAGCCAGCAGGTTGAGCCTGGCTGCGGGAGTGGCGGGCTCGGCTGCGGTGTGTGTGTGTGCGTGTGTGTGTACCTGCAGCAAGTCGTCAGCGGCGGCCAGCAGGTTGAGCCTGGCTGCGGGAGTGGCGGGCTCGGCTGCGGTGTGTGTGTGTGTGTGTGTACCTGCAGCAAGTCGTCAGCGGCGGCCAGCAGGTTGAGCCTGGCTGCGGGAGTGGCGGGCTCGGCTGCGGTGTGTGTGTGTGTGTGTGTGCGTGTGTGTACCTGCAGCAAGTCGTCAGCGGCGGCCAGCAGGTTGAGCCTGGCTGCGGGAGTGGCGGGCTCGGCTGCGGTGTGTGTGTGTGTGCGTGTGTGTGTACCTGCAGCAAGTCGTCAGCGGCGGCCAGCAGGTTGAGCCTGGCTGCGGGAGTGGCGGGCTCGGCTGCGGTGTGTGTGTGTGTGTGTGCGTGTGTGTACCTGCAGCAAGTCGTCAGCGGCGGCCAGCAGGTTGAGCCTGGCTGCGGGAGTGGCGGGCTCGGCTGCGGTGTGTGTGTGTGTGTGTGCGTGTGTGTACCTGCAGCAAGTCG
Source organism: Apodemia mormo (assembly GCA_036924255.1). NCBI lineage: Eukaryota > Metazoa > Arthropoda > Insecta > Lepidoptera > Riodinidae > Apodemia > Apodemia mormo. The sequence continues at coordinate 17,074,639 of JAUPFN010000029.1, forward strand.
TCAGCGGCGGCCAGCAGGTTGAGCCTGGCTGCGGGAGTGGCGGGCTCGGCTGCGGTGTGTGTGTGTGTGTGCGTGTGTGTGTACCTGCAGCAAGTCGTCAGCGGCGGCCAGCAGGTTGAGCCTGGCTGCGGGAGTGGCGGGCTCGGCTGCGGTGTGTGTGTGTGTGTGTGCGTGTGTGTACCTGCAGCAAGTCGTCAGCGGCGGCCAGCAGGTTGAGCCTGGCTGCGGGAGTGGCGGGCTCGGCTGCGGTGTGTGTGTGTGTGCGTGTGTGTGTACCTGCAGCAAGTCGTCAGCGGCGGCCAGCAGGTTGAGCCTGGCTGCGGGAGTGGCGGGCTCGGCTGCGGTGTGTGTGTGTGTGTGTGTGCGTGTGTGTACCTGCAGCAAGTCGTCAGCGGCGGCCAGCAGGTTGAGCCTGGCTGCGGGAGTGGCGGGCTCGGCTGCGGTGTGTGTGTGTGTGTGCGTGTGTGTGTACCTGCAGCAAGTCGTCAGCGGCGGCCAGCAGGTTGAGCCTGGCTGCGGGAGTGGCGGGCTCGGCTGCGGTGTGTGTGTGTGTGCGTGTGTGTACCTGCAGCAAGTCGTCAGCGGCGGCCAGCAGGTTGAGCCTGGCTGCGGGAGTGGCGGGCTCGGCTGCGGTGTGTGTGTGTGTGTGTGCGCGTGTGTGTACCTGCAGCAAGTCGTCAGCGGCGGCCAGCAGGTTGAGCCTGGCTGCGGGAGTGGCGGGCTCGGCTGCGGTGTGTGTGTGTGTGCGTGTGTGTGTACCTGCAGCAAGTCGTCAGCGGCGGCCAGCAGGTTGAGCCTGGCTGCGGGAGTGGCGGGCTCGGCTGCGGTGTGTGTGTGTGTGTGTGCGCGTGTGTGTACCTGCAGCAAGTCGTCAGCGGCGGCCAGCAGGTTGAGCCTGGCTGCGGGAGTGGCGGGCTCGGCTGCGGTGTGTGTGTGTGTGTGCGTGTGTGTGTACCTGCAGCAAGTCGTCAGCGGCGGCCAGCAGGTTGAGCCTGGCTGCGGGAGTGGCGGGCTCGGCTGCGGTGTGTGTGTGTGTGCGTGTGTGTGTACCTGCAGCAAGTCGTCAGCGGCGGCCAGCAGGTTGAGCCTGGCTGCGGGAGTGGCGGGCTCGGCTGCGGTGTGTGTGTGTGTGCGTGTGTGTGTACCTGCAGCAAGTCGTCAGCGGCGGCCAGCAGGTTGAGCCTGGCTGCGGGAGTGGCGGGCTCGGCTGCGGTGTGTGTGTGTGTGCGTGTGTGTGTACCTGCAGCAAGTCGTCAGCGGCGGCCAGCAGGTTGAGCCTGGCTGCGGGAGTGGCGGGCTCGGCTGCGGTGTGTGTGTGTGTGCGTGTGTGTGTACCTGCAGCAAGTCGTCAGCGGCGGCCAGCAGGTTGAGCCTGGCTGCGGGAGTGGCGGGCTCGGCTGCGGTGTGTGTGTGTGTGTGTGCGCGTGTGTGTACCTGCAGCAAGTCGTCAGCGGCGGCCAGCAGGTTGAGCCTGGCTGCGGGAGTGGCGGGCTCGGCTGCGGTGTGTGTGTGTGTGCGTGTGTGTGTACCTGCAGCAAGTCGTCAGCGGCGGCCAGCAGGTTGAGCCTGGCTGCGGGAGTGGCGGGCTCGGCTGCGGTGTGTGTGTGTGTGCGTGTGTGTGTACCTGCAGCAAGTCGTCAGCGGCGGCCAGCAGGTTGAGCCTGGCTGCGGGAGTGGCGGGCTCGGCTGCGGTGTGTGTGTGTGTGCGTGTGTGTGTACCTGCAGCAAGTCGTCAGCGGCGGCCAGCAGGTTGAGCCTGGCTGCGGGAGTGGCGGGCTCGGCTGCGGTGTGTGTGTGTGTGCGTGTGTGTGTACCTGCAGCAAGTCGTCAGCGGCGGCCAGCAGGTTGAGCCTGGCTGCGGGAGTGGCGGGCTCGGCTGCGGCGCGCACGGCGGCCGCGACGCGCGGGATCTGCTCCGACAGCGCCGCGCACTCGCTCTCCAGGCACTCCTGCACACGCAACATCGACACTCCAGTAAACGTCCAGCTACACGTTCTTGTTGGTGGCAACACACTTATATAATCATTCCGATGGAAAAATGTAGTCGTTTCACCACAACTGGCCGACATATTGCAATATCCTACCACTTGTACTTGAATGTAATAGTTAACAGTCTGCTCGCTCTAAAATATATATTTTTTTTTTTTTTTTTTTTATATCATAAGATAGCAAACAAGCAGATGGGTCTCGTGATGGAAAGAGTCAACCATCGCCTATAGACACCAAAGATGTTAATGGTGCGTTGCTATCTTGTGGCGAGGTCTAATGCCACATGCATAAGTTTACCGGCTACCTTACCCTCCAAACCGGAACACGACAGCGACAAGCGCTGACGCTATTGCGGCAGGAATAGGTAAGGCGGTGGTACCAGACCCGGGCGAGACAATGCAGAACTCTACCACCTAGTAGCCACGATGGTAGTGACTCGATAGCCAATCGGTCGCCTTTTACGACCTGCCTGGCAGAACGGCAGTTGGCCTATTCTACAAAGGAGGCCGGGACCAACACGGCGAAAATATATAAATACTTACTATATTTGCGTGGTGTGTGTGTGTGTGTGTGTGTGTGTGTGCGCGCGAGTGTACCTGCGAGTACTGGTTGGTGTTGTGGTTGGCGGCGTTGTGCGCGGCCGTGATCAGCTGCGTGGTGTGTGTGTGTGTGTGTGTGTGTGTGTGTGTGTGCGAGTGTACCTGCGAGTACTGGTTGGTGTTGTGGTTGGCGGCGTTTTGCGCGGCCGTGATCAGCTGCGTGGTGTGTGTGTGTGTGTGTGTGTGTGTGCGCGAGTGTACCTGCGAGTACTGGTTGATGTTGTGGTTGGCGGCGTTGTGCGCGGCCGTGATCAGCTGCGTGGTGTGTGTGTGTGTGTGCGCGAGTGTACCTGCGAGTACTGGTTGGTGTTGTGGTTGGCGGCGTGGTGCGCGGCCGTGATCAGCTGCGTGGTGTGTGTGTGTGTGTGTGTGCGCGAGTGTACCTGCGAGTACTGGTTGGTGTTGTGGTTGGCGGCGTGGTGCGCGGCCGTGATCAGCTGCGTGGTGTGTGTGTGTGTGTGTGTGTGCGCGAGTGTACCTGCGAGTACTGGTTGATGTTGTGGTTGGCGGCGTGGTGCGCGGCCGTGATCAGCTGCGTGGTGTGTGTGTGTGTGCGCGCGAGTGTACCTGCGAGTACTGGTTGGTGTTGTGGTTGGCGGCGTGGTGCGCGGCCGTGATCAGCTGCGTGGTGTGTGTGTGTGTGCGCGCGAGTGTACCTGCGAGTACTGGTTGGTGTTGTGGTTGGCGGCGTTGTGCGCGGCCGTGATCAGCTGCGTGGTGTGTGTGTGTGTGTGTGTGTGTGTGTGCGCGAGTGTACCTGCGAGTACTGGTTGGTGTTGTGGTTGGCGGCGTGGTGCGCGGCCGTGATCAGCTGCGTGGTGTATGTGTGTGTGTGCGCGAGTGTACCTGCGAGTACTGGTTGGTGTTGTGGTTGGCGGCGTTGTGCGCGGCCGTGATCAGCTGCGTGGTGTGTGTGTGTGTGTGTGTGTGTGTGCGCGAGTGTACCTGCGAGTACTGGTTGGTGTTGTGGTTGGCGGCGTTGTGCGCGGCCGTGATCAGCTGCGTGGCGCTGGACGTGGCGCGCCGGGCACACTCCTGCGAACACAACACTGTTAGATCTACAGACGTTACGAGGATGCACTTATCAACTAAAATCTAAACATTTTAAGGGTTTTTTTGAAGTAGAACTGAAAGTGAACGGAAGACTATTTTATGCAATGAATATAAAACAAGTTATTCTCTTGGTGAAAATACCTATAAAACAACAAGGATGGCAATTGTGCGTTGCAATCCGTGTAGTGGGTTGCCATACCACATGCATAAGTTTACCGGCTACAACACCCTTCGGAACACGGCAGTAACAAACACCGAAACTATGGCGGCAGAAATAGGTAAGGCGGTGGTAGTTATTGATACCTAGTGGCATCTTAGTGATACCTGTAAGCCTTCTCTCACCTTTTACAAAATGCATGAAAGTACAACATTTAGTATATTCTTTAAAAAGAGGCTTGGCTCAATATCGAACAAAGTAACAAGTTCGCGAGCAGTACATGATAAAATTTGCAAGTGGTAGACGTGAAAGTTTGAAAACAGGTATATGAATAGTGATTCGTATTGCCCCATTTGTCAACTTCAACGACCATTGTTAATTACTCGCGATAACTGGAACCAACGACTTTACGTACTTCCATTTATTAGATTACTTCTACTTGGAAGGTGGTCACGTAAACATTTATTAAGCGATGTGTGACTGTCATTTAATCGATGTAATATTGGTGACCACCGACTAGTGAACTCGCAAAGGAAAAATGAACAACCCAGCGCTAACGTCATGCAGAATCCTTCAGCAGCAACAGCAGGTTCGGCAGCATCCATGGAAATCGCAGCTGTATCCACGACGACAAGAATTTTTGGAGAGATTATCCCCGCTTATGGTTCGCTCAAGCAGAGGCCATCATCCTCCCTCAGAAGAACAGAGACGTGGTGAACTACAACCTCATCGTGGCCAAGCTTGGCAAGGAAGAAATATTATAAGGAAGCGATTTATTTCAAATCCACCAGAAACTAATAAATACAATACAATGAAGGAACGTCTCATAGATTGTTACGAGGAATCACAGGAACAGCTGTTCCAGAAAATTTTCTCCGGACTTGACCTTGGAGATCTTAAACCTTCGCAGCTCTTGAGGGAATTAAGGAGACACAGCCAGGGAAAAATCAGCGATGACGTCATTCGTCTAATTTGGACCCGGCAGCTTCCTCCTTCATTGATCTCGGTATTGGCGGTTACGGATTCTACCTTGCCTCTGGAGAACCTAGGTGAAATTGCTAAAAAGATTTACGACCATAACAGGCTAACCGAAATCGCGACCATTAAAAAAACACAGAATGTAACACAATGGCCAAAATAGTACTACCTCACTCTACGCGAGTGTAATACTTGTGTTTTATCCGGACCATTGGTGAGTCTCATCCATTAATTAAACCGACATCTTTCTTTTCGGTACCATCGCAGAGGACGCATACAACAGTTTGCGGACACAACAGTTTCATTTATTGCGACATATCAACCGGTAAACCTAGACCATTTCTGCCACGAGAGTTTAGGCGCAAGATTTTTGATAACATTCACAGTATAAGTCATCCCGAAAAACGGGGTACGAGAAAGCTGATTACCGGGAGATACATCTGGCCTAACATGAATACGGACATTAACCAATGGTGCCAAACTTGCAGTGAGTGCCAAAAACCAAAAAGCAAACTAGGCTCACCGTATCCCCGCACGGGATCTTCGCTCCAGCACAAAGATTTCCACATGTATCATAGATATTGTGGGACCACTACCAACTTCTCAGAATAAACGTTATCTTATTACATGGTAGATCGCTGCATATCATGACCGGAAACATTTCCAATATCAGAAATAACGGCAGAAAAGGTAGCTGATACAGTCTACAAGGGATGGATCTCAAGATTTGGGTGTCCAGAAAAGATCACGACTGACTAAGGCCATCAGTTTGAGTCCAATTTATTACACTCTCTGGCAAGACTAATGAGAATTGAAAAAATCCGAAGTACACCCTATCACCCCCAATCAAACGGATTAGTTGAGAGATTTCACCAGAGCTTAAAAGCAGCTTTGATGGCTCGTGAAGTGGGAGCGAATTGGGTAAAAGAATTACCAGCAGTCATACTAGGCTTGCGAGCAACCCCACAGGATGATACAGGCTACAGCGCAGGAAAGATGGTATATACCACAATATGTCTACCCGGCGATTTCTTTGAAACAACACCACCAAACATAGATATTCACCAGAATGATTACATTAAACAACTTCGGGAAAGCATCTCTCGCATAGTCAAGATACCCAAGAGACGCATAACAAACCAGCATATATTTATACATCCAGAGCTATTCAAGTGTTCGCACGTATTTGTCTGTCGAGACAGGCTAAAGAAGGCATTAACACACCCTTATGAGGGACCCTCAGAGTCATCGAGAGAAATGAAAAATATTCCATCATACAACCGGCTTTCATAGAAAAATCCGATAGACATGTCCAATACGCCACGTATTAATATTACACAAGATGAACACATAAAACGAGTTAAGATGAAGCGCTCGAGACGAATTATAAAACCTCCGATACGTTCTTATGTAACGGGCACGATAGAACACGTTCGTGCTGAGATATGTTATCGTACCACATTCTATCACGCAGTTGTGCGCGTGAATTATTAGTATATAAGGTTAAGGAAAATCCCAGTAAATTACAGTTTAATAAACACATTTATTAACCGATGTGTGATTGTCATTTAATCGACGTAATAAGGAGATCCACCGGAACGCGTAAAATTTTAAAATGGTCTATGATAATGAAAATTTGGGAACATTTGGGCCGTTAACACGTTAATGTCCGGCTACAAAGAGGACTACAGTTACACTGGTGTGATCTCTCTGTGTCCTTTTTGATTTTGTGTGTATCTTTCTCTTTCCTTCTCTCTCTCTCTCTTTCTCTCTCTGTGTGTATGTGTCTCCTATCTCTGTGTGTGTGCGTGTCTTTCTCTATCTGTGTGTGTACGTCTCCCTGTGTGTACCTGCAGGCGCAGCAGCTGGTGCCCGGCCAGGTCCTGTCCCTGCGCGTACTCGACGGTGATGAAGCGGAGCTCCTCCGCCGCCTGCCGCAGCGCCTCCTGCCGCGCCCGGTCCTGACACACACGTGTACAAACTGTGCTCATCACATCCAATACTCTAAACAGAAACTCTGCAGAAAATTATACATATTTTTGCAGGGAAAATCGTATGGATTCACGTCAGCATAAGTATAATTACATTTTAAACATTGTCATGTTGATGATACATGACAATGTTTAAAGTATAATTATAACTTATATAGTTATAATTACACAATTAGTGCGCCTGTGTTCATAAAATAGTGTTTTATAAACGCACTACATGTAACTTTATGCTTTTAAATACAGTGCATTATATGTTACAAACAATTTTAGGTATTACAATAATAATTAGTAGATAGTGAACATATACACCCTATTAGGGTATTGCAATGTAGGACTGGACCGATCCATTTCATGAAAGATTTATGTGATTGACATTAAGGAAGTCGTTAACAGTGTAGTAACATTTTTCTGTTAGGAGATTTTTTACAAGTTTTATAAATATACGGTCATTTTCTTCTGATTTAATTTTATCAGGTAATTTGTTATATATTTTCACACACATTATATTTGGTCCGAAACTGTGCATTCTTAATTTTGATTGTGGCAATTCTAAATTATACTTAAATCTACTTTCAAAGCGTCGTGGAATATCGATTTGATTTTTAAAATATTGAGGAGATTTTCTTATAAATTTAAATTGCTTCCATAATGTACATTGACGACAACGTTAATATTTTCAGGCTTTAAAATATGTTTTTTTTTGGGCCCACCTCTCGTTCCCACCACTGTAACTTCTGTAAACCAGAATCAACAGCGGCAACCGTCCTGATAACCTCTGAGTTGCGAGCTCAGGGTGCCCTGGGGAAAAGCTAAGCTGTCTTGGATCCCGCAACGAAATTAATCAGAAGTATATAGGAGGAGTAGGAAAATACATCCTGTTTCCCTCCCTTTTTAGCAGGAGACAGCAAAATGTTAAAAGCATAAAAATGCTACGAAATGAGACTTTTACAATCAGGTTAAGCCTGATTGCTATTGCACCACGGAAGTTTGGAAATTAGGGACCTACCAGAATGGCCTACTTAATTTTGCTTCCAGTAGTAAGTGTGACAAAATCGTTTGAAGGCACGGAAGTTCCCACGTGTACCCACAAGATCGGAGTAATAAATTACACCGGATATACATTGGATACTATCAAGCATTTGACGACGTTCGTTTTGCCAAAGATTACACTCCCAAAGAATGTGATGTGCAGTTTGTTCATATTTACAGTTTAATGTAGAGCACTCGCAAAAGGGAGAAGGAACTAATTTAAACGAGAATAATTTAGCTTTAAAATTACCGTGGCTAGTGAGAAACTGTGCAACACAATGATCTATTTCTATCCAAGTTTTACGTAAGCGATCCCGGATGCACGGGAAAAAGTTATATAAATGCCGTCCTTTAGTTGAACAAGACCAACGCGACTGCCATTCATCAATTAATTCATTAGTAACGTCGATTACGGGATTAAAAAGGCGACGTATTTTTGTTTGGGCTTGCGAGTTGATAAATTCTGGGTTAGTAAAATTCCTAGAATTGTAATACATTGAAGCCCGACGCTGAATTTCTAAATCTAACGGTAAGACGCCTGATAAAACGGGTAAAGCTTCGGAGCTTACAGTGCGATATGCTTTGCATAGAAATATTAGTGCTAGACGCTGATTTTGAAGTAGTTTGCGCCGGATCGCACCACTCGTAACTTTAACAGCCCACGCTGAACAAGCATAACAGATACAACCTAAATACGTGGCGTTATAAATTATCTTTAAAGTGTTAAACGTTAAACCCCATGTCGAGGTAGATATGCCCGCAAAGGATAAGAAATTCCGTTTAGCCTTTTCACCGATATAGTTAATATGATTTATAAAAGTATAATTTTTTCTATGACCAAACCTAAATATGTTACCGATTCTTTTCTCTTTATTGTGCTATTATTTATTTTTATACTGGGAGATGATAGGAGCGAACCTTTTAATATTAAGTAAAACGTTTTATGGGGCGCAAAGCTTAAACGATTTCTCAAGCCCCAGTTGATGATCAAATTAAAACTAGTGTGAGCCAGCGACTCTATCTGTGCTCGTGTGTTAGCTTGTATCATTAAAGCAACGTCGTCTGCATAACCTATAAGCGAGCATCCTTTCGGCAAGGCTAATGAGAATAAATCGTCAAATCCTAAGTTCCATAGATATGGTGAAAGTACTGATCCTGAAATTAAAATATGGTTTGCAGCTTTCGGTGTCTTTGACATTCTTGAGAATACGTGTACATTTCTTTTGGTAAATAAATATATCTTGTACTATCACACTATTTTCCCATAGTAGAATGCCATATGTAAGCCATGACTTTGCATATATAAGATATACAGACAATGCGGTGATAAGATCCTTTGCTTTGCGAAGTTCTCTTAAAGCATAGGTAAAGCTCGACATTTTTGTTTTAATTTTTTTGTACGATTCTTCCAGTTTATATTTGAATCTATGTCCAAGCCTAATAATGTGAACGTTTCAATGTTGTCAAGTATTTTTATATTATTATATTTAAAGTTAATGTCAAGGCGGATTTTTTGATGGGGTCTGAATTAAATTAGTTTCGTCTTCAATAAAATTTGTGTCAAGGTTTTGGTTTTTCATCCAGTTATTTAAATTACTAAAAATGTCAGTAAGATTCCGAATTAAATTTATATTATTTTTACATGATGTCAAAAGTGAGATGTCGTCCGCAAATGGTACACAGTATTCATTAATTATTTTTGGAAGGTCATTAATCCTTATTAATATTATAAATGCGAAAGTTTGGATGTTTGGATGAATGTTTGTTACTCAATCACGCAAAAACTACCGAACGGATTTGAATAATATTTGGTACACAGATAGATGTTGACCTGGAATAGCACATATACTATTTTTAATCCCGAAAAAATTAGGTGATCCCGCGGGATACGCCAGAAACTTTTATAATACAGCGGGCTACACGCTGCAGCTAGTATACAATAAAAATAGGATATATCCCAGTACACTTCCCTGTGGGATAGAATTTTCAATTTGTATCATTTTAGATTTTGTGACATTAATTTTACAGTTTTTGATATCAAAGTTTTTTTATTTTACTTAATAGAATAACAAATAAGCATTTGGGTCTCCTGATGAATAAAGCCGACCATCACCTACAGACACCTAATATGTAAATGGTGCGTTGCTATTCGTGTGACGGGGTGGTAACACCGTATGCACGTTACCGAATACCTTACTCTAAACCATAGTACTAAGCGTTTTTACGAAAAGAATTGATAAGGCAGTGGTTTCGTAATCGGAAGAGACGTAGCAGAACTCTATTACCTAGTAAAGTGCTAGAATATTATATTAACTTGTAACACCCGTATTCTTGCAAATAAAGATTTCTTCTTTCTCTACACATTGAAATAAAATATTAATAAATAAACGTATCAAAATGAGATTGATCTGTTATTGGTTGTGGCCAGAACCAAGAGGCTTCGAAACGAGACGTGTTTGATGTGGGCGAAGCGAGGTATGTGCGTCTAGAGCAGTGGTTCTTAACCGACGATCCATAGATCAATGATGGTCCTTGAAAGTATCTGAAGGGTTGGACTGATGGTGTTTTATTAAATCCTTTATTCATGATTATATGTACATATATAATATAACCTCCAAATAGTAGGTTATCTGTGGCAAAACAGATATTTAGTTAAATAGTTATTGTGAGTACTAAAACGTGTCAGTCAGTTAGTGGATGGTACCTGCGGCTCGGACGCGCAGAGGCGGGCGGCCTCCACCATGCGCGCGGTGGCGTCGGCCAGCAGCTTGGCGGCCGCCAGCAGCTTGCGCTGCGCCTCCGACGGCTGCCGCTCCGCTTCCGTCTGCAAACGATACATAAACCATCATCTATTTCACTTGTATGCCGGTAAATCTGTATTTAACACGTGCAATTTTAGGGGGAAAAGTATATTGTCTTCACGATCTTTTTTTGGGTTCGGCTGCCGCGGTTAAGGTAAATTATAGTTTTATAAGTAGCATATTCTGTATCGCGTCACACACATTAATTACAAGTTTTTTTTTTAATCTTTCATTTGGGATTTTATCCTTTCGGATATGTCCATCCCATCGTAACAAAATTACAAGTTACATAGACAGATATATACCGCGTGAAGGCGCGCAGACGACTCACATCCCACGAAACCTTCACATATAAAGGTTCTTCATCACATTTCGTACTGTGTCCCCACAAAGTAAAAAGTTTTTACCCCCTTTTCTGACAATTGCGCGAGAGATAAATTATGAAAGAGGGACGACGTCACTCGATCCAATTCTTTAATAAAGTAACCAGCGGACGTGCAAATATAAAATAAGTATTGTTTTATTAAAACTATTTTTTCTAATTCAAATATATAATTTTAAAAGAATGGTATTAAAATCTGCGTTAAGTAAAACTTAACATTGATTTACGTCGTAGTTTGCCAGACAATCCACAAATTTGGGGTGAAAAAAGTAATATTGATTTAAAAAAACATAAAATTGTCCTTCATCACCATCTCGACGATAAGGTGTGTGTGTGTGTGTGTGTGTGTGTGTGTGTGTGTGTGTGTGTGAGTGTGCGTGTGTGTGTGTGTGTGTGTGTGAGTGTGCGTGTGTGTGTGTGTGCGTGTGTGTCACCTTGATGTCGGCGATGAGTCTGGCGGTGGCGTGTCCCAGTGACCTGGCGCGGCGCACCATCTCGGCGGAGTCTGGCGCGGCGGTGACGTGTGTGTGTGTGTGTGTGTGTGCGTGTGTGTCACCTTGATGTCGGCGATGAGTCTGGCGGTGGCGTGTCCCAGTGACCTGGCGCGGCGCACCATCTCGGCGGAGTCTGGCGCGGCGGTGACGTGTGTGTGTGTGTGTGTGTGCGTGTGTGTCACCTTGATGTCGGCGATGAGTCTGGCGGTGGCGTGTCCCAGTGACCTGGCGCGGCGCACCATCTCGGCGGAGTCTGGCGCGGCGGTGACGTGTGTGTGTGTGTGTGTGTGCGTGTGTGTCACCTTGATGTCGGCGATGAGTCTGGCGGTGGCGTGTCCCAGTGACCTGGCGCGGCGCACCATCTCGGCGGAGTCTGGCGCGGCGGTGACGTGTGTGTGTGTGTGTGTGCGTGTGTGTCACCTTGATGTCGGCGATGAGTCTGGCAGTGGCGTGTCCCAGTGACCTGGCGCGGCGCACCATCTCGGCGGAGTCTGGCGCGGCGGTGACGTGTGTGTGTGTGTGTGTGCGTGTGTGTCACCTTGATGTCGGCGATGAGTCTGGCGGTGGCGTGTCCCAGTGACCTGGCGCGGCGCACCATCTCGGCGGAGTCTGGCGCGGCGGTGACTCGCTCGCTGGCCGCGGCCACTGACTCCAGAGACTGCTCCACTCCCGCGCGCTCTGACCACAACGTACACACATACATTACACTCATTTGATCGACGAGCTGACATTTCATTTTTTTTTCAAAAGTTAAATTTTTATTTAAAATTGATTCCATAAGATAGCAAAAGTAATAACTATCGCCTATTGTCATCGAGGATGTTAATGGTGCGTTGTTATCCATGTGACAGGGTTGGAATGCAACATGCATCAATTTATCGGCTATCTTATCCTCCAAACTGATACACGGCAGTGATAAGAAATGAAACTATTGAGGCAGAAATAGGTAAGGCGATAATACCACGACAGGCTCTGCCACCAAATGAATCAATTTGTGTAGTTTGTCTAACGAATATTCAAATTAATTTATATGCCAAACTACCTTTTACCACTGGATTAAGGTTATACTCAGAACTTACAACAACTTGACGAACGATGAAAACTGTAAATTCGTCTGTACTTGACTGTCTGTTACTAAGATTTAACTCACACCTCAAATGCATCAATAGACATTACCAATGCAGTACTAGTCTTTAAACTATTTTCTAACTATAAAATAATAGTTACTGATTTTTGAAAAAATATATAATTATATTTTCATCATCATTAAAGTTATAATTTTAATATAAAATTTACTACTACCATTATTTGACTTTACTATAGGAGCTGTAATTGGTAAAATCAGTTGGAGGTTGTAAAAGGTGTGATCCTGTAATTTAAACAAATTGCAGTGCAATATTTTTTTTAAAAACATCTGGTCCCCCTCACAAAAAAATCTTATGGAGTTATATCGGGAGCGGCAACTGACCTCCTTTGTCGCAGTGCGCCAGCAGGCGCTCGAGCTCGTCAGAGACGCGCTGCGCGGCGGCGGTGAGGTGATCGACGGTGGGGCGCGCCTGCGCGGGCGCCTGCTGCGCCGCCGCCACCAGCCGCTCCACCGCCGCCGCCACCTGCCGCGCCGCCGCCACCAGCTGCGAGCGGCACAGCGGGTTGTGCAGCGTGGGCGCCACCACCTGACCACCGACCACCACCACCACCACATAATTCATTATATTTCTTTTCACGCATTTAGTGAAATTCGGTTTCGATAAGAGCTAACATTTATGTGACGGACATTTGTATTTCTTCGCTTGGGTGTTTACTAACCTATCCTAGTATTATAAAGAGGTAAGATTTGTTTGCTCGTAATAGATATACTCAAAAACTAATAGACTGCTAGTAAAAATACTTTCACCAATATAAAACTACATTATCACTGAGTAACATAGACTACTTTGTTGCCTGACCGAGTGAAAGAAAGTAATTTGTGTGGGTCACGAGAAAAGCTATATGTTTTAGTATTTAAACATACATTAGTATTGCTGACTATTATTGATTATATTACTACTAATTTTTTGATTGATATAATTCTTATGACCCATAAAAATTATATCAATCAAAAAATTATTTGCTTAATTTGGGATTAGATCAATTCGTATAACTTGTCCAAATAATATAAACACTATTCCCGTGCTAAAAATATCACAGAAAAAAAACTAACAACTGTAAAATTACTATTATTACACATAGTATTCTGTTATCCTAGTTTATCATGAAGTCAAAAATAGGAATTATTATAGGAATAAAAGTATACCTTAGCACACGCCACCAGCTGGCTAGTGGCGAGCGCACAGTGTGTAGCGGCCGCGATGATGTTGTTTTGTAGCTGCTGCTCGTCCCGGCACTGCGCTGCAACGTTCTTCGCCTTCAACACCAACGCTGCTGTTGTGTTTGCCACCGCCTTCGCGAGCGATAATAGGATGTCCTGGAGAAATGTTTAAAATAGAGTTGAACAGCCTTGTACCAAAGATGGCGGCATATTTACTGGCACGTATCTGATAATACTGTTGTAAGCCTTTGTGCTTTTATCATGGGGAGTGTTCGGGGGAGTTGTTCAGCTTAATTCTACACGCAATATTCCATTATTAGAAATCACCCCATAACTTGAAATTCTAAGCTCACCGTCTTGATGTCTGAAAGCCCACTAATGTCCTATTCTCAAGGCATATTTCCCCTAGCATGACTACCCTGTAAACTAATTGGCAGAGGATGTGTTTTTGAATCGACCCGACTTGGAAGTGTTCAAGAAAAGCTTACTCATTTCTGAAAGACCGGCAACGCACCTGCAAGACGGCGGTGATCGCTAATCATCAATTAAACTTCTTGCCCGTTTGCCCATAATTTCACAAAAGAACCTTGTTCTATAAGTTGTTGACAGAATACCAGCATTACAGTCCTCACTATAACATTTATGCAGAGTTATAGGGCCTCTTTTACGTAGGTGATATAATACTAAAGAATATACAAGACGATGAGTCAGTGGACCTTTCTTGAGGTTACATAATACTAAAGAGTATTGAAGACGAGTCGGTGGAGCTTTTTTCTGGGGTGATATAATATAAAAATATTCAAGAAAATCAGTGGACCTCTTTCTTTAGATTATGTAATACTAAAGAACATTCAAGACAATGAGTCTCTAAAGCCCTTTCTGGAGGGGATATAAGAATCTTGAAAATGGTAGGTAAATTTAGGAACCTTGTGTATTAACTTTTCGTTATATATTTGTGAAGTTTCTCGGAGTATACTTTAGATTTTCGTACTTTTTTCAGACACGACAATCAATATGATGTAGCGGTTCAAGCAACCTACAAAATCGCTACCAGAAAAAAACAATAAAAGCGGAAAAAAATTAAATTCAAAATAAAATCCTGAATCGCGATATCATGATTATTTATCTTGTACACACTATATACAAGTTTCAACGCCTCTCAAATGGACTTGGGTCCCCAAGCAGTTGCCTGGCTGTAAGATCTTCCTTTTCCCCTTCCTTGTCCTTGTGTGACGTCATCAACCTCCACAATTACGACGTCACCTGACAATTCCATCACTATGAATCTTCAGCGGTACGGACCAGCAGCGCCACAGTGATATTAAAATTCAGGATAAGGTTAGTTTAGGTAATGTTTTAGAAGACTTGATTGTTTAACGATTTTTACGGCACGAGTTCACAGACCTTTTTCTATAAGACAGTACCTAGATGACTGATGTTTGCTCGATATTCTTTTTTTGGTAAAATCGACGTATTTGCACATCAAAACCACAAAGACATTGTTAAGCGTTGCAGCTTCCATAGCTTGGATTTTCATAGTTTTCTATGCAAGTTTATTTACTTCTTTTCAATGCAGACGTTATCAATAACAAGCAATGTCGTTATGGCTGTAAGAATCAGTGAAGCATGAGGTATCGATCCGTGCAAATCATCGCATCAAGGAATTAAAAATTAAAAAATACCAGTTAATAGACGTTTTTACAAAAGTTTTCGCTCGGAGTGAACTGAGATAAGAGCGCTTCATAAAATTAAAAAGCCGGTACAAACCAAAACAGCGAATGTTATGTCACGCACAGTGCGGACGAAACACCTCTATTATCTCGTTGATTCATTCATAACCCTCGTAATTTTGCTTCATAATAAAACTGGTATTTTTGAGGTTAAGGCGGAGCTATAAGTCTTAACAAAACGCTCATTATGTACTTGCCTTGATTAAGGTTCGCAAATTAGCCGCTAAACAAGCCCCGTACAGTTTACTTCCAGGTCAAAATTGAGTTAAGCATTTTATTATTAATCGTGTTTAAAATTACTCAGTAGAAAGAAAAACAGTAATGGTTCGATATTTACGCTATCGAAACTCTTCGGGAGCACCGTGTAAGGGAATTTTATCTTTAGGACAAGGAATGTGCGTCAAAAATCAACACAAGTAGACTATCAGACATCTAGGTAGTGGGAACTTTATGTCTATAGAAGACTTATGACTATGTTCGGGCTGAAGCACTAAAATTCCTTCCCATTTATGCCTCAAATACGTTAGTACGTTTTTAGGACATAAAGTAGTAGAATCTATTAAACAACAAGTTGCAATATCAACTATATCGGTTTACAATATGTTTGCTTTTTTGTCATCAGTAGGTTTTGAGTATACAGTAAGTAAAAAAATTATCCGACCCGAGATGGGCAAATAGATAGAACGATGACATCTGTAAATAAAAATGAAATAATTCTTTATATAAAATATTATGGTGTTTTCGTACAAATATTTAGTATAAACAAATATCGTATATATGAACTTTTAAACTAACGCGTTCTACTATCATTGCAGCAGAGCAGTCTGCTCGTGACCACGGTCAATGTAACTTGGCCGAAACGACGAGCTTTACAAGTAAGTTCTATATATGTACGCGTTATTGACCCGTTTATATATTTTAAAAAATATCGTATATATATTTCAGTTTCCCTAAAATTTAGCAAATATATAAAGCTGGTGTCATCCATCGCAAGATCAGCAGCGGCATTTTTGCGATGGTTCTTTCACAAGCCCTACTCAAATTCGTGTTGTCATTGGTAATGTTTATAAATATTATTTAAGAACAATTACTTTGATCGGGAAAATGTATCCTATCAATATCACAAAATAATGACACACGTACGATCGTGTTTGACGATCAGATAGGTATTTTGTTACTTACTGTACATGGAATATGACTCGAAAATGTTAACCACTGAATGCTAAGAGCTACCTGCGTTATATTCTCTAAAGCTCTTTTAAATCCCAGAAAGTACACGTCTGGTATATGAAAACGGTCGATTCGCTACGCAATCGTCCTAAATATTACCATTTAAGCCTTCCAATTCGTCGGCGATAATACTTTTTAGTTGTGGCCGCTGCTTACGGCGTGAGTTATACAGGTTGACTGGTAAAAGAGTCTGAAGCAGGTGTTTAGTACTCGATTCTGATACCGAATATGTAAAAAATAGGTACTTGCACGTTGACCTACTTATCTAATAAAAATGTTTGGAGCAGACACTCGCACATGGTGCATAAAGTTCATCGTTTACAAACAGAGAATTAGCGAATTCATCGCTAGATTCATTCTCTTGGTCGTGCTCGTGCAGTGACAAAATTTCCTTTATATTCCTACACTCATTTTGTTGAGGTCTACAATGTAGTTTTGCAACATTCTCTTGTTATATTGTTATTGTTTACATATGACTAAACTATCGTGTCCTGTATTATGTAAAATCTCTTACCAGACAACCTGTACACTGATAATACTGATATATTTACAATGGTTAGAAATGAAAAGGAATGTAACAAACTATACACTGTTTCACAAATAGTTTTGTAAATGCGTATGTTTTTTTACGCTGCGGCCGTACTTGCGTCTATTAGCACAAAGCTTCGGGCAATAAAGCGGTACATGCAGGTGTGACTGACTAATTTCGGATATCATCGCAAACATACGGACTGCGTGTGACTTATCACGCGGTTGGTGGTACGTCAAAGAGTTGTAGCGCGCTAATATCTTCGGGACGATACACGCGGGTGCGGCCGAAGGATTACTGATTAGGGACAACTGCATAGTCAACCTCGCTTTTGACTGATCAAATTCAGTCATATGTGAAGACTGAGAATATAGACAGAAGAAAGAATAACGCATAAAAGATAGATGAAATGGACATAAAATGCAAATCTGGAGAGGTGTAAATACCGATAAATACTTTTAATTTTACTCAGGATAAGCATTGTGAGAAAACTGGGCTAGATGAAGGCTTGGGGGTCAAACAAAGATGACTTTTTTTCAAATAGCACGTTACTCGACATCACCATCGTACATTGTTAACTAGCACTAGAACAAATGAGCTGAATTTGACACTGACAAATACATACATTGCCATATCTAACGCGAGGTGAAGTTTAATAATCATTGAAATAACGCTCTTCGGCTATACTTTCATTGTAGATCAATAATTTGTGAAACAGTACAATCGTAAATTAACAATGCACACTTACAAATTACTGTCAATAAACAGTGAAAACTACCAATATGTTACACGTGTCCTTTCTTTTCCACATTTACACTAAAGGGTTATATTAGTAATATTTGTCACTACATTCACTTTTCAGACAGTTAGTCAGAAATAAAAAAATCGAATATTTGTAAAAAGCAAATGTATTAACAAAAATATATTAAATACAATTTATGATGGCCAAAACTTAACTTGATTATTAACAAAAAAAAAAATATGGCTCGAAAACACATTTTCTCTTCAATTGTCTTCTCGCTTAGAATAAACAGAGTGTGGTATGACACGTGCAACAAAAGAGAAATTTGACCCATCACATCTTATATCTTGTCTAACGGCACGACAAAGGTTTCCTCGTTGTGTTGCGTCAAATAAACTCTCCCTTCTATCGCGCGTTACATAACACACACTATTTATCTTAAGCGGACTGATAGAAAATACTATAAATACTTTAATAGGCTGAGCCATGTCTTAAGATGAATATTTTTATTGGTTGAGAAATGTTTTTTGAGATGAGAAAATGTTTTTTTATGATTGTACGTACTAATAGCACAGGCATCGAGTTAGACAGTTTTAACAAATAAGCATACGTATAAACGTTTCACTGGACGTAAAATTATCGACGGCCTATAATTTGCGAGTTATCACTGTATACGACTTTTAATCAAAATCGATCTGGCTGTTCTTTAGTTGTAAAGAGAAATGAAGAGAAACACAAATAATTTCAAAATAGTAAAATTAATGTCTAAAAGTATCTGCCTGTACATACATTTATATATATTAGATGATGATTTTATATTGATATAGTAGTAAAAATCTGGATTTCTCAAAGTGAGATTCGCGTACCCCCTGGGCTTCACCAGCCAATCGTAAGGGACACTCGATAAAATGTCCATAGCAATTGCTACTTAGTTAATTAGATATTACATTGAAAAAATCAAAATTTAATTATAACACTCGATTGTAATGAATCGATTAGTTTTATGCTGAATAATATGTACTTTGTCCAAAAATGCTTATAAAATTGATTCTATGTGCATTTAAAGTAATTTTAATCCCCAAAAAAATTGAATAATACAATATTTTTTCTTGCGTCTGTATTTCTTTATAAATTAAATAAAAAAGAACGGGGGTACATTGAGATTTAAACTTCCACCTTTAAGTTATATTATAAATTGTGGTTAAACTATAATCATGTGTATAATCTTTTCCACATACATGAGAATTAAATAAGCATGATTGTATTTGAAACGACGTGTCTATCTCCTTGTCTGTACTATTCAACCGTACCGATAAACATTTGTATTCATTATAATCACTTAAATTGTACAAAAGTGATCACCGTTTGCGAAAATTTCCCAATGTATGACAATTTATGTTCGTTAGAATTATTATAAATATTTATTAATTACATAATGCGTATTCTAGTGACGTAAATATTCTAGTTTATCAGTACGTTAATGTAAATGATAGCTGCCAATTTAAAATTAATTTAAAAATATGTCAAAAAATATTAAAACCAAGAGATTTCTATGACTAGTGTTATAAGAAGCATTATAATTACCAAAAAACCAACGAAATAAAAACACTGTTTCACTATTTTCTACTTTCGAATAACTAAAAATATTGTTTCAGTCATTACTAACTTACAGATACCATAAAATAAACAGTAACGTTGTATACATGTAGAGCCATGTTGTAACAACTACTGTTGTTATAATAAAGCTGATAAATTTTGAAATGAAATTACTATGTAGAAAACTGTGAAACAGTATGATTATATAATATTTACAAAGGTTTTGCAAGTTGAGTTAAAATATTATACATTATTGCAACGAACATAATATTATTATTATTATATAAACCTTCTACCAGAGAAGATTACAAATAATAACCAATAAAAAA
This sequence comes from Apodemia mormo, assembly GCA_036924255.1. Taxonomy (NCBI): domain Eukaryota; kingdom Metazoa; phylum Arthropoda; class Insecta; order Lepidoptera; family Riodinidae; genus Apodemia; species Apodemia mormo. Next base: position 17,094,576 of record JAUPFN010000029.1, read on the forward strand.
CTCAATAAATAATAATCATTAGACAACAAATGTGCGACATGTGTATATTTAATTTGCAATATTATGTATAAATGTCACATAACGCTGAAATGTTTACTGTTTCAACAGTATTTGTGTATATATATTTTTTCTTTTCTATATAATTAAACTTTTTAAGTGATTTCAAATTAGTGTTAAACTGAGATTTATAACAAACTCTATTAAATTAATTTTAACACTAAAATTATAAGGACTTTTTAGTGCGCATTTGTTATTTCAATTACTTGTACTGTTTCACATAAATAAAAAAATAATGTTCTGTTTCTGGCTCTGTTGGCGATTCAATAAAATGATGCGCATATTTATCTCTTCACTTTACGAAACTCTATGATTCGTGTCATTTTAAAGGTAAATCATCTACTGTAATATATAAGGCAACTAAAGATTCCTTGCAAACCAATCAGATTTTGATCATGACACATAATGTAAATACTGTTCATCAACTTTATATTTAGTAAACAACATTATTTAGCATAATTAGACATAGAAAACGGTTTCAATTTCACGATCTGTGGTCGAAATTCAAACATACAATAAACAATAAAATCAATTCTTAATTTGACTTTAGTCTATATTATAATTTGTATATTAACATGTATGTCAAATGAATTTAGTGTGTATTATGTTTATTTTTATTAATTTAATGTATTTTATTTCAAAATTATCAGATTTCTGCACTTTTCCGCAATTGCAACTTTAATTTGAAAACAAAACTATGTCAAATTTCATACCCCACCATTCGTGCAATTGTCTTAAAAAGGGGTCCAAAGTTTCCCCTTCTAGTTATAATATATAGATGATTTAAAGATTAATTGGTATGCGAGTTATGTTAGATCAGATTTATAGCTGCCACAAATATATACTATTGGAAACTGCTGCCACATTCTGTTCGTACAAACATATAAAACTACAACAATGTTGGCACAACGTATTGTTAAGTACTAGGAAACCACAACCATTATAAACTAATTAAAATACTGACTACATACGGCAAAGTCAGGAGTGGGGTGTACATCATTATGCAGTAAAAAATATGAAATAGCATAAGTACACCAAAAATATTTTGTATAAAAAATCATTATTTTAATAAAGTATTAAAATTTTAATTAGTATATAGAAGATATTTAAGTTGGAATATGATGTCTTATATTAATTTTCTGTTGCATGTGTTAACTGGTAAAATATATAAGTTATCAATAATCCTAACATCTTAGAATAATAGAGGAACACTATAGAAACCAAGTCCGCGCGCCCATTTTGAAGCACTTTAATTGGAGCCATAAATGCCTCCAAAATGTAAAGTGTGAATCGCGCGAGAACAAATCATTTTCCGGAATAAAAAGTAGCGTATGCGCTATTCCAGGTCATCATCTATCTGAATGCCAAATTTCATCTAAATCCGTGTTAGAACATAATATGTACATACATACAGACTATAAACGAAACAGTATAATAGACAAGTTTAATTGTGTAGTCGTGCCGCTAGTTGGCGCTAATGATTCACATCACGCTCTCTCTCTCTCGGTGTCACGTTCTTACCGTGTAAAAGTGTGTTATAATAAATCTCTGCTAATTAATACAATCTTCATTTATTTTGGCCTAAATCTATCAATCCGTTCAGAAGTTTTTGCGTGATTGAGTAACAAACATCCATCCATCCATCCAAACATCTAAACTTTCGCATTTATAATATTAATATAGATTAAAATTACAAGTTACAAGTTTGTAATAATACAACAGCTTTACATTACTGCTGTATTTCGTTTGAATAAAAAAAATTGTAAGAAATACGTGTTATTTTCTTTTATTCGTTTCATTTGTATAAACATTTTTAGTGCTTCATTTTTGACAGAGCGCTTGTATGAAGACTGTCTTTCTATAGTGTAATTATTCTAAGCCTAACATCTTTTTTAACGATATTTGATGCAGTAAATGATATTTGATTCGATCTCAACCAACTTCCCAAAAAATATAAATTATATCTTGGGCATAACTCCGTCATTAGAGACGGATTTGCTAAATCATTTTTTATTTAAGAGGGCATCCTTCCGATTTGGTTGGAAATTTAGTAACTTGGTGAAGATTTGATTCAAAGTTCCACAGATATTAGGAGGTTGAAGTCGGTTTTTAACTTTTACTGCATTCAAATTATTTGATATAGAATAGCCATCGGCAATTTTGTGATATTGCGTCATTTGTTAATTAAAAAAAGTCATCTAAGAGACCATTTTCATGGTCCGATAATATCATTAAAATAGTAACTTAAGTAAACTTAATACAGAGACAATAAACGTTCCGATAATCTAATGCTACGACAACACGAAACTCAACCTATTTTTTTCCCAATATTTTCCTCTAAAATATCAAACGATTCGAATCTACTATCAGTTGCTTATATCTCAATTCCTAAACGTCCAAATAGCAACAATATTTACTCAAGCTAAATTTTGATTGTATTTTACGTATATATAATAAAAAATATACTTTCTAGCTGCTGTTAAGGTTTTAACTCTATGAACAAAAGAAAAACTCTATAGAGTATGAAAGTGATCTTAAAAAAGTCTAGCTTGAAGTTCTATCTGATATACAGACTCATTAAAAAAATGTTAGAAAAAGTTTTTTTCTATAATTATTACTAGCTGTTGCCCACGACTTCGTCCGCGCGGACTTCGTTTACTCCGCACAGAACCTCCCCGTAGGTGATAGTGTGATAATATGTAGCCTATATGTTGACCCGACCTGTTAGTAATATTCATGCGAAATTTGAAGTAAATCCATGCAGTACTTTTTGAGTTTACCCCGGACATACATACAGACAAACAGACAAAAATTCTAAAAACTATATTTTTGGCTTTGATATCGATTGTAGATCACGCCCCAAGTATTCTTTAAAAAAATATTCAATGTACAGTTTTGACTTTCCTATGATTTTATTATATGTATAGATAAGTACACTTAAATTTTTCCACTACTATGCGTACTAATAAAGTTGGGCAATATTTTACTAGAGTTTTATGTATTTTTTTAACATCAACCAAAAAAGTCCACTAAAATATTATTTCCCACTACGCGTACTCACAATACTGGGACAATTTTTTTTGTGTTTTTTATTGGCACTAATCAAACTTTAAATTATCATAGAAAAGGAGTCTATTTCATTTACTGATAATGCTTAATTCATTCCATAACGCCTTTTATTATCACCCAGTATATTTTGGAACGCTAGTTTAGGAATTGAAATTTCTCTGCATGGAGGGATATACGGGGAAATTGGTAAGTAGGAGATAACAAATATTTTACTGACATCTCTATTAGATGTAACGTAAATACGATTAAATTATTAAACACCCTACAAAAAATGGTTAAATTACCCTATCACCAAAATATTTAAAAATCTAGCCTCTACAAAATCAATGGGAAATTAAATCTAAATTATCATTTATGTAATATAATATTTAACTGGGTTAAGATACGACGAAAAATCGACAATTACAACGTGTATATAAGCTCAAAATTACGACAAAATAAAATAATCTGTATTTTGATTATATTTTTATAGTTTTTAGATTTGTGTGAAAATTTATAACCAGTTTCTTTAATAAATTAAATGAATATTAATGGTGACTTATTTTAATTGTTATAAAAATATTGATAAAATCTAGTACTCTAATTAGTTTTGTAAATTGTTACCCAAAGGCTACACCTATAACAGACTAAAAACTAAACATTATAACAAATTGGTCAATTATTTTAAGGATATGAATTTAAGCTGTGATATTCTGGCTGTTTATGAATGGACCTCTAGTAGTCAGTCGTGAGGAAAAACTTCATGTGTCACTACCATCATTAGTTATTCAGCCACTCTAAATTACTGCCATAGCCTTTGCTTTTGTAATACAAACAAAATGTACGATGTACTCCATTTGAACAATCAACTGTAACAACAATGATCGAACGCGCAATAAGTTGCAATATTGTTAACCAAAAAGCAAAAAGAAATTTCATCATTATTTGTAATATTCCTTAAATACAATAACGGCATTATAATAAAACTATATTGGATCTACACATCGCACATCCATTGGCTCTAATGGTGTCATATGTCAAAAAAGCAAAATGTCGAGAAAAACGTGTTTAAAATTTATTATTTCACTTTTGGAGCTTTAACCCATAATCTAACAAATATAATAAGTGTGTCAGTAAGGTACAATGGTTTTTTTTAAGCTCTATAAAATGAGGTATAAAAAATTTTGAAAAAAAAAATATTTTTTATATTTTTTGGGGTTGTGACATTTTATGGATAAAAAATCAAATAAAAAGGGAAATTTTGTACAATTAAAGCGACACAAAAATATTCTCTTTTCAAGAAATACATTAGAAACATAAAACAGTTACTCTCATTAACTCAGCAATAACTGTTAATATAAATTTACTCTTCAATTATCAAACTCAAACATATCTCAACGTTTTTGAACAAATAATAGCAACAAGAGTAATTAAAAAATCACATACATTTTTCATCACATGTACCGACAAAGCTCAACAAATGACACTATATGCAATACACACGACCGACTTGCGCACACGCTGTGACGTGTCATTGTTTATGTTTAATACGACATTACTACCATTTAGTGACAAAGAAGTAAATCATATGCTTGACACTACTTGAGACAACATTTTGAAGTTTTCTGAAATGAATGGTACAATAAAAGTTTTTTTTTTTATTTTTTGAGTTTTGACACTATTTGAGCGGAAGTGAAACATATCCTTAAAACAATCGACTCTTAAACCTAACAATTAGCAGTCTTTTTCCTTACATTTTGTCTTTCAGAAAAGAATTTTCTTAAGATTGGTCCTAAAGAGGTTTTAGAAAAATTGAAGGAAAACGACAGCATTAAAAATAAGTACATTTAACATAAGTGTGACGTGAAACATCAATTGGCGCGCCTTGGCAGTACAATTGACTCGTCTGCCGTGACAGCAAACGACATGACACTCTCTAATGGCGACACGCGTTTACCGTTTTGATATTTTCAAAGAAAAATTTTAAAGAAATGAATATTTTGTTTTATGCCATATTTATTACCTTTATCCAGATACATATTAACTTTTCAAAATAGTTTCAAAGTTCTTATTTCCTTTACTACAAGATATGTGGAATTTTTCACAGAACATGATTATAGGTTTTACATAACTCAAACGAGTTCCTGTTTGGTCGGTAATGTTCATATAAGAGTTTAATCGCGCGTAAGTCGTTGCGATTGTTTTAAGTGAGATAGCTACGTGTAGGATAGGACGGCAAATTTTAAACGCAATGTGATTTGTATGCTATTAATCATCAAAAAATATATTCTTATGCTAATAAAAAAAAAGAAACAAAATTGACAAGTCTCTTAGGAAGTGTATTAAAATGGGTGTAAATTTTATGCAATTGTAAAACCAAAACCGGCAGACCAACAATCTAGTTACAGTCATGAATAGCTACATAAAAGTATGATTCATGTATGATTTCATGACAAGGACGAGGTAAATTAATAACTATGCTTAATAAAACTAGGCTCAGTGAAAAAAAAAACACGGCGTTGGAGAAATTGTGAAGATGAAATTTTGATTCCAACGGCTTAATCACCTTGAGCGTGTGGGAAAAGATCTGGCAACAAAAGCATTGCGCTCAAGGGACTTTGAGTTGAAGGCCAGTGGGACCTAAGTACCGCTGGGGAAGCGTGTTCTTAAAGTTTTGTGTGACTTTAACAATTTCGTTTAATGGAATGAAATCACGCAAGATCAAAGTGGCGTCTTCTAGTGTCAGAGAGGCAAAGACTGACTGTTAAAGTATTATATGATACCGTGGATGCAAATTGTCATTCACGCTCGTGCGACTTTGGCGGCCTCGCTTAGTTTGGCCCGAAAGCTCATTTTGAATGATTCATTTTGCGTCCTTAGTGCATAATGTACTATTCAACATTGAAATGATGATGGCAATCTAGGAATTATCATCATATTAAGTCTTTAAGACATTTCGAAACATTTCTCTGCAGTGTCCCCATTTCCTTCATAACAACCAACCTTCTCCAATAACCATTGAACAAAACACGCAATCAAAACGAAAATTAACGCTAAAATCACTAATATATTCAACCAATTCTCTTTCCAAACGTCCTTTAACTGCAATTCCAGACAAATACAATTCGGGCAACACTTTAACTCAGTCCGACGACAACGCTTCCTACAGAATTGACAAAACCCTTGAATATTTTCACCGGTAGCCAAAAATGTAGGATTATAAATGATACGTATCTCGGTTTTGCCCTTAGGAGGAGATTCGTTATTTAAATGTACTGTAGTCTTTCTATCTCTGTGTTCTGTTGTATAATATTTCTCGCTACGTTTTATGAAACTCTCAAAATCATCTCTTTTAGTATTCAACTCGTTTTTCGTGAAGCTAGCCTCGGCTTTCTCCATGAAAGACTCCGTGGTGGTCAAAACACGATTATATTTGTCCAAATTAAGTAACTTCATATTAATAGCTCCGGATACTTTAATATCGCTATTAGTTTTAGTTATATCATTACGTATGCTGTGACATTCGATTTTTTTATCATTAAGTTTGTTATACGTATCATTAAGATCATTTTTATCATTCTTGTCATTAGACAAAAAGAACTGTTCGCGTAAAATCTCATTTTTCGTACGCCTATCATTAATATTTTTATCAAAGTCAACGTTAACGTAATTGTGATTGGAAAAATCCTTTTTAAAATTGAATATTTTATCGGATATAGTTTTTGGATACAATTTAGGATTAGCTTCCTCTAAATAACCTTCACAATTTCTTAAAATAGCTTCGTAATCATTATTTTTAGTGTCATTTTTAGGTTTTAGAATAGAATTACAATATTCGACCCCCCTGTAGTAATCGCTATCAGATTCCTCTTGTATTACATCTAGCATCTTTCCCCACGCGTTAGAAGTATCAATGTCTTCGTACAGTCCATCATCATCGTATTTTTTACCATCACTAGTGAGATCTACTTCGAAATCGTCCCCATACTCGTGTTTATCCTTACCAAAGAACACTTTATAGAAATTGTCATAGCAATAGTTAAGTTTTCTGTACAGGAATGATTTTTTCGCTTTGTGTCGGTCTTCGCTAGTGTTAATTACCTGGGTTTCCTTGTCTTGCTCGGTCTCTTCGCCGATGGTGTGGAGTACACTGGTGGATGCTTCTCCCACGCGAGATGCAGCGTTAAGGAGATTTTGTCTTGGCTGGAATGGAGGAAATATAATCATTAATATTGTAATGAGTAATTATAAAATGTTTTAGGAAAAAAATAGCATAATCACTAAGTGAACTAAAAGTTTTTTAATGATTATTTTTAGTTTTTATTGTATATCAAAAAATACTATATTAATTTTTCTACCTCTTCCCGTACTTATAATATGAAAAACTATTTCAGTGGAGACTTTTGATGTATAATAAAAACTTCAATTTCACTTCACATTACGCATGATATTTTTTATAAAGCATTTTATAATTACTCAGTAAAACTTTTCTTATATAAAAATTTGTAAGGAAATTGTGAAACGGATCTTGGTAATATTAATCAGACCAATGTATATTGTTACATGTTATATACACGTGTAAGATTTCGAAGAATACGCCAACTGCCTTACAGCTAGGCATCTAAACGTGTCACTAATATCGAGATTACTAATTAGGTGCTATTATAATCGCGATATTATCTCTGTTTATTGTTATCATGTTTTGTTTTAAAGAGTAAAGTATCCAGTAAATTTATGCATGACGGATACCAACCACCACACGGACGGCAGTTTTCTATAAACATCTTTAGCGTTTACAGTCGACGATTATCTCTTACCAACAGGAGGATCATTACTACGATGTGATAAAATAGTGTAGTTTTACTGTTCTTGAATTGAAATTAGTTTAGAATTGTTGTGAATTGAAAGTGGATGAATCGTAGGGCAGCAGTAGAGGCAGTAAGTGGTGTTCACCTCCTTGGTCTCGGGCTCAGCGGCGGTGAGCAGGTCGGAGAAGGCGGCGCAGAGCTTGCGCGTGGCGTCCAGCAGCTTGTCCCCGCCCGCGCGGTCCTCCATCAGCGCCGCGATCATTTGCACGCCTGCAATCACCGTCACCATCACCACCACACACAATATATGGGTCAATCAACTTTTATTTGTCCTGTAAGTACTATGTTTTGTCCCTGACCAATAATCGCAGTTCTAAAGAAAATTAAGTGTTTTTTTGTTATTTGTCGCATTTATCTTATTATTAAGCAAACATACGAGTGAATTATTTAAAAAAAATCACTATTAAACTGGAATTTTAATGGTTGTCCAGGTGACAAAACATCTGAATGTAGTGTTTTTTTATTTGTCCCCCAGTACCTAATTACAATGAAACATTATTTTATACAAAAAAATACTATATGGCAATTAATTACGCTTGTACATAACTATTTATTACAATGTTCACTAAGATGCTAGCATATAGATTTTTGTTTGTTTCATAATTTTACTGAATTTTTTGCATGTTCGTATTGGTCTCTATTATATTTTATTATTCCGACTTCCACCGGACAACGATAAAAAGTTCCGAAACCAAAACATAGGTGGAGTGATCAGTGCATTGACAATAAATCGGTCGATTTGGTGACAACACTCATCCAACCGCCATTTTGATTTCATCATTGCCGCGCTGTCAGTCGGCCGCGCGCGTTTTGAAAAAATTGGTGGCTTTTTTGTGTGTCTACCGGACAACCAGCACAAAAACGTAAGTATTTGATGTATTATAGTAAATAAAAATGAAATATATTCTATTTTATCTATATTTTTCACTGCGCGTAAGACCTAACTCAAAATATCATTATTTATTATCAGGAAGCGCAAAAACTGATTAATGTCACTTGGACAACCAGTCACTAGGACAACCAAAACCGTTGTCCGTGGGACATTTTGGTTGTCCATAGGACAATTAATGATAGAATCAGCATAAAGCAATATTTTTCTTTCAATAATTAGTCACTGAAGAGCCTCTTACAAAGACAATCTTTGTTATGAACAATCAGGTGGTTTTAACTTGCTATGTCCTAACCAAACTCGGCACAATCTTGTGAGTGAAAGTGATAAATTGACAAATATTAATTTTACGTGTTCCTTTCCCGAGAATCGAACCAGGGAACTCCGGATCCTAAGACTAACGCTCAAATCACTACACCACGGATGTAGTTAGCTTACTTACTTAACACATTTTTGTCATATCTAATAGTTCTATATTCTAAATTATTTTCGTTATTATTTTTAGATAATGGGTTTGACGGAAAAAGAAAAATCAAGACGTTATAGAGAAAGACTTAAAGCAGACCCGGAGAAATTAGCTGAGCGAAAAAGAAAAAAAAGGGAAAGCTACCATAAGAATAAAAAACTAATTTCAAGTATGCCGCCAGAAGATAAAAAAATCTGCAGAATTATATGGAAGCTGCGAAAACAGTCACAGAGAAATCGCCAAAAAGCTGTTGGGAATATAATTGAGAATACGCCTCCAAGGTCTTCGTCTATTTTGCAAGAAATAAATCCCGAAGATCAACTTCAACCGACGACACCACCTCCCAGTTCTGCCGTGTCTTCGAAAAATGAGAAGATTAGAGGCAGAAAAAAAGTTCGACGTGACAGGTCTAAATTATATAGAGAAAATGTAAAATTGCAATCTGAAAGCAAGAAGTGGAAGAAAAAGTTTGAAAAATATAAAAAGAGAGCTCATCGGAAAGAAAAAGAATTAATTAAAGTAAAAGAAAAAAGGGATGAAAATATTGAAGAAAAACAAAAGTACGGCATATTAACAAACGCTATCAAAGATAATTACAAAAAAATTAAAGCCAGAAACGGCAAAAAAATGCTGAAAAACATTTTCGTGAACCTTCGTGCGCATAAGCTTAAAATAGTACAAGACTGTTTGGGCTTACAAGGAAGACTCAGAACAAGTAACACGCGTAATTCAGATACAGGGCTGACAAAAAAAATTAAAAGCTTTTTTATAAGAGATGATGTATCTAGAAATACTGCCGGCAAAAAAGAAACCATCACTAAAGGCAAAGAAAAGGTGCAAAAACGGTTCCTATTGGACTCAATGAAAAACTTGTTCAAAGCCTTCAAATCAGAGAATCCAAATGCTAAATGCTCATATTTCTATTTCACTAAAAATCGCCCTTTCTACGTAGTTACACCAACAGTTGATGGAAGGGATATGTGCCTTTGTAAAGTACATACTAATGCAGCAGCTAAGATAAAGGCTCTGAAACAAAAAAGAGTTATTAGTGCCTTAGATCTAAGCACGCTGATATCTGAGACAGTCTGTGACAGCACTAAAAAAGAGTGTATGTTTGGTACTTGTAACCAGTGTCGGGATAAGGAATTCAAGATAAATAGTGACAGTGTCCGAGGCAAAATACAGTGGTTTGAATGGGTGAGGGAACAAGAAATCTATCTGAAAAACGATAAGAAATTTAAAGCTGTAAGGAACGTGAAGAGACTTAAAGAAGATACTATAGAAAACATGGTCAAGATTTTTCAAGAAGAACTGAAGAGTACAAAGAAACATATTTTTAATATGAAAGCTCAGTTTAAAAATTTTCGCCATTGTGTTGATGAGATCAGAGCAAACGAAGCTGTGATATTAGTCGATTTCAGTGAAAATTATAACTGTAAATGTACAGAAGAAATTCAGGCCCATCAATTTGGTGGCTCTCGTAACCAAGTCACTCTTCACACAGTTGTGGTTTACGTATATGATAAAGATAAAAGATATGAAATTTTATCGTTTTGTACTATTTCTCCATGCAATATTCATCAACCAGCTGCAATATGGGCCCATTTACATCCCATTTTGATAAAGATTATTGAAAATTACCCTAGAATTGACACTATTCATTATTTCTCCGATGGCCCATTTTCGCAATATCGTCAAAAAGCAAATTTTTATTTGGCCTGCACGAAAACATTTAGCTACGGCTTCCAAGCTTTTAGCTGGTCATTCTTTGAAACTGGGCATGGCAAAGGCCCTGCAGACGGTATTGGGGGATTTTTAAAAAGAGCAGCTGATCAGAAAGTGGCAACAGGAAAGGACGTTACTGATGCTCTTCAATTTTATGAAGTTCTCAAAGAGTCGAGTAAAATTCAGTTATTTTATGTAACAAAAGAAGAGATCGACGGGATTCAGAGGGGCATACCAAAGAATCTTTTGCCTTTGCCCGGTACAAAAGAAGTGCACCAAATATTTTCAAAGAGCTATGGCCAACTAATGTCCAGAAATTTGAGTTGCTTCTGTTCTAGAGGTTTATGCGAATGCTTGCGTCCCAAGTTATACTCGCCGATACCAGTTCCAAGGAACATTCCAACCCCTGTCGACCCTGGCGAAGACATACCTCAAGAGATGCCATTCAGCGATGTTGAAGACGTACCTTTAAATAATTTGCTATCCTCGAATAAAGACAACAATACATTCGCTGAAATACACGAAGGTTTACGCAAGAGCATCTACAAGAGTGTATATGGATCGTCTGATAGCTCTGACAATGAAAATGACACTACAGAGGAACCAAAGCCATCTACGTCAGGACAAAAGAATTTATTGCCTGGTGTAGGTGACTTTTTGTTGGTCAAAGTTTACAGCATCAAAGGTAAATCATACGATACATATGCGTGCATTGCCGAAACCGATATTGATGAAGACGGTGAAATCAGAGTCACATTCTTAAAATGTGTGAGAAATGGAAATTTTTTTATATTGAATAAGAAAGATAAATCCTATGTAGCATTCAATGATATAATTAAAAAACTTCCAACCCCGGACATTGAACACAAAAGAGGCACTGAGTATTATAAATTTTCATGTGATATTAATGTTTTTAGAAAATAGTTCATGTATTTTAGTGTAATACCTATGGATCTCTGCTATGATTAAGAATTTTTTTTGTAGATTAATTTTTAAGTTTTGTATCTTACTGAACCCTTGTGTGATACACAGAGATATTAGTCATTTATTGAGGCAGCTAAGTGCAAATTAGAGTCAAAAAAGTATTTAAGCTCATTAAAGAGGCTGTTAATGTTTGTAAGTTAATAAGTAAGAGTTGTCACGTTTATAGGTCTGTTCATTATTTAGTCATATATTGTAATATTAATTCTTTCGTAAAAAAATATAATAAAACTGAAAATTATTGTTATATAGTTGTTTTTTTTTAAAATAATAATAACAAACACAGGCGATTTCAATCCTAGTATCGCATTTGAACTCCCGAGTATGTCTTATGGATAACCGTATAAGTCCACTGGACAACCATTTTGTCCCTGTCTCCTAAAGACACATTATCGTCAATTTTATTTAAAAAAAAAACAGTGAGGTTTACAAAATTTTCAAATATGCATGTAACAATTAAAAGTGAAACAAACAGTTTTAAATATCACGTATGAATTATTACTTTACAACCTAATTGAAAAGTTCGTTACATTTAAAGTTTGTCGTTGTCCAGGAGACAATATAATTGGAAATAACGTATCAATTAAAAGCCACGTCTTTTATTTATGGAAGACAAATTTTAATCCATCCTATATTAAGTGAGAATAAAATAACGGTTCACAATTTGACTGAATTTCAAATGGTTCAGAAGTCTATTTAGTTAGTTGACCAAGGGACTATCTTAACTAGAGTCATGTGGATTTTGGAGTCCATTTTACTATTTTATTTAAATAAATCGTTCTGCTCTATGTAAATTCTTAAAATATATATAATTATCTAAAGAAAAAACGTTAAAATATAAAAAAAAAATCAAATAAAATTTAAAAAATTAAATTTGTCATAGATGTACACTTAAAAGTTGATTGACCCATATACACCTGCGTGTATCGTCCCGAAGATATTAGCGCGCTAAAATCCTTTGACATGACGCCAACCGCGCAATAAGGCACATATTTGAATACACAGTTTTGACTTTTGAGTAATTGTTTATATTGAACCAATACTTAACTTTGGAAATCATATTATTAACTTATTTATAGTACTATTAATTCATAATAATCATACTTGCCACCATCTTTTTATTCTAATTAGAAGTAATGTGATTCTTATCCCCAATTTAATAAGGCATCTCATTGATAACAATAAAATTCAAAAATGGACCAAGAATAAAACCCTGTGGGACACTCATACTTTTAGCAGAATCAGCGTTTCTTTTTCATGAAAATCAACATATGCAACCTTTTATTTCAATAGTAAATCAAAAGATCTAGAGCCCTGTTACTATATTCATAGTGGTATAAGTTCCTGAATAAGATGGCATGGTGAACACATTCAAATGCTTTAGAAAAATCCGAACATTACAATACATGCAAAAGTAGTTGTGATTAAACGATCTTTTGTAATATCTAGATGAAATCTATATTTCGTGTGAAGGGACTTAAATAGCTAAAGTAAAATTACGCAGTCATGTTATTATGTTTGGTTAAATCCACGGTGAGAGGTCTCATTGTGACTAAACTCAATGTTCTATCGTTAAACAAACATTTCCACACATGGAAAACACATGACCAATTTGTCAGTTTCTAAAAATTTCAGTCGATTTTTCTGTATATTTTGTAAAATTGTCTTGTCATGGATTTTCGCAAAATACCATCTGAATTTATAAAATCAGTTTTTAACATTTCAAAAGATTTGATGTAGAAGGAAGTTCCAGAAAGTAGTTTCCTGCTCCTCCTACATACATTTGATGATTTTGTTGCGTTTTCCAAGAAAGTTTAGCTTTTCTCAGTGCTGTGAGTTTGCAATTCAGTAGCCAAGGTTTTGGTTTACAAAAAAATTGCAATGGTGGGAGAGATGGGTCTCCCGTGCCCAAAGTGCAGACTTACCCTTGGTCATCTCGGGCAGGTTGGTGGTGATGGTGGTGATGGCGGCGCCGACGGCCGTGTGGTCCACCTCCTCTACTGGCCCTGAAAACATACACATTGCAAAATTAATATGGTTAGGTTAGAAATGTTGATAAGTAATTAACATCGCTGGACCAAATTACACGAATTAATGTACCTCAAAATAAGTAAATTATTTACTTGTGATATGGGTGTTAAGTCAACGATAAACTACTAAAAATATGAATATATTATATAAAGGGTACAGGAATAAAAGGAGCTCATTGACATTTTGATTGTTAGTTTAATGATAATTTTAGACCAATCTTCGCAATCATTTTCTTAATTGCGAAGATTGGTCTAAAATCATCATTAAACGGTTCTATCTCTTTATTTTCTTGACGAATGGATCTGCAATTAAAAACATGAAGTCATCATATTTATATCTAAACCGCTACCGAATCATATCTGACAAATAATGTACACTTTTTTATTTCAATATTTATTTATTATAAGACCAGCCCGCCCAGTTACACTGGTAGTGGGCTCTCATTTACTGCGATAGAAATAGAGTGCGCGTTTTTGGTGTTAACAGCGCCCTAAAATACAAAAAGTTGTAGTCCTTTGAATTGCCTTTTGGGCTGGATATCTTTAGTTAGACGTACTGAACGCTGTGTTGAAATATGATCTAAGTGATCATATTTGGAACGACCTTATATGCGGATGTCAATAGTACGTAGGTCACTTTATATATTTTACGTAGGTCACACTATAAGTTTTGCGTAACTTAAAAAAACAACATGTTATAACCAAAATATTATGTATATTGCTTTTCAAAATAATCTCCTTTACATTTTACACATTTTTTCATGCGATCAAACCATTTTTTAAAACAGGAGGACCACAGATCTGAAGGCATGTTTTCTACGTGCTGATTGAACGCTATCACTGCCTCTTCGGAGTTGGTAAAGTCAAAACATTTTTATTCAAATTATCCTTTACAGGCACTTTTGACGAGTCAACATTTTTTGAGTTACTACCGGATCGGAAACGCGGCCACACACAAAAGAAAAATCTCTCATCAAATCTTTGATTTTGGGAAAAATATAGAAATCACAGGGTGCTAGGTCGGGACTATGCGTAGGATGAGTGACGAGATGTACTTTTTCGAAAGCTAAAATGACTTTGTTTTGTTGGCCGTGTGTGAAGAAGCGTTATCATGGTGTAGGAGAATGCGGCTTTTGGGTCGTCTTTCGCGAACTTTTTCTAACGCCCTGGGTAAACAAATGGTAGAATACCACTCGGCATTAACACTCTTTTGATCTTCAAGTGGAATTGTACAGATGAAAAAAAACGCGATCATTTTTTCACCAACGTTTCTCGCCTGTCTCACTTTTGTTGGCCTGTTCTCATTTTCAAACACCCATTCACAAGATTGCTGTTTTTTTTCGGGTTCAAAACAATACATCCACGTTTCGTCTCCTGTGACAATGTCATAAACAGCATTAGAATGTCCGTGGTCGTACTTCAGAGGCATCTGTGAGCATCATTCCACGCGAGCTCGCTTCTGCTCCGCTGTCAGTTCATGAGGGATCCAACGACAACAAAGTTTCCGAACTTTCAATTCTTCGTGTAAAATTTTCTGAATTTGGCTCACACCAATCCCCAATAGTCCTCGAATTGTCTCATAGGTAATCCGGGGGTTGTCTTCAATTAACCGCTTAACAATAGCCACATTATTTTCGTTGACGGCAGTTGAAGGCCGCTCTTCACGAAATTCGTCATGTAAAGAAACTCGACCTCTCTTAAATTCAGCAAACCATCGCCTCACGGTGCTCAAACAAGGTGCTTCTCTCCGAAAAGCATTTTGACGACAAGCGACACAGTCTTGCGGAGAAAGAGAACTTTTAAAATCATAAAAAATCATCGCTCTAAAATCTTTTCGACTTAATTCCATTTTCGTTGCGTACGTAGAACTTTGATGTGTGATAAAAATCAATTGGCAAATCATTTCCCGCCAATTGTTTTTTTTATTACTAAGAAGGTTGCAACGTTTTAAAAATATAACATTCGAAATTCAAATAGTTTCGATTAGTTAGAAGTGTAAAACTTTTAGTGTGCCCTGTGTATACTGGTTTGATTAGAATGCATTGAATTCCTCCTAACGTCAAAAATATTAATTCGTCTTCCACAAAAAAAAAAAACGCCTCTGGTTCTCTTATGTTCTAGATACATGCCAGCTGTGAAGATCCCATATAACCCGATTCTTATCGGTTTTCCATTTATTTTTATTATTTATTATATTCAATTACGTATTCATCTGAGGATTGAAGCTTATTGATAACGTCCGTTCTTTATTTTATATGTATAAGCCGTATTAGTCCGGCTTGCTTTGAGAATCCTATCTCTTTCATTTCCTTACAAAGCGAATAAAGTCCTTCTCGCTTCAGAGTGCAGTAATAGGTTGATGACCAGTCGATCAATGAGCTGCTCATCAGCATGTTATTTAATTTATTATACAGAATTAGAAAACGCGTTTATCTAAAGAGCAAACGGGAAATATACTAACGCTCATATAATTATACGATATCTGATAAGATTATAAAGCACGTGGTGTTTTAAATAATGTGGTAGTGTGGTAGGTGTGGTAGACTGACCTGCGGTGAGGGTGACCACCTGCGCGGTGGCGGCGTTCATGGCGGCGATCTGCGAGGTGACGACCTGCTTGCTGGTGTCCATGGTGCGCTCCTTCCAGCGCAGCGAGCCCGCGTCCTGCCCCAGCTCCGGCAGCGCCGTCTGTACACAACACACACACACTGTCCCCGTGCTCACCGACCGTGCCCGCTAACTACACTAGAGTTCTACAGCGTCTCGACTGACTTGGGTACTACCGCCTTACTATTACTGTCGTGTTCCGGATTACAAGATAAAGTAGTATGTAAACTTATGTATCTGTACTATCCTGCCACACGGTACCGACGCAACATTATTATGTTCGATGTCTACAGGTCGTACGCTAGTTTTGCGGTGAGCTCTTGGGGTTTTGGGTGTTCGAGACGTGAAAATAATTCTATACACGGAATTTCTTTATTCGGCACCCAAATATCGAGACATTGGGTTTCTTATTAGAATTCACATGACCATCAATGATGTAGACTATTTTGTTTTCTATTGTTTTTTCTCTTCACATTAGACATGGCAGCGCCAGGGCAGGCGGACATTTCTCACCGGCGACCAATCAGCGTCGCGGATCGCGCGTGAGGCAATCGCGGCACGGAAGGGCCGCTATGATTGGTGGGATGAAGACGGCCGTCGATTTCCGTACCGGTTGCCATAGTGTTTGGCGAGGCAATTCTAGTACGCGCTACAAGATTGCTTTTCTCTACCCATCAGAAAAGATATGTGCGTATTAGCTCTTATGTATAAAAAAATCTGGAATGACCTATTCTATCTCTATGTTCTAATATACTTAAATCCCTCAATACATTTTCAACTCTATTTACAAGTACTCCATTGTATTCAACGCTCTTCATTTCTGAATCATAAGTTAAAACACTTCGCCATTGATTAAATTTTTTGCTGAAGTAAAATTTGAAATTGTTCTAATTTGAAATTCGATGAAACGGACTGAGCGACAATCACTTATAATTATAATTAAAACAAAAGCCCGACTGCGACCCGATGCGAAAAACTCAGTTAAATTCATCAAACCGTTTAGGTTACAGAGCATGACCAAAGAAATATACATATATACTTGAAAAAACATAACCGTCCTTCTAATGCAGGCAATTAAAAAAAGAAACGACAAACGTAAACATCTAGAGGATATAGCCTGGGAGAAAGAGACAGAATGCATTATACAGATTTCATTTTATTACTTCGTCTCCTCTCTGTGCGATTCTTTGTAGTCTCCTCACTCTAGTATCTTAAGCGGTGTACTTCTGTGTGTTTGAGTGCGTCTGTTTATCGCCGGGTTGAACCGAAAGAGAAGACGTAGTAGTGTATTTGTGTGTGTGTAACTCGCATTGATAAGTTTGTACCAACCTCCAAATTAACCGGTCTATATTACTGAACACGAGCAGAAATGGTCAAGTTGTGAAGTTAATTGGTTACCTCACCCTAAACGTCAACTATTTATGGTATAGTGTCAAGGACACAAACCGGTATCCGAGTTTGAGCCAGACGTTGCATTTCTCTACCACCTACATGTTGCAGAACTCTCTCTCTCTCGGTGTCTTACCCTGACGAGCCCCTCCTCGGTCTGTCGGATGAGCTGGCGGCCGGTGGTGATGGTGGACAGCAGCGCGCGCTGCGGCTCCGACAGGACGCTGGTCACCTTCGTCTGCTGCACTTGAGACGCCTACAAACCGACATATACATTACAAACACTACAACACTAGACCTCCAAATTATTTCTTGGCTTTACTTTTTATATTTTCACTTTAATGTAAAAGCTATTTTCAAACAATTATTTGAACAGTTTTGTTAAATATACACAATTCTTCTTTAATTTGAATCGACTTCACAATAAGGACGAGGTTCATAATTCGGATGTTTTTTTTTTTTTATATTTTCTATCTCAGAACTCTGTTGTTTATGAAACTATTTCGAACATTGTTTTTTGTTTATTATACTTTCTGTTTGATCCCATTTAATGGAGATCTAAAGCAGAGTTCCACATATACAGAAATTGGAAGGCAGTTGTTGCAGCTTTAGTGCGCTTAAATTGTATTTTAATTGTCTAGTTGGAGGTGTGGGCGCCACACGCGGGCAGTCACAGGCGCCGGCAGTAGCTGCAGCTCGCAGAAATAACGCACGCGTAAAGTCATATTAAATTACTGTCTGTGTAAAAATTGAAAGCAGTTGCTGTCTACATTTATTCATAACCTTGGCAAAAAAACAATTTGACATTACATTTATCATTTGACATTACATTTATATATATAATATATTTATTAGTAGTTATTAGTATGTGTAGATACATATGCACCCCCTAAAAGTAATCCTGGCGACGCCCATGGGCGGAACTGTCTTATTTTATTACTAGATACAGAAAAAAGAAATACTTCCATTTTATGATCAATTCCGAATCCGTACTTCCATTTTATGATCAATTAGGTATAGTATAGTGCCACTGACTTGTTTAGTACACAAAATTACAGTTGTCATTTTGCGAAATGTCATGAAGGTGCTACTTTTTAGTGAAATTCTTAAATAGCCTCGCCACTTTTATCACATTATGGAACTAAGTAAAAATTGGCTAATCGTGAGTGCACTTGTACCTCACCTTACCTCTCTGGGATAAGGTCGTGAAGATACTTACATTACAAATATAAACGTCTAATTGGTGACGCAGGTTACTGAACAGGTAAAGTGGTAGTACTGTAATTATGATACCAGTAGGTACTAGCGACTTTATTCGCGTGGCTCATTCATCCATCATTAATTCCTTTGCTCAGTCGGGTAAAAAAAGCCTACGTCACTCTTGGATAACGTAGATTTCTAGTGGTAAAATAGTTTTCAATACCGGTCCAGTAGTTTTTAAGTTCAACATAAACAAAAAGAAAAGAAAATTTAACGAGTGATCTACGTATTTAGCAAAACTATTTAAATATGTTGTTTAAAATGGTTGTATATTTAAGATTGCAATATAAAAAATAAAATCCAAAAATTATTTATTAAATTATACAGCATGGAAGGGACTCAGTCCATCATTCTGAGATGAAATCCGTTGGAATTTGTAAGATTTTATTGCAATTTGATTTATTGTAATATGTAACGTGTAGCGATAGAACACGCTCGTGTACAGATACCATCGGTACATTATCGCACCATCGTTATCACATTTTATCACGCAGCATACACGTGAATTTCTAGTATTTAAGCTTAATGTAAAACCCAGTTTATTACAGTTAATAAAACACATTTATCAACCGATGTGTGACTGCCATTTAGTCAACGTAATATAATACTTTACATGCTCATTAAAAATAAACAACGCATTATGAGCTACATACTACGCAAAACAAACGGCTGCTTCGAAAGTTCTGCGGGCGCGATGAGTTCTAGTCGTGTGCGTTTTACATTGCGGAGCGACAAACAAACAGTTTTTTGGCGCCTCGAAAAAATTGCAATCAAAGGAAGGACGTAAACTGGTATTTTTGCTTAATTTATCGGTCAAATGTCCTTTACACGCTGTATATGGCTTATTCAATATGTTTTAATGTGTTGGAATTAGTAGTTACATACACATCCAATCTCGTAGACTGAACACGTTAGAAAGCATGGAACAAGATTAATATTTTGTTAATTAAAATATGAGTTCCAGGTATACTACGATCTAGATAAGTCTGCCGCTCAAAATGTTTTGTTGTAATACAGACATAATCTCACATACCAATCCAGTTATAATATAATGGTCAAGTGAGTGCTATCTGTACCACAAAAATGAAATATTTATTTTCAAGAATGATGATGATGAATGATGAAAAGATAAATATTTATTTTCAAGAATGTAAGTGTTACAAGTTATTAAAATTAATCAAAGTTACTAGCATTTTCTACCATGAGCACACCATGCAAATGTTTAAAATAAAAGCTACACGAGCATTTTTACTCTTTGTCAATGTCAATAAATACAAATAAACTGCGATAAAAACTTATATAACTGATGAAAGTCTCAATGGCACGCGCACGTTCCACCAATGAGCGACACAGATTTTATTTGCACAAACGCAATGCCTTATAATTGGTTTAAATACTATTCAATGCAAAATCATGCCAACTTCGCAGACACACAGATGTTAATTATTGTCGTTGTACCGCTGTACAATGGGTGGAGCGAAATTAAACAAAGAAAAAGTTTTTCTTAGCCTCATTTTTCGTTATTAATTTTCAAAATCAGTACACCACCTCAAATGTTGAACAAAAATGTTTCTTCAAAATTTGTTGTGGGGTGTAATTTGTAGATAATAAATAAAAAAACTCTTTATTGTTCGTTAGCTACAAATTACACTCTCAGGCTGAGAAAAATATATTTTTGCTTCACCCTAGACCTCGGTGTACATGTAGCAGTCAATTTGTATGTTTCGTCGTTTCAATACCACCACCGCTTGTATTGAAACCGAAAGTCACTGATTCAAAGTCAACTTTATACGAAATTTCTCCTAAGTTTTTACATAATAATTAATTAGTAAATATAACATACAATATATAGTATAATACATTCCACATAAAGCAAGTAATATTAAGCGAGATATGCAAAAAAGGTGCAAAATAATACTAACAGCAGGCGGCGTGTGTCCGGTGATGACTTGGCCGGATATTGTGGTCTGTTGGGCCCCCGTCATGTGGCCCACGGCAAACGGTTTCGCACCTACCATGATAACACAGTCCACAATTGAAAGGCAGGATCAAATAAACAACACGGATAGTTTAGAAGTGCTCCTACACAGAAATTATACAACTTTACAAGATATTGAACGTGATCGGCGAAACTAAGACCTTAGTAATCTAACAGTCCGAATAAATAAACTTTTGCTCTGAACGTCGAAACAAAGCCGGATTCGGCCTGGACACACATTCTATCTTTTGATACTTAATTGTGTCGATACCTACAGAAGTGTCTATACAATGGCGCCGCGACATATAAGTAAAATGGTGGCATTGGATATTTTCTATGTACATAATATAAAGTGTTATGTGTAATTAGATTACTAACATCTCAGTCCGACCGAATATGTCCATTGACTATCCTCATAGTTTTTATGGTTAGCCTAAGATGAGAGTTGGTATTTGGGTCGATAAAAATTTTTTGGCGTTTATGAACAAATCCCGATATCACTACAGAGCCTAACGGTGACGTGCCACACCATCATTAAGCTACCACTCCGGATAACTAAAATAAAATCAAACGATAGTCGTCAAACGTTTGCAATACGAGAGAACAGCAATCACTACCTATCATACCGACCAAAAATATATGTAAACCGGTCGACCCTGCAGGCTTAGTTGAACCCTGAAACTTCCCGATAAATTGACGTATTTTAAGAACAAAGAAACCAAAAGTATACCTAAGTATAGATATTTCTCGGAGTTCAAAAATCTAACTTTTGTTATAAATGACAGTAACTTCATTTTTGAAAAGCTGTACATTTTGGAAAAGATCAATTTTAATCTTTCAAATGGAATTCAATGCAAATTTTTGAGCTCTAAAACGTTTTCTTAGCTATAAAATTTATAGGGTGAAAAAATGTTGCAGTAATAACAATAATATTTACACAAGAGTACATATATTTATAGAGAAAAAACAAAATGCCTACCGCTAAGCTAGTCTGGCTGGACCAAATGCTTAATAAACATGCATATATAATAATATTCACAATATATAGTATTTGACAGCGACTTTGCTCATGTTCTCTAGATAAATGTTTTGGCTAAATATTACTATCCTAACTACTAGGTGGTAGATTTCTGCATCGTCTCACCCGGATCTAGTACCACTGCATTCCCCAATCCTGTCGCAGTAGCGTCAGTGCTTGTCACTGTCGTATTTCGGTTTGACATAATAAAAACCTAACTAAACTAATGTAATAAGTACCCTACGTTCTTTTTTGTTCTCTTGACAGGACCGTATATTTTTTTATATCGCATAAAAGAAACTATTTACGTTGCTATACTTGTGACGGAATGGTAATGCTACATGAATAAGTTCACCGGCTACCTTACCCTCAATATAGAAACACGACAGTGACAAACAACAACGCGATTGCGGCAGGAACAAGGCGGTGGTATATATACCGAGACGTTGTGAAACTCTAGCACCTAATAGTCATAATGGTAGTGTCATGTCTGGCCGGTCCGGTTCTTACGCTCTGCCTGGCTGAATTACCAACAGTCTATTTATCACAGGGGGCTTACACGAGTGCTGTGCTATGATACACTGGTGGGTAAATGTTTAGATATAAACAGTGGTGTCTCACCTTCGGCTCCTGGTCTAAGCACGGCCGGCTTCGCGACGGACTCGGTGTTCACTTTGCCCGATTTGAATGTGTCGTGCTGGATTATGTTCGCCCTGGAAATAATAAATGAAATCATTGTACAAATTACACAATTAAATCTTGCGGCAAAATTGACAAATTATTTTAAAAAGTAATGATTTTCATGCCCATATCCCCGAAGAGGTAGGCAGAGGTACAACAAGTGCACCGAGGATTAGCTGAAGATACTTGGTCCCACAATGTGATAGGTGGGAAGCCTATCACCAACCGGGCAGTTTTACAATCCCAGACAACGTAGTTTTTATCAGAAATTACACTCTCGTTAAGTGAGATAGTATTCGTTTTTCCTGAAGATGCTTCGGTTTCGAAGTGAAACGTGCGTTGCGTGCATAAATTGTGTGCTTTTGTGCTTGGTGCTGACGTGAGTCAAAGTGTGGTGGATGTGGGTGGGTAATTGTGCCAATGGGGTCTTCTTTTTTGGAGGATGGTGGTGGAGGATGGTGGTGGTGGTGGTGGTACACTCACTTGGAGGGCGAGACGGAGTCCTCGAGCATGGCGGAGGCCTCGTCCCCGTCCAGCCCGAGGTGGTCCTTGGCTCGGCGGCGGCGCACGATGATGTCGATGTAGCCCGCGGTCACCTGCAGGATGGTGGTGGTGGTGGTGGTGGTACACTCACTTGGAGGGCGAGACGGAGTCCTCGAGCATGGCGGAGGCCTCGTCCCCGTCCAGCCCGAGGTGGTCCTTGGCTCGGCGGCGGCGCACGATGATGTCGATGTAGCCCGCGGTCACCTGCAGGATGGTGGTGGTGGTGGTGGTGGTACACTCACTTGGAGGGCGAGACGGAGTCCTCGAGCATGGCGGAGGCCTCGTCCCCGTCCAGCCCGAGGTGGTCCTTGGCTCGGCGGCGGCGCACGATGATGTCGATGTAGCCCGCGGTCACCTGCAGGATGGTGGTGGTGGTGGTGGTGGTACACTCACTTGGAGGGCGAGACGGAGTCCTCGAGCATGGCGGAGGCCTCGTCCCCGTCCAGCCCGAGGTGGTCCTTGGCTCGGCGGCGGCGCACGATGATGTCGATGTAGCCCGCGGTCACCTGCAGGATGGTGGTGGTGGTGGTGGTGGTACACTCACTTGGAGGGCGAGACGGAGTCCTCGAGCATGGCGGAGGCCTCGTCCCCGTCCAGCCCGAGGTGGTCCTTGGCTCGGCGGCGGCGCACGATGATGTCGATGTAGCCCGCGATCACCTGCAGGATCTGCTCCGCCTCCGTCGTCTGCACCGAGTAGTACTGGTCGCTGCGGCACAACAACAACACCTCTGATTAACTGAGCCGTAACCACCGTAACATACAAACACTTGTGGATATATTCCCAAAAACGTTGATTCCAACGCGCTGATGCACGCATCATTGGCAATTATGGGGAAGTAAGCGAAAATTCCGAGCACAAACATATCCTCCGTAAGTACAGAGATTAATGTTCAAGATAAAGAAAAGATTTGTGTAATGCACCAATGACACATTTTCACAACGGTGCTAATTTAAAAAGCAAGGACTTGTAGGGGATCGTCTTCAAAACGGCAGTTGGGGCTGACAGTCTATTTGTTTGTCTTACTGATTGTATACACCCTCTCAATAATGCAATTAATGGCATCGAATTACTAGGTTATGCACTTGATACTGGTACAACTGTAAGGGCATATAGTTATGATGATATTGTACCCTGACGAAAAATTTGTAAGCAATAGCTCACACCATCAGAAGGTAAAACTGGTAGCGGAGGGTATTCTGTCAGGTGAGGATTCCGTGCTACTTTCTCGAGACATTAGAAAGAATTGAAGTCTTGAGTGACATAAGTGGAAGAAGGTGATATTAAACAAAAACAAAAACTCGAGAAAATTAGCGTTAAAAGATTTTTTAATTGTAGAAATGATAATATGTGAGTTATAATGCCAAAACATAAAAATTATAGGTAATGTATTTACTTAAATGCATAATGTAATTAGAAAAAAATATGATATTTCGATGGGTTAATTATATAAAAAAACATACATAGCACTTTCGTTCACCAACATGTCAGTTGTGTAAATAAAACAAGATTGTGTTTATTGCATTAATAGTTTACTTAACATACATACATATCTTAACGCCAGGTCTCTTATAGGATAAGCCAAGAGCAATTCTTCTATTCTGAGTACTTTTTCTATTCAGCCAAAATCTCGGTCCGAGTCAAGATATACTTCTGGAACTTATGATCTATTGTCTTGAAGTACTCTTTTAATATCATATACTGGTACAGGCAAATCATATTAAAGTTTTTATTTTGTCCAGCAAATGAATCTGACCATATGACCAGGTTATCTATTTTTTCGTCAGTGCTGTATTCCGTCTCAACAACCCGTAATGGAGAACTGGCAATTTCATAACTTCCATGATCAGCAATAGAAGATATTTCACGTTCAAAAAAACGCTTTCTCTTTGGATTTGGTTTGGTGAATACGTGAATTTCAACTTTATAGAATCATATTTGTCACAAATAAAAAGCTTTGGAAGTTGAGATTTTGGTAGAGACATTGTTTGTTGTAAATGTATGGTAATAAATATAACTCCGTTATACTGCTTGGCATTTTCTTTGTTACGTCTCATTGCTTCAACGGCAGCGATTTCCTTTATGTTATTCTGTGGGTTATGTTCTCCTGCGTCGCAAGTAACGCAAGTGTCGCTTCTTCAGTGGCCAAACAATAACTTAAATTCCGTAAAAAATGTTGTTGAGTGTGCTTTTCTTTATCTTGAATTTACCTAACAAATTTTTAGCGTTACACGTTTCAATATAAAGGTTTTACTTTTTTGTCACATTCAACAGTGGTGATAGATGAAGCCTTATATGCATTCTTGTTGGGAGAGTAATGGGACTGATCTGCAGGAAAACTGGAAATGTGATTCTTTATGTTGTTATGCGCAGAATTCTTTTTATGTGGTCTGTTAGAATGTCTTCCTCTTTGATCTGGGGTTGGGGCTAAAGCTCCACTTTTAACCTTTTCCTTAATACTGTCCACTTTTTTTTACCAAATTGGTATAAAGCACAAAGTCCTTGCTTGCATACCTCTTGTGTAATACCGTCATGAGTAACAAAACATTTATAAGTGGCCGTTTTATGTTTTATAGATCCCTTTCTCTGTCTTGCAACTATTTTACACACCAAGCTATTAAATAGTAGTGCATTTTTCTCGTTCACATCTAATATGTAAAAATCTTTTAAAATCAATTTTCTTTGATCCAGTGAAAATTTATCGGAACATTTCAATCTGCATTTTTTGTGGCATAATAAACCTTCTTTAATCACATTTTAGGGCACAATTGAATTTTCGTATGACATGTATTCTTCACCTTTTTGTTTAACTAATGCTGCTGCTTTTTTTCTCCACTGCTCAGGGTTTCTGCGACGTTTTTTGGAGTTATGCTCTTCAGGGGGGAAACACCTTTTCCTTTAATTGTTAAATTTGGTTGCAAACCACTTGTATGTTCAGTGACAGAGTTTTCATTTATTATCATGGGAGTAGAAACAGTGGTAGACCTACCTATGTCTTGCGCATTTAGCGTATCTTCATCAGAAGCATCAGGGTCGGGAGGAAAATCATCGTCATTTTCCGGAGAAAAATCGTCACTGTCCTGAACGAGGGAATGATTTTCTATTTCATGGCCACAAGCACTAGATGTTACATTTTGGAGTGTAATATAAGATCGCCGTGAGCATGGATTACCAATCGTTGTATTATTATCGCCTTCAGACGGCTCTTTATTATAGTTCTTTATTATATTAGTATATAGACGGTTCTTTAGTATAGACAGTATTTTTTTAATATAACTTCCAGATTTGTGTACCGAATGAGTACAAAACTAATCAGCTCTATTCCTCAAATAACTACGGCTAATGCATAAATTGCATCAAAATCGGTTTATCCGTTTGGGAGTAATTGTTGACGAAAAATTTTGAAAATGTTTGTCTCGTCAAAACGAAGCTGTTCACGAAAATTCAGCTTGTTATTAATCAAAAAAAGTTTCTTGCAAGGACCACTGTCTTTTCGTACACACACTCAAACTCATAATACCTATAAATGAGTACATATCATTTATAACATTAGTACTTCATATCATTTATAACATTGGATAGGTAAGGTAAATGAGATACGCAAAACTACAACATATAGGTAGGTATTTTATTGTGTTACTGGAGGTAAGTCGGTATCTTAAATAGAACTATATACCTACTTTTAATTACATGATTTATATAAAACTTACACTTTATATTATGTACTTGTCTGCAAACATTTCCCTCCGTATTTATAAAAGGAGGTAGTTAGTTATTGAAAAGTACCGAGGTAAGGTACGTTTCAATAACTAACTACAACTACTACAACAATTTTCAAGCCGCGTTCCTAAGCCATGCTTTCTGGTGATTTTCATTTTTAACTCGTCATTAGTGAAAAACCAAGTGTATGTTTCACGTAAAAGTTATATTAAAAAGTGTCAAAACAAAACACTTAACAATTTCTTCCTAAATGTTGAAGTTAGATTCCTTAACAGTTAGAGAACTCATATTTTTGACGTCACTTTTATTTTGTTTTAATAAAGCATCTAGCATTTTTCTTACCAGAGACATTGTTCTTAAGCAATTAGCAAAACAATTCAGAAAACCATTTAAATATATTTTTTAACCAAGGGCTATTATTAATGTTGGCACGAAGTTTTGTGAATAAACACGTCGAAACATGAATGAAAGTGTTCTGAACATAATGTTACGAATAATCTAGAAACGTGAAGATTTGGAACGCTGGAGTGATCCAGAAATAAAAGAAAGATATAGCTACTCCCATTAATAAACAAATAGTTGGCCGTTATCCGAACAGCTATACCATAATAGACCTTGTGTTGTAATGCATAAGGGTGAAAAATAGCGTGTACTATCCATAAGTAGTTTACAATAAGAAGTGATTCATTGTTACCCGATAAATTTAGATTTTTCTGGATCCAGGTAGAACTTTACCCTGGGTATAAATAGAGATGTGTTGACAAATACAGGGGAGTTTTTATAAAGCGATCGAGAGCGATACTTAAAAGTGACCCGTGCGAAGCTAAGTGTTTTAAGTTTAGTGTTAGTACAGTGAGCGACTAGTGTTAATCAGAGTATTTAGTATTACATTTAACCCCAAAAAGACGCAGCTTTGTGCGTTCACCGCTAAAAAACACCCTTTGTCGTATCACCTCGGTTCGAGAACACTCACCTGACAGCCTCAGCCAGTATTGGAATACTGGGAGTCGACATGTCGAACAATGTTTAGTTCTGCGGTCATTTGGAAGGAAAGGCTAAACTAGCCTCCAAAAAGCTTGGCGTACTCAGTAGAAGAAACTGCCCCTCCCTGCCCCCTCTCGGTATGCCCATGTCCATATCAAAAACTTTTTTGGTAAGTTAAATCGTGGAACAAGAAGCTATGTACGTACAAAACACTTTCTATCATGACACGAATTAGTGATAATATATCATTGAATTCGAGTATTATTTTTTTATGTCATAAGATAGCAAACAAGCAGATGGGTCTCCTGATGGAAAGAATCAACCATCGCATATAGACAACAACGGTGTTAATGCTGCGTGGTATCTTGTGGCGAAGTCTAATGCCACATGCATATGACCCTTCATCTATTATTTTTCATGTTGTTTGCTCTTTTGTTAAATATGGAATCTAAAGATGTCAAGACCTCTGTAATGACATAACACCTTCATTTATGAAAAAAAACGAAAATTAAAAAATGCAACATGTTCAGGTCAGCGTGACCTACTAATAGCACGTGCGACTAGATGATCAATTTAGTACAACAGCACGTCCGTTCCTGCGGCGTGACCTACCGACTACACGATGCACCGGTCAGCATATCACCCACTCTCCTCATAGTTTGTATCCTATAAATATTATCATAATTATCATAATAAATCAGTGATCAATAAGCAGTCAAACGGGTATCATTTTCCCCCCGTATAACATATATAATCAGCGGCAGGATCACTCACCTATCAGCCTATCAGATATCAGTTTATATCAGTTATATCATTAATAGGGAAAAACCCCTACATTGGGTCTATTATTTTGTACCCTATCAGCATCAGTATCTATCGGCAACTATCATCTCTATCACAACATAGGTAACCCCTACACAACATAACACACTCATGTCTTCAATTATGACCAGGCTTCCCAATAGAGCACAAGTTCATGGTAGTCTCATGGCAACGATCGGAGCTTGGAAAATAAGCCGGACTTAAAAAAGATATACGATGAGTCGTCCCCGATTCGCGATGCTCGCAGTAGTCAGTACCCATGAAGAATATCTTGTGCTGTAGGGTTGACATCACAGCTGATATTAGGAATAGGATAAGATGAAATCGTTGGACCGCCTCCAGCAATTTCATCTAGATAGATCTCCAACAATATCGTCCTCGATAGATTCATTTCTTGAAACATGTTGAACAGTTTCAAGAATTGCACTGAGCTTTCTGTGTTGGTCCAAGTCCCATTTAAAGAGGTAACAAAGAATTGAAGTGCGATTTGCTTGAATTCTGCATACTGGTGGTAATTTTCCATATTAGACCTGGCCCCCTTCGAAAATACATCGGGCATTTTACGAGGCAGCTCGTTAAAGGCGAAAGACTGGCCAAGTGTCACTACCCTCGCGACTGCTAGTGACTGCAGTTAGAGTTCTGCATCACAGTGGAGTTTGGTACCATTGCCATGCCTTTTCCAGCCGTAATAGGTCTTTCAAGGCAATTTCTCAGTTTGTCAGTGTAGCTTGCAATTATACACAGAAATACGGAGTTATATTATTTACTGATCAAATAAAATCACTTTGAGGGTAATTTTTCAACCTTGTCATCTCATTCGATACGATAAAACAGTACAACATGGTTTACTTATATTTTTTGATAATATAACCTACAAATGTATGAAATTTTTGACCGTAATATGAGCGTTTGCTCATATGCCCGGCGACACGTTCCCTTCCCAATGATGTGTCTAATAGTATTCATGTGGTTACAGACCACAGTCGTAATCTACTATAGCCCCAGCCATCAGGCTATCTGTATGGTATAGCATCGCCCACCCACCTGTAGTCTCCGAAGTCCAGCGTGAAGGTGTTGGGGCTGGCGCACCAGCGGCGCACGGTGGTGAGCGGCCACGTCTGCAGGATCTCTTTGGTCTTCTCGTCCAGCCGCAGCACCGAGTCCTTCGTCACCCCGAGCAAGCGCGGAACCAGTTTGTTCTTGCCCTTCATTTTCTCCTGCAAATTAATTATGAGATATATTGGCATCTTTCAAATTTAGTATTTAGAAGGTGCCAATATACGGGGTTACTTTCAAAGGTTCGACCAAATTTTAAAATTAGCAACTAAATATTGAACTGAAAGTATGTTTTATTATTGTAAAATTATTACAAGATAAAAGTATTCGTTTAAAATATCCCAATTAATTCATGAACTGGATGCACCGAGTCTTGTGAATGAAATCTGTAATGCTGGCAGTGTGTCATTTTACATTTACCTATAATTACGATAATAACTATTACGTAATCTGTAGCTCAAACTACTTTTTCCTGATCACTTTTAATTTGGTTAAAAGCACTAAAATATGTTAGTTCGAATTTAGCATCATTGAAATTATATCCAGGCATTTTATTTTTTGTGTAAGATAAAAATTAAATTTTGAGTTTTTTATATTATTTTTTTTTAATTATATATATCGTACATATCATCGAATCTAAACAGTCTATTTATTAACTTCCCGCTACGAAAATTACTAGTTATAATATATTAAAAAATCGATTTTTTATCAGATCTTAACTTTTTTTGGAGGCAGTAGGAAACTTTTTTAATTTTACAATGACATATATCTATATGTGTACGTGTGAGATGTTTACATCGTGTATGTTAAGCTTCCCATAACTTTATATACTATTTGGCTCCACCAAACTTGGACTTACTGAGAACTTGAACAGATTCAGCCCAGCAGCTTTCGTGAAATTTTAAAGACCTTGTAAATATTGACAAAACAATATATTTTTTAAATATCTTTCAGATTCGCCTGTGATCTAGTGAACCGATGTCGGTGTTGACCACGTGAGGTCCCGGGTTCGATTCCCGGGTCAAGCTAATCAAAAATGTGTTTTTTCAATTTCCTGATAAAAATGATGGTTGCACGGGATTTGAAGTGTCCTGTTGGCGATAGTCTTGCTACCTATCACATTGTGGGACTAGGTATCTTCGATTAATGGTGGGTGCAGTAACTGATTTTTGAAACTGTATTTGACTTAGTTAAGTTCTAAAATATTGTAAGAAAGTCGAAAAATAATTGGTTAAAAAAATCTCAAAATTATGTCAAAAAAAAACACCTTGTTCAAAATTTTTCAATGGAAACTTCCAAACGGATAAACCGATTTTGATGCAATTTATGCATTGGGCATAGTTTTTTTAAGGAAAAAGGCGATCACTTTTTGTACTTAATTGGTACATTAACCTACCTGAAAGTTATATTAAAAGATATTTTGTTTCACCAAATTTAAAGTCGCTTTGACTACAGATAACGTAAAGGCAATCAGCTGTTTATAAACAAAGAACTACATTATCTTTACATGGGTCCGTACTAAACATTTTATCGGATTTTATTACATTCAATTGAAATACCAATTTTTTTTACACATTCAGTATCAGAATCAAGTACAAACACCCTTTTTTCGTTCAGGATGTAGAATATTTTTATCAGTTAACCTGTATACATGAATGAATCTACACAAGTTATTCCGTACTGACCTTAACCAGGAAGAAAGCCACGCCGTAAGTCTTGAGGTCACGGGCGCTCTTGGTGTAGAGCACCTTGGCGTCCAGCTCGCTGAGGCCGGTGTGTTTGCGATGCTCCTTGAACACTTTCTTCTCGATACCTTTCACTTTGACGTATGATGCTGGCAGGAATTCTTTTAGGCTGAAAAAAAAATAACATAATAAATCTTTATTTAGGTTTCTGAACCCAAACGTTAACAAACAAAACTAAGGAAAAATTTGGAAAAAGTTTTTTCAACACGACAATGCGTCTTCGAACAAGGTCAGTGTGAACGAATTTTTTACCAAAAGATCAACAAATACCATCGACCAATCACCTTATCCAGCAGACCTCTTTCTTTTTCCTAAACTCAAATTACCACTTCATGGTACCCAGTTTTATTCAATAGAAGGCATATATGAGAATTTGCTGCAAGAACTGAACTCAATTCCGAAAAACAAAATTTTAAAAATGTTTTAATTATTGGATTGTTTGTTGGCATAAGTGTATCGTTTCTGAAGGAGGATACATGAAATAATTAATATTTTCAACCGACAAAAAAGGAGGTTATCAGTTTGACATGTATGTATGTAATATTATTGGAATTGTATAATATTTGAGTATGATGATCTATTTTGGAGTCCAAGCACGTTTACTGTATTTCGTAAGTGTATGGATGTATGTATGTTGTCACGAATTTCTTGGAAACTTAAAGCTATAGCAAGATCATTTTTTTGTATTGAATCAGGTATATTCCAACTTAGGGAATGGTTCAAGTTTAATCAAAATCGTTTCAGTCAGTATTTGAGATATTCTTCGATTTGTTCAAATTCAATTATGTGTATTATTAATCGTTTCCTGGTATTTTTCTGACAGAGTAGTACATGTATGTGTGTAATGACATGCGAATCACTTACTCGAGGAAGCCCTGCGTGTGCTTGTCCTCCTTGTGGTCCCCGAACTGTATCTGACACTGGATGCCGGCGAACTCGCACGCTGCAACAAACGACACCATATAAAAACTGAATACCAAAGAGTTATTATAAGCTCACGAGTTATTTAGAAGCGCCAACGCTACTCATATTTATGTTACGGTTAGGAGGGTAAGGTTGCCGGTAGACTTACACTTGTAGCATTACCATCTCGCCACACGAATAGCAGCGCACCATTAACATCTTTGGTGTCGATGGGCAATGTTTCCATTAGCGGTGGGTAATTTTTTTCTTTGGGGTGAATCATATCTGTGCTTGGAGCTGGAATAAGTGAATAATTATTCCAGATCCAAGCACGGATATGATTCACCTTATTTATTCCTTTGGCTCACATCGTCCTTTTCATATTGCAGCGTATCATATTCTGTGATCGTATCATTAAATGAACATTTCCCTATATATTTTTCTAGCTCCCACCAATTCCACAGTACTGTTACGAATAATCTAGAAACGTGAAGAGTCGGAACGCTGGAGAGATCTAAAAATAAAAGAAAGAGATAGCTATTCCTATTAATAAACAAATGGGTGACCGTTACCAGAATAGCTATTCCATAATGGACTTTCTGGTATAGAACATAAGGGTGAAAATAACGTGTACTAGGACTTGTTTATCATAAGTTGTTTATTGTTATTTTTTACTCGATACATTTAGATTTTTCTGGATCCAGGTAGAACTGTACCCTGGGTAAAAATAGAGATGTGTTGACAAATAGAAGGCAGTTTTATACAGTGATCGAAAGCGATAATTTTAGCGAGCAGTATGTAATACAGTGAAGAAGAGAATTGTTTTATTGTGTAATCGGTTAAATTCAGTGTTAGTACATTGTGTGACTAGTGTTAATCAGAGTATTTGAGTGTTACATTGTGAAATACACAGATTTAATATAAGTGGTGTTTTCTTACAATTACGACCCCGAATCACGTAACAGTTCTATGTAATATGAGTAGTTAGTTTTTTATGCGAGACAACGCTGAAATTTACCGCTTCGTAGTCAGGATGGTAGTGTCACGTACACAGCCGGTCGTTCGCGTTTTACGAACTGCCTGGCAGATTGACAGATGATCTTCATCGTACTACTGTGACGTCATCAAGATGGCTGACAACTGAACAGGCCGAGCTAGCGGCGATCATTCGATCGTGTGCCTCCACTTAGAACACAACATTACCTAACGTGTATCGCTTTCATTTTATATTTTACCTCTTTTAGTAATTTGCAGTTAAGTCATTTATAATTGAAGTAATTTCCAGTTGTGATGTTTCCGTTTATCTTTTATATTTATTATATTTAGGAGCCTGTCGCTAATAATATATACTAGCTGACCCAGCAACCATTGTTGTGCTAAATATACTTAAAACAGTATTTCTTTACTATATAATGGATATTATTTTATATATTAAAAAAATCGCATCAAAATCCGTTGCGTAGTTTTAAAGATCTAAGCATACATAGAGACAGACAGCGGAATGCGACTTTGTTTTATACTATGAAGTGATAATATATTACTACTGAAGAGCTTAGCGCTAGGACCAGCGTGCCTACTACTGTCAGAATGACGGTCATCGGGGCGACGTCACCATTGTGAAGTTTGATGACGTCACACGAAGATGGAAAAGGGAAGAATTTCCCACCAGGTGGGGTGTAATGCCTGGGGACCGAAGTCCGATTGAGAAGTTGAAACTTGTATATTATAATGTAACAGGATAAATAACTGTTATATTTTTGATGTGTGTGATTTTTGATCTTCTGATTTCTGATTTCGTGAAACGAAATTATAAAAATCCCCATCGAAAATCAGACGTAATTTTAAGACAAAGCTCTCGCATTTCCAACGGACATGGTGTCGCTTCGGCGCGGTAATACAGAATGATTATTACTTTAGAACGAAGGCATATTCCTTCATTTTGTAAACGGTTATGTACTAATGGATATATTTCCTATTTATTAGGCATCAAAATAAAGTGATCATAAAAATATTTTTTTTTTTAGATGACATGAAGATCGAAAAGCAACTGACTGACAGACTGACATTTACCGGTCTTTATTTTTAATTATTACGATATATTTCGTACAATTAATTATCTAAATACAATAATTATAAGCTAAATAAACTTTTTATAATAAATAAAAGACAGTACTTCTCAATAGATAATCCAAAATTTCACACTTTTATCACTGCACACATTAAAACTCTTGGTGCGAAAGTGACTGACAATCATAAACTATACTTCAGACTAAAAACCATAGATTGTTTCAACATTCTGAATCAGTTATCAAAGAGCGTAAATCGCAACACTTCGTTATACTAAAGTTTTTATGATATAAAAAAAAAAATACTAAAGTAGTTTGTATTTTTACTAGTGGAAGATTGAAAACCAAATGGGAATGCGGCGCTTAAGCGTCATGTGGGTGCTAACTGAATTCCAACGAGAATCGGTGCGGCAATTAAGTGTCGCGCTGGGTGTCGTTGGGCTAGTAAAACTTTTTGCAACTTTTTTAGGGTGCCGTACCTAAAAGGTAAAACGGAATCCTATTATTGAGCCTTTGCTGTCTGTCTGTCACCAGGCTGCATCTCATAAATGGTGATAGAAAGGGAGTGGGTGCGTCACCTTTGTCCTGCGTGATGGGGTGCGTGCCGGCGAGGATGGCGTCGCGCGCCTGCACGTAGAGCAGGTTGAGCTGCACGGGGTCGCGCGAGTCCACGTTCCGGTCCGAGAAGAACAGCCGCCGCCGCAGCAGCAGCGTCTCCGTTGGCTCGATGCCCTGCTCGCGCAGAGTCTTCCCAGCCTCCACCCAGTTAACTGGAAATACATCGTACTAAATGTTTTTCAACTTAATATTTGTTTAAGCGCGCTGACCGCTTTAGTCGTAGCCGTCACGCTCGACTATGTAACGCTTGTTCGGATACTCGGCTGGAATCTCATTTTGAAAATTCTCGTTCTATTTGAAGGTCTTCAGAATACGGGGATTGGAATACGTAAATGAGAGGCTATATAATTTTTGTCTGTCTGTCTATGTGCCCCGTTGTAAAAGGTCATCCATAGATTACGTCACATGAATTTCATGATTTTTTGACCTCTCCCAATCCTAGTCACGGCCGGTCACAATTGTGAGACCCCCCTCCTACCTAGTGTGATGTCATATATTTTACAATTTTACATTAGAAAAATGATCTCCTTCGATTATTTTTTATCTATACAGGTATATTTTGAAAAAATGTGATGTCACAAAATTTGGGAACCCTCCCTACCCCTTGTCACACAATATCACACTTCTTCGACCCCATCCCTCCCCTTAACGTGTGATCGTAATTTATGGATGGCCCCTAAGTCCTTAACATGAAGAAAATTCCTATTTTTGAAGTACCTAAACATTTGTTTAAACGTGCTGACTACTTTATATCGTGGGCACTGAATAAAACTGAGCCGTCACGCTCATCCAAATAAAGTCCTACTGGAGTCCATTATGAAAATTCTTGTCTGTCCGTGACCGATATTGACGAAATTTGTAATACGTGAACTGAATACCCAAATGATAGACTATATAATTTTTGTCTGTCTCGTGTCTGTGTGGTCCCGTTCTAACATTTGTGATAAAAAAACGTAACGAAAACATATTTTAAACATAAATAACATGACAATGACATAAAAAACATTTAAAATAATTATTATTTATCTCCACTGCTATGATAGTATGTTGTCAGTCTGTTTCTGTTCAAATTTTTTCTCCTATACTACTTAAAATCTGTAATATCCGTCCATAATACATAAATTTTTTGATGAATATTTGACCACCCCATCAATCGAATAGTTGTAAACCTACCTACAAACCGATGGGACTCTCGTTAATAAATTACTATTATTGAGAAACAGAATTTAAGTTTTCTGATAAAAACAAAGTTGCCCAGGATTGGATAAATGCCCTGTTGGCAATAGGCTTGCCATTTTGAAAAATATATAAATGGGTCAAAAACGCGTACATATATAGATTTACTTGTAAAGCTCAATGTTTTGCCTAAATTACATTGACCGCGGTCACGAGCGGACTCTTGTAAGTTATATATATGTACACGTTATTGACCCGTTTACAAGTAAGTTCTATATACGTACGCGTTTTTTATATATTTTTAAAAATGATAGTAAAACGCGTTAGTCTAAAAATTCAGATAGGCTTGACACCTATCACATTGTAGGACCAAGTATCTTCAACTAATCAGGAGTGCACTAGTTGTAACTCTGCCAACCTCTTCAGGGATACCGGCATAAAAATACTTTTTTTGACATTATACTATGGTTGGAGAAGTTCTCTTGACGTAAATACCTTCATCGTCTGTCCTCAATTTCTTTCTTAGCTGCTCCATTTTTGCATCTCTCTCCTTCTCTTGGTGTCTCCTCTTGAGGGTGAGAGTCCCGTAGTTAGGTTTCTCACACGGGTCTGTATCCTCCTTTTGCTCCTCTCTGACCTGTTACAGCATATCAACATTAATAATAATAACAATATCACAGGACTAATTACACTCATTGATCTAACCCCAAAGTAAGCAATTTATTTGCTTTTGGTATGGTCGTCTGTGGCTGTTTTGTTTGTAAGGTACTCACCAAGCCATACTCGTCGTAGTTGGTGATGCCGATCTTGGTGCAAATGACCACCATCAGGTTAGCTACCACTTGACTGTCATCCACTAGGAGGGTCTTTACTGTACCTGAGGAAAAAAAATATTATTATCACACTTATTTATATAAAACTTTGTATTTTTAAAGCATGATTTACGAATGGCACATTTAGCTCTTAAACAATTGAACCAACTTGGAAGCGTTATTTTTTATTTAAAAGTTTATTCTCTAGCAGTGGTTCTTAAAAAAATGTTTTATCAAAACCGGTTCAGCTGTTTCAACGTAATCAGCTCTTTCTACTTGCTGAAATAAAACAAGCAGCTGGTACAGGCCTGATCAATACGAAATTTAGTATTCTGTTACTTCAATGATATCTCAATGACATGCCAACTTTGACCTGAGGCTACAGGCCCCAATCAAAGGTCATCAGCTCCTTTCGTGATTTGCTCTACAAATTATGCACATATGCAGGAAGGTGATCTTATGACAAGGGAATGTGTCTGGGGTATATTAATGTTTAATTTAGGGTAATATAATGTCTTCATTAGGTGTTCCTTTATGTGTCACCGGCAGATAAACATTTTTTCAAGCGACTATCCAAAAGGAGTAGGTTATCATTCGTCTGTATGTTTTTCTTTATGTTTCTCACCTCAGAACTTGGTCATTTATAGGCCGATTTTGAAAATTCTTTATTTGTTTGAGAGAATATACACGATGTGTGTGTGTGTGTCCCATTTTAATTGTGTGGAGATCTGATGCAGGGTTTAGGTATTGGAAATGGGAAGACGGTTGCTGCAGTTTACTGCGTTACACTTTACGTTATATTTCATATTGAATATATTACTTACCATCCAACATTCGCACCCTGAGGTTTCTGGTTTTCTTGTAGTACTCCAGCTGGTCACCGTTCCTCAGCATGTAGTAGTCCAGACTTCGGGATGCTTCCAGCCATATCCCTTTTTTGTTGTCCTCTTCTGATGCAAGGAATAGTCCGAATTCTTTTGCTGTTAGGAGTGAGAAATCAAGTTATACATTAGTATTTTTTTTTATTAATGGATAGCAAAATACCTGTTGGTCCGGGCTCCTTTGATGAATAGACCAGCTACTTCTACCACCTAATAGTGACGATGGTAGCTATACGTGTCACTACCATCATGCCTACTACGTGGTAGATTTCGAAACGTCTCGCACAGATATTTGGTACCATCACTTTACCTGCTTAATGCTTGTCATTGCTGTATTCCAGTTTGGCGGGTAAAGTAGCTGGTAAACTTATGCACGTGGCATTGCCATCTCGCTATAGGGACAGCAAAGCACCATTAGCATCTTTGGTGTCTAAAGACGATGACGACGAGACGATCTCCGATTCCGTCGTGAGATAAAAAATTTACTGTGAGTTGCTATCCGTGTGGCAACAAAGTAATGTCGCACAAATGGGTTTACCGGTTACCTTACCCACCAAACCACTAGAAAACAAGCACAGATGCTATTGCAGTAGGAACAGGTGAGACCGTGGTACTATATGTATAGTGTATACCCAGGCGAGACGTTGCGGAACTCTGCCACCTAGTAGTCGCTTGTTACGACTTGCCTGGCAGAATCTCAGATGATTTTTCAAAAGGGGCCCTGGGGTACACAAAACAATACATTTACAAAGGAGATATTGGTGAATTTCTTTTAGCGACAGGAACCATTTACCACCAAGACGCCTGCTAGTCATTGATATATAAAAACCCAAGATACACAATCAGTGTCTCAAAAACGTCCTCTAAGAATGAGTGCACAATTTAAAATTGTGCACTCACTTCAAATAGAAGCCCGTCGCTCACGTCACTGCCCGGGCGTCAAAAATACAGAATTGTTCTCTGATAAATTGTAAAATACAACATCATGAACGTTAAAAAAATATAAGATATTGTATTTTCGGTAAGTATAAGAGTTTATCGATTTATTTTTGTCGTTTATATTACTAAATATAGGGTGTAATGTAGGATTTTCATTTTATTCGTCTTAAAAATGTACTCGACGCTCCAAATGTAATACGACAAAATTTCAATGGTCACTTTTTCAGTAAAAGGACAGCGCATTACAACCTCCTTTTAATTTAGTCGAATAATACAAATTGATCCTGTTATTATTAGTGGAGTCGATTTTTTTTCATTAATAAGTTATTTTTTTTTAATAAGATTATTTTTTTTCATTAATAATTTTGAATACCTTTTATAGTTGTTAACCAACTGCCAAAAGAGAAGAGGACATAAATTTGACGATTTTAAAATGTTTGATTATATTGATTACTTATTTTGAGGACCAAGTTATGTGATTCTTTTTATTCTATTTGTACGAATATAAAATAACAATATATAATTGTGATTCTTACGATAATAGGAAATCATAAGTAGCATCGAATTTTGTTCTGTTTACACGTGTTGTTGATAACGATTTCTTAAGTGGAAGGCACAGGTTGCATTAAGAATGTTTATTTTTTGGATTAATAATTTATTTTTAATAAAATGTTGTTTTTGATTGCGGATATCTTATACTATACATATTATAAATGTTAAAGTTTGTATGTTTGGATGTTTGATAATCAATCACGTAAAAAATGGCTGTACCAATTTGGATTTGGACTCGGATATAAGATGACCTGGAATAGCACATAGAATACTTTTATCCTAATGCAGAGATCTGCAGCTAGTCTCGTATAAATTTTAAGTGACTGCTTATATGTACGAGTTGTTTTATTTGCATACTAGCCGCGGCTTTGCTCGCGCATATTTACTTTAGAACTTATTTAACCTTTCTTTATTTTATTAAAAATCTCTACATTGCCGGGTGGGCCGCTAGTACGTTAAAAATAATATTTACATATTCATCTTAATTATTTATATACGACATTTTTGTTATTAAAATGTAAGTAAAAAACGTAAGACCTGAACTTTCTATAACTTCTAAATTTTCTATACCTAATATCATAACTAACTATACCTCAAACTAAAAATACCTATTAGTAACACACCTATTGAAAAAACTAACGTAATTATTAAAGAAATTTATAATTAACAGGAAATATCTAATCTAAAATTACCTTTGGCAATAATATTATATGAACTAAACTATACTACAAACTAAATATACGTATCTATTAGGATTTCTGTGTATGTAACACACCTATGTAACCAACTAATGTAACTATATTAAAAAAAAAACAGTAGCAGTCGTGGGACTGCCGATAGAAGTGAAAACGGAACTATTAAGTTGAGAGTAATTAAAACTATATGCAAAACATAGCTATAGATATACTATTATCATTAGCATGTCGGTGACGCGAACCGAGGATTTTACCCTCTACCAAAACGCTCAACGCGCCTAAAGAAGTTTTCACTTCAAAAATCTGTGAGCTGGTTGACCCTACAGGCCACCTGAAACTTCCCGCTAAATTTAAGTATTTTAACCTCAAAGAAAAAACTATGCCTAAGCATAGACTATTGAATTAAAAAAGTTCAAAAATACAAAGTTTTTTTTTTTAAATGATAGTTATTCAGTATTTGAAAAGATGTATATTTTTTCAAAATCATCAACGAGTTTGATCGTACGAATAACATTGAACACAATTTTTTAGCTCTAAATTGTTTTATTGGTATTTTTTATACGAGGGTCAATAAAATTTTCAGAAGCTGACATCGCATTAGTAACTAATCTATTGTGTTTCAAATGTCTATGGACAGTATTCGCTCGTACGTCTGAACTAAAAAAATGTTCGTTTACATAATACTGCAAAAAAAAAAAACCAGAAAAACTGAAATCTAATTCAAAACGAGAATTCTACGAAAAGCTAAACTTATTTAAAGTAAAGTATCTTCACGCCCGTATGTGAAAGGTGGCAAGCCTATCGCCAACCGGGTACTTTCCAATCCCGGGCAATGTTTTTTTTATCAGAAAACTGAAAAAGCACATTTCTGAATTGCCCGACCCAGGAATCGAACCCGGGACCTCTGTGATCAACTCCGACACTGGACCACTACACCACAGAGGCGATTAACTTATTTCTAGGAAATTAATGCGTTTCCTTACTATGTTGTCGATACATTACATAATAAGTCTGAAAAAAAATAGTGTCTGAAGTCTGAAAAAAATCATGTAAGAATCTATGAACTTTATAACATAGTCATAGTCACGTCACCATTGCAGTAAATTTCCTATTTCAGTATATTCTAAATCTATTAGACTATGCAAACTAAATGTATCAATATCAAGCGTCAAATACTACATGGCTATACACTCACAGTTTGCCTATATGTTTAGGTTCTGTGTAATAGAACCAATATCCTAATACGTTTGAAATATAAATAAATTATTTTAATGGTCATTATTTGTTTTATTGATATATAAATGTTCTACGCAAAAACAGATTTTCGACAAGATTTTTTTTATGTAAATTTTACAAACCCTTAAAATACTACCTCAATGCATAAAAATATTTATATTCGACTCCACATGTGCCTTGTCCTACCGGCTAACTTAAGTCAAAAATTTTATTGCTTTTTGCACATTGTTTTTTAAAAATGACTTTAAATCTTGCGTTTAAGGTTGAATATGCAAAAACACGTTTGTGCCATAACTATAAACTTTTTAGACTGAATTAGCGACAGTTTTGAGTGTCAGTTTTGTTCGGAACTGTGTATCTTGGGTATTTTATATCAATGCTGCTAGTATATTTGCTTATAAATACTATAATTGTAATTGAAATAGTCCAGGGTTTAACTCGTGCATCTTAACCGGTAATGTGGCGTCAGATCAAGACAATGATATTTAATTATAATTTTAATTCCATATACAATCAAGCCCTCACTAACACCTCTGTTAATCTCGAAACCATTAGCAACCCTGACCACGCAATCGATGGGCGTTCGATTTCCTACAGGGACAAGCATTGATGTTATAAAAAGAAGACAGCATTTTATTTTGCAACTTTCCATGGACGTGTGACCTAGGCGATGACATTGAAAAAGGAGTAACCAGAGAAATACATAGTTACGAATAACCACAAAGTCGGTTAAATTAAATTAAAATAAAAACTCTTAAATGAGATAGTTTGATCTTCGTGTGGGTTATGGCACAGTATTTTCAAAGGCCTTCACGTTATATCATAAGTGGTGGT
The DNA here is from genome assembly GCA_036924255.1 of Apodemia mormo. Taxonomy (NCBI): domain Eukaryota; kingdom Metazoa; phylum Arthropoda; class Insecta; order Lepidoptera; family Riodinidae; genus Apodemia; species Apodemia mormo. The sequence continues at coordinate 17,137,153 of JAUPFN010000029.1, forward strand.
AGAAGGCCGCGTTCCGATCCGGCAGAAATTGTTAAAATGTCGACGCTTCAAAAGTGCCTGTAAGGTTTATTTGAAAAAAGCATTTTTGAGTTTTAGTTTGAAAGCTATCATTATGGCAGATATTAATTCCTTAAACTAACTGTATAATATCGTGGTATGACAGGATATCTCAATAAATAACAGTAAAATTTTGAGTCAGTGACATTTTAATGAATTTTTTCCATTTTTTCTTGAATTTGAGAGTGAGAGTCATACAAGCGAGTGGGCGAGCGGTTTCTAGGGAATTTGTTGATTCGCTTTAAAAAATTACCGATTTCAAAGCTACTCGAAAAAACCGTGTGATGAAGGCTGTTCCAAAATTTGACTGTACATATAAAGAAAACAGGTACAAATCCAACAGTCGTAGATGACCAATCGTCAAGACGGTGTGGGTGGAATCCCTACTCCGGCGTGTAGTGCAACGAAACGATTCCTGTCCGTGTTTTAGAAAGAAATGTAAATGAGTTTTTCTCTTCACACCACATTAGAAAATGTGTTTAGTGATGAGGTGACTTTTTCTAGCTCAAGATAGAATTTAAATTGATAGCATTGTATATATTAACTCGACATCACCCAAAATTGTGCTTAGGAAGTTTTATCTGGCAACCAACAATATACTCATACTTACGATCACTAGAATTGGCTTCCAATATTTTCTCTCTGATGATGCGACACGCGTCGTAAACTGTGGTGGAGGGGTCGAACTGGATGGTCTTTACCACTTTGCCGCCCTCAAGGGATATCTTCAATGAAAGAGTTGCCATCTTGCTTAATGAATGAGCTCTGTGGACATATTATAATTATTAATATTAGCGATCGCCGTCTGGCTGAAACAAAGCTTCTGGCCTCTGGTCAATAAATCTATTAAATAAATTATTCTTTCTATAGTGTAATGTGTCGAGCTAGCGACCGGTCGTGCTCCGCGTTACACACGCAGCAAATATTAATTAATTAATATTATCGTAAATCGCGCGGCACATTGCCGCTGCACGTGACCATGGCGCTCGTGGCCAACGAGTTGCTGGCGTTTATCCAGCATGCCATCGATACCATGGACGAGGTCAGCATTATGCAGTCTGCAAGTCTTCCTTTACCAGTGAGGAGATTTGCAAGGGCAAGCAGCTGCTGTATGAGACGCTCGGCCAGAGCGCAAAAATGCCATCGCGAAGAAGGGATGGTACGGAAAGTAGCGTGCAGGACATCATCTCCCTGCTGAAGCAGACGGATCCGGATGAGGTGCCGGCTTTTGTGGCGAAAGAGTTACACAAGCTGCCGGCCGTGACGCTGGACCACGTCGACGTCGTCTGCCTACTGAAGGACATCAGGTTCCTCAAGGAAGAGCTGACCGTAGTTAAGGGTAGACTGCAGGCGTCAGAGTCTACCATCAATGATCTACGTATTGAATTATCGCATTTAAAAAGTGTTAATTCAATATGTAGGTGACCTGATGGCGCGTACGTCACCCGTCGCCGAGACGCGCAAGCGGTCACGTTTAGCGCGGCAGCAATATCCGACGGAGCAACGAGCACCGGCCCCGCCCGCCGCGCCCTCCCGCCGGCGCCGAGCCACACGCGACTCAGCAACACTTTGCGACTTTGCTGCTCGCCCCGCACCTCCCCCGCGCCCGAATACAAATGGGGACAATGACAGCCGCAAGGCTACGAAGACTCGCAACACTAAGGAGAGCCGGAAGGTCACAAAGAGTAAGGTGGAGTCTTGTCGAGCTGGCAAGGATGAGAGCAGGAGGTGCGATGAGGAGGGCTTCATACTGGTGGAGAGAAGAAGAAAGAAGAAGCCCACCGCCCGCAACAATCGCGGCACGGCACCATATGTACCCGAGCTGCGTCTGCGGAGCGAGGTCCCCGCAACGCCCTTGTACATATCTCGTCTGCACTGGTCCATGAATGTCGAGGACGTCGTGGACTACATCAGTAAGAAGACGTCTCTCTACTTGAGGGCCGAGCGTCTGCAGTCTCGCCACAAGGTCAACTTTAGTTCTTTTGTGGTGAGAGTACCGACGCATCTTCTGTCGACCTTTGAGGTGGGGGAGTTCTGGCCAACTGGTGTAGTCTACTGAAGGTTCCGGGGGAGAATGAAGTGCGTGTTACGTCGCCGTCAATACGTGACAAAGCGTAGTTTTTAAGTACATTATATTAATATGTATGTTAGACTATAAGGTATTTATAATATGGGCCATGTTGCCTGAATTAAATGATTATTATTATTATTATAATTCGTCTCTGTGGTCTAGTGGTCCAGTCCACATGAGGTTCCGGGTCCAATTCCCTGGTCCGGCAACTCAAAATGTTTTTTCAGTTTTCTGATTAAAAACATCATTGCCCGGGATTGGATACGTGACCCGTTGGCGATAGGTTTGCCACTTATCACACTATAGGACTAAGTGTCTTCGGCTAATCGTGGGTGCATTGGTTATACCTCTGCCTACTTCTTTGGGGATACGGGCGTGAATATACTTTTTTTAGAGTTAACTATGACTCAGTTTGATTATAGACTAGATTACAAACTCTTCTACGTATAACTATTGTATTTAATCATATAAAATAGTAGTTTTACCCCGTGTTGGTCCGGATCTGCCTTTGATGGATAGACCATCTGCCATTCTGCAAGGGAATTCGTAAAAGGCGAATCATTGATTACACGTGTCACTACCATCGTGACTATAAGGTGGTAGAGTTTTGTATTGTTTCGCTCGGTCTTGTACTGCCGTACTTATTCCTGTCGCAATAGTGTCAATGCTTGTTACCGTCGTGTTTAGGTTTGGAGGGTAAGGTAGCCGGTAAACTTATACACGTGCCAGTAAGAGCTCGCCACAAGGGCAGCGACGCAGCATTAATATATTTGGTGTCTTCATGCGACGGTTGTGTCTTTCCATCAGGAGAGCCATCTGCTTGTTGGCTGTCTCTTCTTCTGAAGTATAAAATGTTTTCAATACCACGTCACGTCACCTGTATATGGAAGCAGTGTGTGTGCTCTCAGAGTCTAAAGAGTGTGAGCTGCCTCGCCTCTCCTCGTGCTTATGTTTGTTCCTCTCGTGACTGAACGACCTGAGTCGCGGTCTGCTTTGGAAGGAACCCTGAAAAGGAAACATAAATTAATTTTATACTACTTTGCGTAGAAAAATGTCTAACATAAAAGTAGCCAAAGTTATTTCTAATTACCGTAGTTTAAAAGATAGAGTCCCGGCGTTTTACCCGCATAGTTCCCGTTCCCGTGGGATTTCCTAGATAAAAACTATCCTGTGTCTCTTCTCGGATCTCAAACTATGTTTCTACCAAATTTCATTCAAATCGGTTCTGTGGTTTAGGCGTGAAGAAACAGAAGAGTACAGATAGTATAGATACAGCATCACAAAAAATAGTATGCATTTTATCGATACATCTTTGACTATAATGCTTTTAGTCTGCTCAAAAAAAATAAGCCAAGTAACCAATGGTTTAGTTTATAATGTTTACAGAATGCGTATAAAAAACTCCTTATGTTGATGATGTCCAGTTGCTGAACATGGTCATTACGTTATAATCCATTCACCAAATCCTACGTCGTGTAGTCAATGAGATTGTATCGCGAGTAACATCGCTGCACTTAACGCTAATGAGCCATTATTCCAAATGGTGTTTTTTTAAATTAAAGTTTTGACGAACGAGGTGTTGCACGACAACGCGCGACCTCATACTGCACAGCAGACGGTCTCCAAGCTACAAGAGCTGGAGTTGGAGGTTCTCCGTCATCCGCCGTACTCACCAGACCTTGCGACTTCAGACTTCTACCTTTTTTCAGAATTTAGATAACTTCTTGCCGGGAAAAATATTCAATACCCGAGAGGCAGTACAAAATGCCTTTGAAGAATTTGTTGCCTGCCGTCCAGCTGATTACCTCAAGAAATGCATCAATAAGCTTCCAATGCGTTGGCAAAAATACATTGATTGCATGGGCGATTACTTTAATTAATAGAAATAAAAAATATAGAAAAAAACAAGCTTCACTTGTTTCATGAAAAACGGCAATTTCATAGGTAAAGACCTATTATTAAGGAATAGTAAGTATAGTTCATTCGTCTTATATCTTGACGTTCGAAAATGTAATTTTAAAAATGTCATAAAAAAAAAGGATTAATTGTGGAATGTGGAATGGAAAGAGTCAACCATCGCCTATAGACACCAAAGATGTTAATGGTGCGTTGCTATCTTGTGGCGAGTTCTAATGCCACATGCATAAGTTTACCGGCTACCTTACCCTCCAAACCGGAACACGACAGCGACAAGCACTGACGCTATTGCGGCAGGAATAGGTAAGGCGGTGGTACCAGACCCGGGCGAGACAATGCAGAACTCTACCACCTAGTAGCCACGATGGTAGTGACTCGATAGCCAATCGGTCGCCTTTTACGACCTGCCTGGCAGATCGGCAGTTGGCCTATTCTTCAAAGGAGGCTGGGAACAACAAGGCGAAAGCCTGCATAAGGTGAAAGCCGTGTATATATACAATTGTATTGATGGCACCAACTCCGACTTTCTATATCATAACGCACAACAAACAGGTGGTTCCGCTGATGGAAAAAACATCAAACATGTATTATACATGGAACTTTGTCATTCGTATGATGGGAACAATACATATACATGATACCAGCTACCTCATAGCTAAAGCACTAGTGCTGTTGCGACAGAAACAGGAAAGGCGATGGTGGTAAATCGACCTCCATCGTTGTAGAACTCTGCCGCTAAGTTGTCACGGTACCAGTGGCACGTATTACGAACTGTCTAGTATAAAAACAGAGCGGCTAGTCTATCGTTCTTCTATCGAATACATTTTGGAGAGTGCGCTGCGGAATTGCACAATTTAATTCCGCCATCCCCGTTTTGCTATCATTCATCGAGGCGCACAGATTCCAGGCATCGCCATATGGTGGAAGTTTCACGTACCCGGACAAAGCGGTTCAACTCAACATTCTTCATTCGAGACACAAGGGTCTGGAACATGCTTCCTGAGTCAGTGTTCCCCGACGAGTACAATCTAGGGATCTTCAAGAGAAGAGTTTAGAAGAAGTTTCCCTAGAAGAAGAACCTCCTAGGGAAACGCATTCCATCTTAGGGCACATCTTAGCTTACCATCAACTCTTCCCTATCGACAATAAAAATAAATATTATCTATTCTTTAATAGGGGCGTCTATAGCCGAGGTTCCTATTAAGTAGTAGCTATTCAAGGGTCTCGATGATCGTCAGCCGCCTGCAGGAGTCTCGTAGCGCTGTAGCTGCTGTACGTATCGTCTATCGATGAGGCCAGTATTAGGCAGTAGTTACTCACGGGTCTGGGTGATGTCAGCCGCCTCCAATTGTCTTGCAGCGCTTTTTCAATGCGCTCGCGTACGTTGCGTCACGCGGGCGACGGTGTTTCCTGTGTGATCTCGTTTGACGTCTGGAACAAGAAATATATACATATCAATAAAATGATCGAGGTCTGCCCGTTGTGCACGCATAACCCGAGAACCATTGGATAAAATAAGATTTTTTTCGAAGGTACTTGATTGGTATCGTCAGGCTGAGATTCATGCTTGATGTTCCCTGTGTTGGTCTGAGGCCACTTTGGAACGGCCTTACTGCTAGACATCTTGTAAGGCGAGGGAAGACTAATACGTGTCACTACCACTGCGACTATTAACTATGCGGTAGAGTTCTGCAACGTCTCGCCCATGTTTAGTTCCACCGCTTTACATAATCCTGCCACAATAGCGTCAATGCTTACGCTATAACAGCATGCACGGATAGCAAAGCACCTTTAATATCTTTGGAGTCAAGAGATGATGGTTATCTCCTGCTATAAGGAGAGCCATTTGCTCGTATACCGTACATAACGAACAAGCCATACAGTAGTCGTGTATGATGTGTAACATCCTAACCAAATACAAATACAATTTGATGTTCAACTCTACCACCGCACGCACTCATCGGTCAATTAAAATAGCACACGTTCAATGGTCGATTCCGCGTGCGTGTCCGTTTCCCCGATTTCATGAAACACACGCCGTATTTCAGGTAATCACTCGCCCTGCAGAGGGAAGATGCTATACAACAAATACCTTATGAAGTTTCACGACAAGTTCATCCTCTACTCTTCCCTCCAAGGCATGACACAACAGTGACAATTGTTTTTTGTATCATAAACAGTAAACAAAAGATCTCCTAATGGAAAGATACATTAGACCATCCATGAATTATAGACACCAAATATGTTAATGGTGCGTTGCTATCCATGTGGCGAGGTGTTAATGCCTCTTGCATAAGTATAGCGGCTACCTTATCCTCCAAACCGGAACATGACAATTACAAGCATTGAAGCTATTGCGGCAGGAATAGATAAAGCGGTGATACAAAATACCCGGCCGAAACCCTACCATCTAGTAGTCACGATGGTAATGACTCATTTTGCCAATCGTCTTTTACGAACAGCCTGGCAGAATGGCAGATGGTCTATTCTTCAAAGGGGGCAGCACGGACCAACACGGGGCAATCGATAAGCCGCGATATAGCGACAGGAAACGGTACCATACCCGGCGAGTCGTAATGAATCAGAACACTTGTGTACGCAACAACGGCGTATCTCTCCCAAATGTATACCCAAGTAATTAAGGGCCGGGTCTCTGACCTGGACGCGTCTATTTTTAAACAGCTAACATTAAAGCCGAGAAGTTATTACTGTGCGTAATATTTGTTGTATTACAAAACTGCGTGCGTCTCGTACAGTTTCGCTGTTTTTTACCGCAAGGGAACCGTTGTTGGTACAGGCCTCGATTATTACGAGGGATTGAGCCAATTGACTGGAGCCAAACCTATATGAAACGCTCCTTATGTACTTAAGGTTAAGGTGGAGCCAAACCTATATGAAACGCTCCTTATGTACTTAAGGTTAAGGTGGAGCCAAACCTATATGAAACGCTCCTTATGTACTTAAGGTTAAGGTGGAGCCAAACCTATATGAAACGCTCCTTATGTACTTAAGGTTAAGGTGGAGCCAAACCTATATGAAACGCTCCTTATGTACTTAAGGTTATGGTGGAGCTAAACCTATATGAAACGCTCCTTATGTACTTAAAGTTAGAGGAAGCCAAACCTTTACAACGTTCCTACGCTGATTCAGGTTAGAAAATTAATGGAGGAAACAGAAAGATACGTATCCGTTACTTTTTAGGCGGATCTTAAAAATATACGCCAACATTACTGCGATTTAAAACAGCGCGAGCGTATTTGTTACTCTATAGCTCTGTATAGCTACTCATTTTTATGACATGTGGTGTGTACACAACTACATGAAAGTCGGGCATTTACCTTGCTTTCAAGTTGCTATTTTGGTATGCATACAATTATACTTTTTTACCACATTATTGAACATACATTAGGAAAGAAGAGAGATTTATGTGATATATCGATTTTATATTTATTATGATACAATCACAATAAACAAGACCGACACTAATAAAACTATTCTCGTCGGTATACCGCACTGGTTACAATGAATGTAACAGATAAATCTTTACATCAATAAAAGTTTCGACGCTAGCCTTTCAACGATTCAAACGCAAACAATGATTCACACAAAGACTAGATGTAGGTATTCTATTAAAAACCGCCGCAATCGACTTCCCATTCCCTGTAGGTATCACCATTCCCTGTAGGTTCATCTAATTGAAATGGAGCTACCTGGGAAATATATCCTTTGAAACAAAAGAAAATCCCAGCTCGGTTCAGACATCTTCGAGTAATGGGTGAACATGCATGAAAAAAGATTCCGATGAATTTTTAATCTCCTCGTTTTCGGGAAGTCGTTTGAAAGTACACTTGTAATTGCGACTGCGACCACTAGAACGCGGGTTCGATTTTATGTTGACACAGATTGGTCAAGGACCATTGAATTCTACTGATTATATCTCAATATATATAAATTACGTGCCACGTTGTCTGTTCGCTATGAATTCCGAAACCACTGAACCGATGTCAATGAAACTTTGCAGATATCTACTGTTTGGTCCAATTTCAAAGTTAGGATAGTTTTTATTTTAATTAACGTTTTTCGGAAGGCACAACAAGCGGTCAGATCCGGTTGTAGCAAATAAACCGGTGCACATACCATAGCACCGATATTAGTGCCGGTTATCGCCAGAAATAGGCGATAATCGTTATTAGATCGGTAAAAATGCGGCGATTGTGATCACAAGTCATCTAGCCAACTGACAAACCGTTCAGATTTAGAAGTATAATTGAACCGTATAAACGTTCCATTCAACGGAACCGACTTGTGATAACTTTGTTATGTTGTGGTTGACAATAGTATTGGAACAAGTGGATGATTTACATCTTCTTTACATAATATAAAACAAAGTCGCTTCCGCTGTATATTCGCTTAGATCTTTTAAATTGCGTAACGGGTTTTGCTGCGGTTTTCATGAATAGACAGTGATTGAAGATGATGATGGTTTTATGTATAACATGCATAATATAGTAGTAGTAAATAATATATTAGAATAATAAAGTGATATTAGAATAAAAAAAGTCGAGAATTTTAAAGATTTGTCGAAAAAATATATTTTTGTGTGCTTACATTGCATCCATGCAAAGCCGGGACGATATACTCAACGTTCGTTTCACTCTGCCTACCCGCAAGAGAACCGCCGTAATGATCTATATTATTACTATATAAATAAAATTAGTGCATGTATGTGATTTCAAAATTAGTTTTTTTCAAGTGCAGTGTAATATTTTTAAGATACTTATACTTAAACAACCATTTTAAAATTTATGTCTGTCTGTCATTCTGTTTGTACGGGGTAATCCCTGGAACGGCTGATTTTGATGGAACTTTCACCGAAGGACAGGAGAGTTTATACGGCAGTACATAGGCTACTTTTTACCCAAGTGAGCAAAACGAAGTAACGATTTTGCATGACACGAATAAAGTCGCGAGTAATAGCTATTACTAATTAAAGTTTTATTTCTAGAAGCTACTCCAGATACGGGCATCTCATTTCACCAAATAGCATATTCTTACGCTCCGCTCATTAAAAAACCCCCAATCGTCATAAAGCGTATTATTGCACTACGCTTTGCATAATACTCCGTTCGGACTGGCGATGCCCCAGACACCCCATACGACTGGCGGAATTTTAATAAACCACATACACTTTATTACAATTTCGTGATGACATGCCACGGGAGATATTTCACTGCACATGAATAATTTAATTCAGAAATGCTATGGCTCAATTACGCATTTCATGAGCAGAGAAATTATTAATATTTTGAATAATTTAACGTTATATGTGTCTGTTATGATTAATTGTAAGTCACAGATAGGTGGTCGCTGGTTCAAATTCAATCGGGCCAAATTTTTCTTCGTTTTAAAAAGCTTTTTTTTATCCGTACTAATTCTATAAATGAATTTTTTTGTCTATCTGTTAAGCTTTAACGGCTAAATCGTTAAAACGGTTTTAATGAAGTAAGGAGATAGTTGGAGACCCACGGTCATACCTTTTGTTTAAATCAACCCTTGAGGGCTGGACACGTTAAGGTAACAATCAGTTCCTAAATACCACGACGCGCGTCGGTGACCTGCGACAGCTACTCGAGTTGGCCATTGGACAGACCTATAGACCGCGCGACTCCGTCGCTCCGGTAGTAAAGCCGTCGCGCGACCGAGTCCAGAGCACATCAAAAATTCTCGTACTAAGCAATAGAATACAACTTATTTTACGTAATAAAATGTAAGCATTACATGAGTATAATTTTAGTCCAATTGTGTCATCACTTTGTTGCCAAATAGGAAATTCATAAATTGGTATAAAATCTACACAATCATAGTGCGTAGTGATAAAAAGCGTCGCCACCTGCTATCATAGCTGCTTTTTAAAAACAGCTACAGTAATAACACTTAGCAATATATTTTAACGAGTAACATATTATCTATACATATAAAAAAATCGTAGGAAAGTCAAAACTGTACATTGAATATTTTTTTTAAAAGGATACTTGGGGCGTGATCTACAATCGATATCGAAGCCAAAAATATAGTTTTTAGAATTTTTGTCTGTTTGTCTGTATGTATGTCCGGGGCAAACTCAAAAAGTACTGCATGGATTTACTTCAAATTTTGCATGAATATTACTAATAGGTCGGATCACCATATAGGCTACATATTATCACGCTATCACCTACGGGGGAGGAGCTGTGCGGAGTAAACGAAGTCCGCGCGGACGAAGTCGTGGGCAACAGCTAGTAAATCTATATACATATAATAAAATCGTAGGAAAGTTAATGTATGTCCGGGGTAAACTCAAAAACTACTGCATGGATTTACTTCATTTTTTTCATGAATATTACTAACAGGTCGGGTCAAAATATAGGCTACATATTATCACGCTATTACCTACGGGGGAGGAGCGAAGTAAACGAAGTCCGCGCGAACGAAGTCGCGGGCAACAGCTAGTACACACTAAATGTACTACAAAAATGATGAAAATAACGAAATGATTGGAAATATTGTTTTTTAAATAACTAGTAATTATTAATGTATATTTTTGCATGTCACTTTTGCCGAAATGTGGTTGGAAATAATGTTTTAATCTTATGTAGTAACATTCTTGCAAATAAATGAGTAAATAAAATGAAAACACAACCATCACCAATAAAAATTGCGGAGTGGCATGGCGCTTGATCGCTATCGCTGACATTGGAATGCTACGGCTGCGACTGTGGTCGCCAGCAACAGACGACCAGAGTCGCAGATAATCACCTGACGCGGTCGCCGGTCGCCGTGGGCGCCAACACCGGAATGGTACTTAACCTTTACTACACCCCGTGTTGTTCCGGGCCCCTTTGAACAATAGACTGCTGCCGTTCTGTCAGGCAGGTCGTAAAAGGCGAATGATTGGTTATACGTGTCACTACCATCAAGACTATTAGGTGGTAGAGTTCCGCTACGTCTCACCCGGGTATTTAGTACCACCGCCTTACCTATTCCAGCCGCAATAGCGTCAGTGCTTGCCATTGTCGTATTCCAGTTTGGAAAGTAAGGTAGGCGGTAAACTTATGGATGTGGTATTGCCATCCCGCCACGCGGATAACAACGCACCACTTACATCTTTGGTGCATAGGCGATGGTTTCTATTTCCATCAGGAGGCCATACTTCTCGCGGACGAAGTTGCACGAGTCAGCTAGTGTAAGTAAGATCTAAGTGTCCCATTAACATGTCACACATTCGCGAGGGGGACGTAACGTGTACGACAGACGTGATCACACGGCGTTATCCCGCACGGGTCACTGCGCCCCCGAGTTACATGAGGCGAACGACTCATCCTCGCGGAGGGAAAACATTGGCGCATCCATAACTTTTACTACTTTAGGGGTAGCGGTGTATTGCCCCTTCAAATTTGATCTCGCTTAATGCATACCTATATTAAACAAATGATAAAACAGTACATTTTCTGGAAATGAGCTATGCATAAATTACGTTACGTCATGCGTTAGGCGCGGAGGGGGGGGGGGGGGGTTGTTATTTTTCATTGTTTGACAAGGGGGAGGTGGGGGTTAGTCAAAAAACTCTGTGTTATCGATGAAATTACTAAAACACGAAAGTACTTGTAAACGAAAAACTTAAAAATATACTGTATTGTTGTATTAATGAATTTTGTCCCGTCTTCGAAGAACGGATATAAAATCCATCAAAGGCGGTGTTATCAAATACCCAGGCGAGACGTTGCGGAACTCTACCACCTAGTAGTCACCATTTTAGTGACACGTTTTTTAATATCATAACATAGCAAGCAAGCAGATGGGTTTCCTGATGGAAAGAGCCAACCTCCGCCTATAGACACCAAATATGTTAATGCTGCGTTACTATCTTGTGGCCAGGTCTAATGCCACACGCATAAGGTTACCGGCTACCTTACCCTCCAAATCGGAACACGACAGTGACTACCATTGACGCTGTCGTGGCAGGAATAAGTAAGGAGGTAGCACCAGACCCGGGCGAGACAATGCACAACTCTACCACCTAGTAGCAACGATGGTAGTGACTGGCATAGACAACCTTTCGCTTTTTACGAACCGCCCGGTAAAATGGCAGGTGGTCTATTCTCAAAAGGGGGGTCCGGACCAACACGGGGACCTTATTAATGTTGGTAAGTCATAAATCATATATTAATCAAAGAAAAATTGAACGTACAGTCACTACATTTTTATACAGATAAAACATTTGTCGTGAAGATACATACATACCTACATGAGACATTTGTCTTCACAACAACCCCGTCAAAGGGTTTCGCCGTATTTGTAATAAAGACATCCCGGTGACGCCAATTATGGTATTGTGTTACAGATACGCATTTGTCAATCAATACGCAGCAGGGTGTAACGTGGAGGCGCCCTTAACAGGAACAAAGGCCAAAGGGCGTACATCCTACTGTGCTAATGGAATAACTGTCATTAGCTCGGCTAAGACGTGTCAACATTGACATTCTGTCGATGCGATCCGTCAAGAGAGAAAATAAGAACAAGTAAGAGAGTAAGAACAACCTATAATCCAAATTATCGAACGGTCTGTTTAATTTTTTTTAGATATTGTCTTTTCCTTTCTGTGGAATCGATGTGTAAAACGTAAGTAGAGATGTGCCGGATAGTTAAAACACTAGATCCGCGGATACGAATACAAATCTCAATTGTTTTACGTTGTCGTCGTGAATTATAATAAATAAATAAATATTTTTACGGGACTAATTACACCTCTTGATCTAACCCAAAAGTAAGCAAGTTATATGCTTGTCCTGGGTGTTAGTCAACGATACTAATACATAGAAATACATATATAAATACCAGAGTACATTTAATAAACACTCAAACCCGCAAATACAAACATTTAATCTCATCACACAAATGCTTGTCCCCGTCGGGTATCGAACCCGAGCCCCGTCTATTGCGTAGTCAGGGTCGCTAACCACTCAACCAAAAGGGCGGTACTACAAATATTTAAAGTATTGATTTAATTATAAAAATAATAATATAATTAATATGTTATAACCTCTTATAATAAATATTTCGTTATGTTTATAATAGTTAGATTTGATATTATGTTTTTAAAGACCTTTAAGTTCATTGTTTCTTAAAGCCTATAAGGTACTTTGCGTTTACCTAGGATTATGAAATTTGGCAGGAAGCAATGACTTATACACATGTAAAGGAAAAAATCCGAAAGCCGTAGATTTTAGTTACATCACCAATAAAAAAAACACGATCAAAAGATATGACCGTTTATGCTCTTACACATGAGAATCAAAACCTACAGCATACTTCCTGTTGGCCTGGAATCGGGAAATTTATGCGTAGCTAAGGTTACTTGTCTGTACGGAACCCTCGTATACGCGCCCAACTCGCACTATACCGGTTTTTTTACGGTCCCCGTTTGAACTAAATAGATTTTTTTATAAAACAGTTTTCTAGTGGCAAAAACTAACGGGGCGAAATGAGCGTTCTTTATCATCGACACTTCTATAAAATCACACGCCAATCTGATAGCGAATCCTGGATTAAACATTCAGACGTCGCGATAAGATACTAGCCCAAAAATATAATGCATGTCTGCAGCGACCTGTGAAAACTGAGCGATTAGATTACGAGAAGACGCGATTTAGACATAAGCAGATAATAGTATGTTGACCTCAAAAAATCTCGTTAAAGTACATTCACCCCCGTACCCTGAAGATTTAGGCAGAGGTACAAAAAGTGCACCCACGATTAGCTGAAGATACTTGGTCCCGCAATGTGATAGGCAGCAAGCCTATCGCCAACCGGCAGTTATCCAATCCTGTTTATTTTTTTATATTATCCAACGCTGTTTTAACAGAAAACTGAAAAAAACATTTTTGATTTGAAAAAAAAAATACTTTAAAATCTAGTTATGTAATACTAAAAATACTAGTTTGGTTTTAAACCCGACACAAATATAGGAGTATCTATATTAATACGCGAACTAAACCAAACTTCACCCTTTTTTACAAAAATCACAAAAAAAATTTACAAAAATTTGGCAGTTAAAAATTATATAGAGAAAAAGTGCAGAAAGCTAACATTTTTATATAATCTATATATTAATAGGTGAAGCAAAAACTTTGCACCCCTTGTTACGAAAATCACGAGGACTCTTCTCAGTTCTATCCTATATGAAGTGTTGTAATAATAAAGAAATATACTTATTACTTAGTGCCAAATTCCACACTCCATTTTATTTCAAAATAACATTACAACAATTAAATTATAGTTTAAACTAAACAATTGATAGACAAAACAAATTTTGAATAAAGCAGTTAATTTAGTAATGTTTTAAAATCAATCTTATTTTAATGTTCAATAAATCATAGCCCCATAAATTCAATCAAACATATTGATATAATAAATCTAAAAGTAACAAACCAATAAGAAATCAAAGCAATTAACTTTAAAGATGAAATTCCAATAACATGGGACGTAATAAAAGTTATTGATAATCTTATAGAGACAAACAAGTTAAACGCATGCGCCAATCCCTGGGAAAACAGAGAATCGATAAACTCCGGCGCCGTCTTGTCTGGCGCCTGGGATATTGCATCTCTGTCCCGCGTATTGTTAAACTGGAGACAAATCGAGATAGCGAAGATTTATAGTCAAGAGAAACTGAAGATGTGCTTGATTTAATGCCGCAACGGCGAAAAATATAAAGTCAAAAACTTATAATATCTCAAAAATATTTTGTAAATTATAAAAATTACCTGTAAATCATTAAATGAGGACAATTTTTTTATGGTTATAGAACTAAAATAATGGAAATGTTAAGGTTCTATATGTGATAAAAAACTTGAAAAAAATATTGTGTAATTCTTGAGGATTTACTCCATAAAGGAATTAGGAAGGGTGTAATTAAATAATATGTATTATAGTCACTAAAATATATGAATTATGATCAAATTGGTCGGGTACTGTCCGAAAGTGGTGTTAAGAGTCTTTGAAAACGTCGTGTTAGCATGAAGGGAGTAAGAATGTGCAGGAAGCAAGGCAAGTCTGTCTAGACCATAATATATGGTCTCAATTCTTTCTGCCTAGTCCGTAAGGAACTTTGCGTGATGTATATAGTTGTTGAAAGATTTTTTTTATAAGATAGCAAACAAGCAGATGAGCCTTCTGATGGAAAGAGTCAATCCCATTAGACATCAAATGTGTTAATGGTGCGTTGCTATCTTGTAGCGAGGTCTTATACCACATGCATAAGTTTACCGGCTACTTTACCCTCCAAATCGGAACATGACAGTGAAAAGCACTGACGCTATTGCGTCAGGAATAGGTAAGGTGGTGGCACCAGACCCGTGCGAGACAATTCAGAGAGAACTCTACCACCTCATAACCACGACAGTAGATATAAATTTTTAAATAGATTTAATTATTACTTAGCTTCAGGTGAGCTAAAAAATATAATATCTGTAAGACAAACAAATATCCTATGACGACTTAAAAATATCAATGAGGATATGGATATTCTATTATTATAATCATTAATTATAATAATAGAACAAAATAATAAATGTTGATTTATTTTAGAAGCATTTGCAGAAGAGCTAAAAATGTCCCTCAATATTGAACTTCCGCCTGTTCTGCCGGAAGTCGTCACGGTGTCCGACTCGGGAAATCGGATAGTCTGTTTTCTGTTAGCGAATTAGGGGATCGAGAAGTGGACATTCGGGATTGGGGTGGATAGAAACATGTTAGTGATTTTAACATAATATTAGGGATTACTTAACATGTGGGTGCTTTTCGTATTTTCGAAGATTGGTACGATGAAATTCTATGATTTATTGCCAGGGATTAGCTGAGCTTTGATAAATATTAAATATTGACATTCAGACATTTAGAGACATACCATAGAATATTCAATAACAACATATTGGATAAAATTGGGTATTACGGATTCTTATTTATTTATTTAAAATTTATGCACAACATGTACAGAGGTGGACTTAATGCTACATGACATTCTCTACCAGTCAACCTTAAACAAATATAAACAGTGTTTACGATGGGGTGCACAGAGAAACTTATTACAATCGTTTACTACTGGCATACCTTCTTGATTATTATTAAGATAAATTAAAATTAAAGAAAACAATAAGATAATACGATATTACAATATACTAGATACAAGTAATATATTACATATATAATACATTATACATATACCTACATAAATACCTATATATTTATATATACAAGTACATATTTATATATAGTTATATAAATACATATATATATATATACATATTATACTACCATAGCGCGTAATACCATTATTCTGCCAAATGCTTACAGAGAGAACGTTTAAAAGACAATTTGGAGGGACTATTCTTGACGTGAATTGCAGATCATTTAAAGTAATATCACTAATAGATTTAAGAATCTGCTAGCTGCTAAATATGATTATTAATTTATAATTAATTTTGTAACTTTTTTAGGAAACTATGCGATTTTAACAAACTTGAAGAGCATTGATCAAAAGAATACTAAAAAAACTTCTTGCATGAAATATAGATATAAATATTATTATATAAATATTTATTTTTTCAAATAAACTTAATTTATTCTTACACTTAAACTTAAGATACAGGATTGTAATAGAAGCTTCAGTTTATCACTTACATACAAAAACATGAGAGGATAAGTAAAATCTCCTAATTAGTGCAGCATTGTATACACAAGAAAATCGAAAATCCAAACAAGACCATAATCCTAAGGGGGCCTTTCCCTTGATCGGAGCTAATCAATCAACTTACAAACATTTCTTCAAACCAATCATCACCGCAGGAGACCGGAGCTTAATCGGACCCCCGGGAGCGATAAAAAACCGTCTAACGAACTACCACGGCACATTACTTGAATTTTTCTGACGAAGTACATTTTAGGCACTTTATTTTGCATAATCCAAGAAAATTGCACGCCAGCAATTACTTACCCTAGTAGTTTCGTAATTAATAAGAATGAACCATTATTTTGCACATTCCTTTGGATTTGATCAGGCCATTAGTGTGGCCATGGCCATAGCCGTGTGTGTATATCGAATATTTTCATTTCATCGTCTCGTTGGTGAGTGTACAGTGTACGTAAACGCGATAAACAGAGCGACGTTCGGATGTGATGATCTGATAGGCTTAGACATATTTCTAAATCTGGCTGTTAATATATTTTATACATTCTTATGTATTAGGTAGTAATCGTTGGCAAATGCCTTTATCGAAAGCAAATAATTTGCTATTTTGTAGTTAGAGTGAATCGTGTAATTTGTCCATACGCG
Organism: Apodemia mormo; assembly: GCA_036924255.1. NCBI lineage: Eukaryota > Metazoa > Arthropoda > Insecta > Lepidoptera > Riodinidae > Apodemia > Apodemia mormo. The sequence goes on from JAUPFN010000029.1 coordinate 17,154,567, forward strand.
TAATAATTTTCTACATTATCAATTTTTAATAGAGTACCTATGTAGAAAAAAAAAATCTTTCATGTCCTATTATATCATAGTTAAATTTCTTCCGTACCAGGTGCGATAAAACCCATCTACCAATTCCTGCCACTTCAGTATGTTTCTGGTTTGAAATTTAATTAGTAATGCTGTAAATTTATGTGGCTCACAATACGGTTTCGGACACTGATGGCTGTCACCGGCCATCGGGCCCAGCATTTCGTAAAAATTTCGTAAACGCTATAGCGTCAGTGCATTTTATTTTCGTTTGGAAGGTAAACTTATTTAAATGGTATTAACATCGCCCACACGAATGGCAACACACCTATAACATATTTTTAGTCTATAGGCGATGGATTCCTCTTTCTTTAGCTATTTTTGTTGTATGCAAAGGTATGTTTCGAAAAATCTTTTCCCATTTTTTATCATCGCATACCGTATAAAATGTAATTACTTTAAAATTGTGCCAGTTAACAAGATTTATTTCAATTAAACAGATGCCAAGAAATAGAAAATTGAAAAGAATCGCTAAGCATATGAAGATGTAAACACAAGTAGACGATTCCACGAGGAATAGAGATGATGTTGATAAACGCAAGATAACTTTAATAAGGCATTAAACAAATCAAAAAACCGCTCCCCCACAGCTTGCGTTAAAAGAGCTAACGAAGTATAATGACAGGATGCAGTTTGTGCTGACTGATTATCCCAATTTCGTCGAGGGAGAAACTAATAAATTCATGATTGATGTAATTGAAAAGGCGTAATTATGGTGTCTAATTATTATGATCTTTGAAGAATCTAACTTATACCTATTCATATGTGAAGCTCAAAATTAACAAAACATCGTTTTCTTCGGGTTGAACCGGACCCTTTTCAACCAATTTCCCAAAGAGGAGGTTATCCATGCGTCGGATCTTTTTATCTTATTCACCGATTACTCGAAGGTGCCTGAACTGATTTGGATTTTTTTTATTTTAATGATATACTTTCCACGTGGTCCCCATCTTCATTTGGTGAAATTTTCCAGAAAGATTCCAGAGATAAGTAAATAGGAAATAAGTTGTTTGCAGTTTTACTGCGATTTAATTATTTGAAGAATATATAAACAGCCTTACTGCTATGCATCTTAAAGGCGAGAGACGTCTGATGTCCGTCCCCAACTAGATGGTAGAGTTCTGCGACGTCTCGACCGGGTTTTGGCCACAGCTTTACCTATTTTGCAGGAATAGCAACGGTTCTTTTCGCTGTCGTGTTCCAGTTTGGAGGGTAAAGTAGCCAGTACACTTATGCAAATGAAATCACAATACCGCCACGCGGCGTTTTAGCTGTTAGCTTACCTAACTACATATCGATGGGGCTCGGGTTTGATTTCCGACATTTGTGCAATGAGCATAGATGTTTGTATTTCTAAGTTCGGGTGTTTATTATGTATGTAAAAGTATTTATATATGTATTTATATGTATTAATATCGTTGACTGACAAACAAGCAAATAATTTGCTTTCTTTGTTGGGGTTACATAGATTTGTTTAATTTGTCCAGCGATATTATTATATACCTATGAAAATAAGAATACAAAAATTTTAATTTACTGAGTCGAATCGATTTCAATTTTCGGGAAGTCTAAGTTTGGTGGAACCCAATCGGAGCCGACAACCGCTTTTCGATCGGTTAAGCAGTTTAAAGTTGTAAATTTTACATGAACAACTATAATGACGTCAACATACAAATAATCAGAAAAGCTTACTAGGATAAACTGATTTATATTTATGAAAGATGATTACCAGAAAAACAGGAATAGGGTATTAAAATAGGGCTGCAAAGTTGCGTAAAAATGTGATAGTTGAAATAAAAGACCAAACAACAAAAATACTCACAAAAATTTAGGTCCACTTGCCCAAACTATTTAAAGAATTTTTAAACAAATTTAACCATAGTAAGAGACATTTACATTCATACATATCTTAACGCCAGATCCCCTACGGGGTAGGCAGAGAAAACCGAGTGCCGTATGTCACGATCCTCGTAGACTTGTCCCGCTTCCTCCACATTCATTACTCTCGTTATACAAACACGTCGGTTGCAAAGACTCTTCGGAAAGTATTCGATCAATCTGTTCATGGTATGCCAGTCTTGGTCTTCCCCGGTACCTACATCCTTCCACATTCGCATTGTATATCTGTTTTGTTAACCTTTCATCTACCATTCTTTCTATATGTCCGAACCAACAGAACATGCCCTTTCTCATCTTTCCACCGACACTCTCTCAAGCCTAACCTCTCTCTCACTTCAACGTTACGACCCCGGTTTGCAAGTGTTAAAAGACATTTAAAAAGTATTAAAATGTAACGGACGTAAATCTTTTTTTTTGCTTTCATTTGGGTTAAATATACGGGAAGATTAAGGAAACTATGACGTCTTCCCGTTCGGGTCATGTTTCACAAAAATAAAACGCAATTACGAATAAAAATAAAGTAAGGAAGTTTAATGTAGATTTGAGGCCAGATTTGTTTCAAAACGTACGCGTGAAGTCAAAGACAAATAAGATGGAAAAAAGCTCACTGAAAATCAGCTAGCGACTTGTTTAAATTCATTAAACCGCACAAAAATATAACTAATGCAATTTGCAAGCCCCGAATCAAGATGTTAAAATCCGTTTAATTCCAGCGGAGCCAAGGATTTGAACTGTTTCAACCGCGGTTTAAACTAGCTACGCTTTTCAAAGTAATTTCCTAGGCGTCAGTGTAGCTTGCATTCACACAGAAACAGAGACAGAATAATAACATGACAAAATAACATGTGTTATCAACTGACTTTGAGGTTATCAATTCGATTGTATTTTTTTATGTTTGTCACCTCAGAACTCGCTCATTTATGAACCGATTTTGAAAATTCTTTATTCGTTTCAGAGAATATACACGACGTGTGGTCCCATTTTAATTGCGTGGAGATCTAATGCAGGGTTTAAATATTGGAAATGAGAAGTCGGTTGCTGCAGTTTTACTGCGTTAAAACAATATTTCATCATGCCGAATATAAAGCCAAGTTTTGAAAAATATATGTATTTTTTCACGACATAACATATCTATAATCTTTTCACACATACATGCATTTGTTCATGTGAGCGGCTACACGTGGCCCGCCCAACACCGGTCTATTAGTATTTTGTGGTCTGTGGTTTTAACTGAATTTCATCTTAGATAATGTAACTGTCACAACTCAACCCAATAGATCTTATTTATCGGTATTTAATGTGATATTTAGGACGTGGTATTTTCAGTCGCGTCTGTGGTCTAGTGGTCCAGCGTTGGCGTTTACCACATGAGGTCCCGGGTTCGATTCCTGGGTCGGACACATAAAAAAGTGATCAGTTTTTCTGAGAAATACAAAGTTGCCCGGGATTGGGAAGTGACCGGTTGGCGATAGGCTTGCCACCTATCACATTTGTGGGACCAAGTATCTTCGGCTAATCGTGGGTGCACACGTTGCACCTCTGCCTACCCCTTCGGGGATATGGGCGTGAAGATACTTTTTTTTTGTATTTACATCAAATTATTCGGATCTCCTAAACATTATTTTAACGGAGCCTACTTAATTGTATTCAACGTGATATTTAGGAAACGGTATATAACAAATGAGTCGGACATCCGAAACAGTATTTTAATGAGTAGGTTTCTAGTTTATTCAAAACTATAAGCGAATAAAATCGAAAGCGAAAGTATTTAGAATTACGCAAAAATCCTATTTCCTTTCATTATAAAACATGTCTCTTATTGCAAAGCGTAGTATTTTGCTATGTTTTTCTGATATTTTGGATATCATACTTAATTATGTGTTGATACTAATATGACCACTAGCTTTATGCTCTAACCCGGATCATGACAGGAATAAGCATCAGATTATGGCGGCAAAATTGATACTAATTCTATATATTTAGGATTTTCTGCTATCTTACAAGTTTATATCTGCAAAAGAGCCTCAAACTAACACGCGGCAAACGACACCGGTGTGTTGTTTTTTGTCGGTGGATTAGATTCACGGAATTTAGCGTTAGATATGATGTTTAAAGCACTTGTGCCTGTGTAAGCTGGCACGGCTACAAAAGTGTTGTTTTTAGGAGATGAATTTTACGAAAAAAAAAACCATCATTTTAAAGTCGACAAAAAATTTCAAATTTTTTATCTCGAATTATTATTCTATAATAGCAATTATTTTATTATATTCTACTCTATTCGATTATTCAATATTGTATCAGACACACAAAAAGTTTATTGAAAAATTAAAATTCTATAAACAATTAGTATTTGAACAAAAACCACTACAAAATACTCATTTTTACTATGCTAGCTAGCTTTTATTTAAATTTCTATCAAATAAAGACCAAAAACCGCATTATACAATATTTTCTACTGCAAATTATAAAAAAATAAACAAACGTACAATCAGAAGCCCTAATTCGAACACGTGTCCGTAAGTGTCACTTACCTTTGAAAGCGGCGATTCATCGTGATGTCTCGTTCCCACTTTAGATTTTTTATTCTCTCTCGCTCTCTCACACCCTGGTTACCCTTAACACTTTATCAGTTTTAGTTTTAGTTTTTATCAGGTTTAGTATTAGTTAACAAGTGTTTAGTTTTGTTCAGATAATTGGTAACTAATGTTAGACAGTAGAGGTACTAGAATACTTCCTTGCAAGGCACTTTTCGGTCTTGTCTCTAAGTGCACTTTTAAGGGTTAATATCCCGGGGATGAGAGAGCGGGACCTCCGCCTCCGCGGACGATCCACGGAGGAATGTTTCTCAACCCCGGCAGCGCGCCAGGATCTCATGCTTAGGACTATCAACCTTCTCCAACGCATATGAGGGGTCGTCTCGCGCACGCGCCTTACATATCTTTCATCCCATTCTTACTCACGCATAAAAGGAAACAGAATAAGGATGATTTTCGGAGGGTGAAAAGACGGTGAAAGATGGAAATGCATCTCGGACTCTGCTCGGATTTCCGGCGCTCGAGATTTTGTTTATTGATTCGTATCAGAGGATACGAGGCTTTTTTGGGGCTGCCAAGGGAGTAAGTTAATGCCTCCACTCTGCCACTATATCATAAATAATTAATTGAAAAAGAGGACAAGAAAGAAGAACGCATTAAGGAAAGAGATCAGAACATTTTCAACCAAACTACATATTTAGATTATCTGAGATGTTTTTTCATTTTAGACATTGATACAAAACTAGCTGCAGCATGCAGCCCGCTGCATAATAAGAGTTTTTGGCGAATCCCGCGGGATCATTTTCCATCAAGCAATTCAGCAACGCATCATTAACATATTTAATGTATATTGGTGAAAATGGTCGTTCTCCAAAAGGAGACCCATTTGCTTCTATGCTATCGTACAATATTATAAAGATTTTATACCTTTTTATAAACATTTTATATTTATTTTTAATATCGTGTACTGTATTGTTTTATGTTGTGCTTGTGTTGATTTTGTTTGCTATCACTCATATCACAAGCAAATAAGTTGCTTACTTTGAGGCTAGATCAAATCGTATAATTTGTCCACTTACATTACGTTATAGATAGAGGAGAGCCGTAGGCACGTATTTAAGGGAAAATGTCCCTTTGGTAGAAAGAACATACATATTTTAGTATACGTGTTTACATACGCTCGATAGAGAAACAACAAATTCCAAATAATTTTCTTTCGCTTTCTATCGACGGGAAGACTTTTTACTTGGCTCGTCTACTCTATATATAGGTAGTTTCTCTATGCTCCAAACTCTATCTCTGTAAAATGAAAATCCAAGAGTTTTGATTTTACATAATATATACCGCCCACATATTAACGGATTAAATAAATAAATCTAAAACAGAGAACTTTACATAACCCCAAAAATATTTACCCGTCTTTGAAAACACAAAGGACCACAAATTGATACTCAATAAAAAAAAGCTATTCAGTTTCTGGTTTGCAAAAAGGGGTGGAATGAAAGAGGGTGTAATATTGGTTTGAAACGTCGAACAATTATGCATATTTACGCAACGAAGTGAGCAGCGCGATGGCTCAGAACTAATGGTTGGAGATGGGACGGGGCCTGTGTTTTGCTAACAGTTGACAGAGTCATTGTTAACAATTTGATTGTATGATGATAAGAACCCCTGGAAAGGGGTATTCTGCATCAGTTTTGATAAGATATTTTCTGTATAAACAAACGTTTTAATTGCTTTCAATATTGATGAACTTGTGGGGGTGATTTAGAACATTTTTTAATCTATATTAATATTATAAATGCGAAAGTTTGGATGTTTGGATGGTGGATTGACGTTTATTACTCCACGCTAAAACTATTGAAGGGATTAGAATGTTGGTTTCTAACCAAGATTGGGTGGATTGAGCTTTATGGTCAGTATCAATCACTATACAATCAGAGCTGAAGACTGGCCATCACTTAGTCCCAATCTTAATCCGTTGGATTATGATTATGGTCAATTTTAGAGAGTTGCTTGCTCTAAATATCATGATAATTTGGAGTCTCTAAAACAATCCATACAATGAAGAATGTTACTAGGTATGCCAAATCGCTTGCAATTTTGTCTCTGTAAAGCCTGTATGTATACAAATACACTAGTTTTTGTTGTAGTAAAAAATACCTAGTAGTTAAAATTTTATAGGCATTCAAAGTTTCGAAAAATATCAAGTCTCGCTAACAGCCACGTGACCGCTTGTGACGTCATGACACAACGCGCCGCGCCTCGCTTAGTATCAAATCAAGAAAGGTGTAATAGCTTGCGCAGTATTTTGTTGTTTTCGTCAGCGTATTACTTTAATAGTCTATTAATAGTAAATATTATTCGATTAATAAAATGAATGAAGGATTCGAAAAAGGGCAATCGGATATTTCACCTAAAATAGATGGATTAATGGTTGCGCATTATTTATCAACAAATAGTGATTAAATAAATAAATAAATAAATATTCACGGGACAAATTACACTTACTGATCTAACCCCAAAGTAAGCAAATATTTGCTTGTGTTATGGGTGTTAGTCAACGATACTAATACATAGAAATACATATATAAATAGCAGAATATATATAATAAACACCCAAACCCGGAAGTACAAACATTTATGCTCTTCACACAAATGCTTGTCCCCGTCGTTGATCGAACCCGAACCCCGTTGATTGCGTAGTCAGGGTCGCTAACCACTCGACCAACGAGGCGGTCATTTCGTTGGCGCCGAAATGCGAGGAAGAAAAATGCAAAGGTAAGAAAACTTTCCTTGCTACTACTTATGCTTAATAGTTTATCTGTTCTAAATTATTTTATCAAAACAAAATACCCAACTAATGTCGTAATGAAAGAATGCAACTCAAATAATAGAAGGACCTACCTACCATTAAATTTTTACGTTAAAGACAACAAATATGTATTAGTTTTGTAGCTATAGGTAGGTACGTAGGACGTAGGTATATGTACGTGTATAGGTACCTACCGTTCTTCTTAATTTAAATAAATACCTCGGGAACTCCATCCTTTCATACGGTTGCGTAGCGTTTGCCCATCTCCCCCGTACGGACTTGCATCCGTTGCAAGTGGTACAAAATAAATTCCTGCGTATTGCCACGGGAGCACCGTGGTATATGCGCAACGTAGACCTCCATAACGATCTTGAATTGCCGAGCTTAGCAAAGCATTTCAAAGACATCTCCGAAAGATACTTCGATCGTGCCATCTCGCATCCGAACCCACTGGTGGTAGCCGCGGCTGACTACATCCCAGACCCTAATCCCGATCCCAAACTACGTAGGCCCCGCCACGTTCTTACCGATCCCGATGACCCGATAACTCTGGCCAACGGTTTACACGATAACACTACACACCTACATTCGCGACACCGTCGCCGCCGGCGGCGACGAGGACCCCTGTTTCGCCCTTCGGCAAACCGAGCCCAAGGGCAAGGTTCGGCGGACGGACAAAACAACGCCACTAGCCCTCTCATCGCAAATCACGACCCCACCCTAAGCCGAGGTTCGGTCTCACAGGAGACACCCTTAGGGCGGAGGGCGTACAGACCTACAACTTTAAATTCTGGCTGAGCACTCTGCTCGCCCCCGCGACCGGTGAAGCTGTAACAGCCCATAAGGCTAACAGCAATTGAGACATTCCAAAAAAAAAAATATTCGGGAACTGTACATTTTCCCAGAATTAAAAGGAGCCGTGAGTTATTCCAGACTTCGTCCAGATCCGTTCAGTAGGCACAACTCATGATTTCCTAGTATTTGGATTGGAAATTTTTTTTGGAAAAGTATTGAGGTGTAATTTCGACGGCACGGGCGCGCGACCGCGAGCGCCGGCCGCCGAGCGAACTAGACTGAGCGTGTTGTGAGATGACGTCACAGCGTCAACGGCAGCCAGCGTCGTGCGGTTCAACTTATTTTACTTCTAAATCGGAAACTAATTGACGTATCGAAGTAATTCTTTCACTAGTATTTTTTATTTTTCACAGAGAATATGGAGTGCTTATGGAATAATCAAAATTAGTTAACATTCTTCATTGGCAGTGAAAAAGGTTCCCATGGAAAGAGTGCGTGCTTCTATTGATAATTGGCTTCAACGTTTAAAGGACTGTACTGCAGCCAGTGGAGACCACTTCGTATAAGCTTTATATATTTTTATTGGTTTTTTATTTATTAAACTAACACACTGCAATAGTAATAAATGTTACGTGCAACAGAAAAAAATATTTTTTTCTTTAAATAACAATATTTATGGCAAAACTAGGTAATTACATTATATCAACCTAATTTGTAAATTAATTGTATGGAATCAAATGCAACTTTTTTTAAGTTGGTTTCTCCGGAACCCTGCAGCTTATCTGCACCATATTAAAATGGGACCACACGGGGAGTATATGGGGAGAGTGATGGGCAACTTCAGAACCCTACATTGCGCGTGGCCCGACGCGCACTTTACCAATTTATTAATTTCCATGTTATAATGTAACAGTCGATCTACGCTTTTCACACATATGTTTGTCTCTATCGAGTATTAAACCCGAGCCCTAACGTTTTTTATATACCATAAAACAGCAAACAAGCAGATAGGTCTCCTGATGGAAAGTCGCCTAGAGACACCAAAGGTGCTATGGTGCGCTGCTATCTTGTGGCGAGGTCTAATGGCATATGCATAAGTTCATCGACTACCTACTCTCCAAACCGGAACACGATAGCGACAAGCACTGACGCTATTGCGGCAGGAATAGGTAAGGCGGTGGTACCAGACCCGGGCGAGACAATGCAGAACTCTACCACCTAGTAGCCACGATAGTAGTGACTCGAATAGCCAATCGGTCGCCTTTTACGACCTGTCCGGCAGAATGGCAGTTGGCCTATTCTTCAAAAGAGCTAGGAACCAATACGGGGATTGCTTGATTGTTGTCAATTTGTTACTTCATACCTATAATTATTTTACTTCTCTAACTAGATTGGGTCCGCTGAGTTATAAACCTTCTAACGCACATTTTCCATATATATATATATATATATATATATATATATATATATATATATATATATATATATATATATATATATATATATATATATATATATATATATATATATACTGATTCATGACAGATGCAGCTATGAGTCACGAATACATGCTGAGTAGCACTGACGTCATGGAGTATAGAGGTAACGAGGACCAACTCTGTGGATATAATATACATTATACCCATCAAAAAGCATCCAACAGTAGTCGCGCCACCGTCGTTTACGAATTTTTCAATTTCTTCAGCGAAAAACGACAGCTTCAATTCGACCTGTAACTTTTGCGTTACGGTGATGCGCGCGTTTTTAAATTTCACTCTCATCATTTTTTCATAACGCGCCTAAAGAATTATAACTTCATAAATTAAACCGGCGAGAATATATGCGCGATCCTCATACCGATCTCATATATATTTTTTGTAATATTGTGATATCGTAAAAAATAGATGATATGAAAAAAAGACAATCCCGCTGAGTTTCTTCCGCCGGATCTTCTCAGTGTGTGGCCGCGTCTCCGATCCGGTAGTAGTTTTTAAAAATATGTTGACGTGTCAAAATAACTTGTAAAAAGTTTTATTGAATAAAAAAGTTTTATTGGATAATTCTGATTTGACCAGAAATTAAAATACATTAAAATCAGTCATACATTAAAATCAGTTATTGAATAATTAATCATCTCTGTTTTCGTACCCTTTTCGGTGTTTGTTTTGTTCAAAGAAGGATTATCAAAATCAGATCACTCTGTAAAGTTAACAAGGTTATACATTAAAATCAGTGAGTGTACAATCAATCATATCTTGTTTTGATACCATTCCACCATAAGTGGTGGAATTTCAACAAATATTTAACTGGAACACCCTGGGGGTTTTAAAAATAAATACCCATTCCAATAAAAGAGAAATATCATCAAAATCGAACTACTTTTCGAATCCTTCGTTTTTCGTCAGTTGAAAAGTGTAAACGTATAACAAAACACCCTGTACAAGCACTGCGGGATTCTAGTAGGCGGGACGTGTTATGGCCGTTTGATAAAAAACACTTTGCGCGTGTATTTTCAATGTTAGTTTCGATTTATAAATGTTTTCTAACAGCAGGAGGTGGTTTGAATGAATCGATAACACTTCGGACGATGTATTTACTGATACTAGGGATCGCCCCGCGGTCGAAATTCGACCATAGACTAAACGATAAAATCTCTAAGTTTGACAGCAGACTGTAGAAAAAGAAGAAAATAGCGTACATGTTTATTATCGTGTACGTCACATGAACGTAGTGTGTGTAATGTATATTTTATACTATCACTAGCTGACCCGGCGAACGTTCTGCCTTTTTTTTAACTACTCTTATTTTTTTCTATATTTTCTCACCTTTAAAACCTTCCCTGGACTTGAACAAACTAACACACTGTAATACTAATAAATTTTTTACCCAAATCGGTTTGGAAAATTACCCAAATCGGTTCAGCCGTTTTCGAGTTTTAGCGAGACCAACGAACAGCAATTAATTTTTATATATTTAGAAGATATGTATTTCTAATGCACATCGTCCATAACAATATTATAAATGCGAAAGTAACTTAGTCTGTCTGCCTGTCTGTATCTTCTTCTGATTTGGATGAAATTTGGAACAAAGATAGTTGGAAACCCGAGAAAAGACATGAGATAGTTGGAAACCCGAGAAAGGACTTAGGATAGTTTTTGTCCCGGGAATCCCGCGGGAGCGGGAACTATGCGGGTAAAACCCCGGGGCCTTCAATTTTAGACATTTTTCCACGGGGACGAAATCGCGGGTACAGCAAATAAATAAAAAACACACAGCCGTATTGATAATCTCCTCCTTCGGGAAGCCGGTCAAGGCTAGACTCAAGGTTTTGTGTTTGCGCCAACTGTAACGCGCTTACCTGTAAATTCGTTAGTCGTTTTCGTTCGTTTCGTATTTGCTTCAGTCGGCACTGTCTAGTAGGGCACTGTCTAATGTATGGCGTGGTACTGTCTCCTTCACATCTCAACACGTTACATCTGGAAAGGAAGAAACGCACTATTAGTTTTTCTACTTGTAATGTCTGTGTACAGTTTACGATGAGTGCAGAAGATACGTGAGGGAGAGTCAGTGTACGAGACAAACCCAATAAAATTCTTTCTAACACTGATTTATTACAATGTGTGCGTGTTTATTACAATATTTTATACAATATTTATTACAATTTATTACCAAAGCTAATTACATTGTTTCTACATAACCTAAATAAATGACATGTCATTGACTTTAAATATGTGCGGTAACCCGTACACTACTCATGATGTAAATAACTGTTTCTAAAGTTATATATGTAAGTGGTAACTCTGTACCTGTTTCCAATGACGTGAGCCGAGGGGTATGACGTTTGCCACAGTTACAGTTCACGTCGCGGAGGACTACAGAAACCTAATATTTTTAAATAATATGCATTAGAAATACATTAAGTTAATAAAAATAAACATTACTCACACTACATTTATCTGATCGCTCTGTTGGACGAGTGGTTAGCGACCCTGACTACGCAATCAACGGGGCTCGGGTTCGATCCCCGACGGGGACAAGCATTGGTGTGATGAGCATGTTTGTAATTCCGTGTTTGGGTGTTTATTAAATATATTGTAGTATTTATATATGTATTTATATGTATTAGTATCGTTGACTAACACCCATAGCACAAGCAAATAATTAGCTTACTTTAGGGTAAAATCAGTCAGTGTAATTTGTCCCATGAATATTTATTTATTTATTTATGTGACATACATGATAGTATACACACATGTATATTATTTTCTTTACGGCTAAAGGTCAAACTTAAAATATATTTTATTATTAAACTAGCTAATGCCCACGACTTCGTCCGCGCGGACTTCGTTTATTCCCCACAGCACCTCCCCCGTAGGTGACAGCGTGATAATATGTAGCCTGTATGTAGACCCGACCTGTTAGTAATATTCATGAAAAATTTGAAGTAAATTCATGCAGTACACATTTTGAGTTTACCCCGGACATACATACAGACAAACAGACAAAAATTCTAAGAACTATATATTTAGCTTCGATATCGATTGTAGATCACGCCCCAAGTATTCTTTAAAAAAAATATTCAATGTACTGTTTTGACTTTCCTACGATTTTATTATATGTATAGATTTATTTGCAAGAATGTTACTACATAAGATTAAAACATTATTTCCAACCACATTTCGGCAAAAGTGACATGCAAAAATATACATTATTAATTACTAGTTATTTAAAAAACAATATTTCCAATCATTTCGTTATTTTCATCACTTTTGTAGTACATTTAGTATGTACTAGCTGTTGCCCACGACTTCATCCGCGCGGACTTCGTTTACTCCGCACTGCTCCTCCCCCGTAGGTGATAGCGTGATAGTATGTAGCCTATATGTTGACCCGACCTATTAGTAATATTCATGCAAAATTTGAAGTAAATCCATGAAGTACTTTTTGAGTTTACCCCGGACATACATACAGACAAACAGACAAAAATTCAAAAAACTATATTTTTGGCTTCTATATCGATTGTAGATCACGACCCAAGTATTCTTTTAAAAAAAATATTCAATGTACAGTTTTGACTTTCCTACGATTTTATTATATGTATATAGATATAGATTAGGCCGCGTCGTCACACGAAGCGTATCGTGTTTATTTGTTTAAGAGTCCTAAGCGAATGAATGAATGAAAACTCTTTATTGTGCACAAGCTTACAATTTAACAATACATGTTTAGTCTTAGTTTACAGGCGGTCTCATCGCTAAAAGAGCGATCTCTACCAGACTCGATTGGCGATTTGTTACGGGAAATATGGGGCAGGACACATCCATGACGGTTGGCAACTCCAGTGTAAACACACACCCATTTTTCTGATTAATCCCGGAGATAGACCTTCTAGTTTTTGTTCTTGGTTGTTGTTAAATTTTTAAGCAAAATATTTTAGGCAGTTTTTTGTTTGTTAAAACGATGGATGATCATTATTTAGGGTTTGCCCAACTACGAACAAAAACATAAAATTCTCGCTATAAAAACAAAACTATAAAATAATCCTCCGATACATTTATAAAATTATAATTAGAACAAATCTGTTTTTGCAAAAATATGAGGGTATATTTAAATTATGAGTCGGGGAGCGGTTGGCGCCCAAAGTAAATACCCTTAATTTGTCAATGTGACCCATTTTCCACGTTCCCAGATATCCTTCAGGTTATGTAACGGGCGTCAGACGACGGGCAGACGGCGCCAAGACGCCTGGCGCCCAGAGAGGGACGAGTGATAGCGAGTCTCGCTCCATATAACGTTGGCGCCCAACGTGGTGCCGCTTTAAGACTGAGAATTTCAATTTCTCTTTTATTTCCTATTTAGTTTTGCGGATTAAGTTTTTGGATATTGCTTGCAATCGTGGCAGTTTTGCAAATGCTATTTATTTTTAAATGTGTTTGTATAAAATATTTTACACTTTTGTAGATTTATTTTCATATCTTTAATTGCTTACAACGAACTTCTTAAACAATTTAAACGTGTTTAACCATAGTATACCTAGTATTTTAAAACAGTAAATCTGCAGCAACCGACTTTTCATTTTTTGTATGTGCGGAACCCCGTATCAGATCTTCTCCAAAACTAAAATGGGACCTTATGGAATTATACCCTCCCAAAAAAAATCGATTCATAAATGGTCGAGTTCTGAGTTAGCAAAAACAAAACTTTTTAAATGACTTTTCAACACTATTCAAGCCACTAAAGTAATAAAATAGTTTGCAAACAAGCCGGCTTACGTTTCTGCAAGGCCTTCGCAATGTTTACTTTAAAAGTGCTACATTTCTTACTCTACCTTCCGCGGTATTGTCATAAAAAGAGGTACGCGTATTAAAGATATATGTAGTCACACCAGTGAGAGAAGCGCACAGTGAATCATTGTTATCGCGGCTCGCCGGTTATCAGACCGATATGGCACGCGTCCGAGCTACTGGCACTTACATTAGCTAACCAATTAATATATTACGAATACATTTACATTATTTATGATGCGTCCAGTGTCTATTATAATCGCATATTTCAAGGTAACAACAAAAATATAAAAATAATTTGTTTTAATACGTGTTAGCCTCGGCTCTTTTTCAAGAATAGACCATCTGCCAATTTCGCAGGCCGATCGTAAAAGGATAACTATTGGCTTAACGTGTCACTACTATCGTGATTGCTACCAAGTGGTAAAGTTCCGAGAAATCTCGCCCGGGTCTGGTACCACAGCGTTACCAGTTCCAGTCACAATAGCGTCAATGCTTGTCATCGTCGTATTCCGGTTTGGAGTATAACGTAACCGGTAACTTACGCATGCGGCATTAGCACCTCGCCACACGGATACCAACGCACCATTAACATGTTAGGTTGCCTCTTTTAATCAGGACATCCATCTGTTTGTTTATTATCTTATACCACAAAAAATACCAAAAAAAATCCAAAATAATCTATTTTAAACGTGTTGTTCCATGCCTCATTTGATGAATAGATCATCTGCCATTCTGCCCGGCAGTTCGTAAAATGCGAACAATTGGCTACAAATTTCACTAGTATGGTGACTACTAGGTGGTAGAATTCTGCAACATCTTGCCCGGATTTTAGTACCATCACCTTACCTATTCCTGCTGTATAGACCGGGATAGCTAAGGCGGTGATACCAAACTCGGGCGAGACTGCTAAGCTACACTAACTTGAAGTCAAGATGGTGGTGACATTTAGCTGTCGCGTTAATTCGGGCCCCTTCTTAAATAATAAATCAACAAGCCGGCCAGAAACTCATACAAGAACATAACCTGAACCGAAATTATCAAATTAATCTATACACATAATAAAACAGTAATGAAACCAAATCTGTACATGAAATATTTCTTTAAAAAAATTATTGCTGCGTATTGTGTACAGGACATAAGCCCCAAAACGATAGAAGTTGAATTTTTGTCTGTCTGTTCGCTTTTCACGCATTCACTTTTTCAGTACTGAACGGATTTTTACTAAATTTTGTGTAGTAATAGTTAATTACCTGGGTTAACATTTAGGATACATTTTACTGCGGGAAAATCTTTCGTTCCCGCAGGAAAATACAATTAGTGTTAGTTCAGCAAGTTCTTAAAATCCTAATACGAAAGTCACTACAACATGCGTATGAAGTCGTGGGCAACAGCTAGTTACAGAATATAATGTTGCCGATACATTACGGCGTGAATGACTGTGTTATAAATAATCATTTGTCCGAATTCAAGTTACCTTAATCCTTGATACTTTTTCGTGAATTATAGCATTATAAATGTCCGTAATACAATTTACATTTCAGAAGAAATTACTAATTTATCGTAAAATAATAATTCAACTGCCTATGTCAAATGAAAAAAAAATGAGTACCGGCTTTGAAATGTCATGTTTTTTATTTATCTTGTTTCTTAAACATACAAATAAATTTTCTTTTCATCACGTCTCATTCTTCTTCCGTAACAATGTGCCAATATATATTAAAAAATTATAAGGCCAAAACATATTTTTGAGAAATCTAATAAAATCAACCTAATTTTTTACATTAATCAATTTTAACTTTATAATTTAGGTTAAAAAACTAAAAAAAAAACATTTTACAAAATTTTAACATATTTTGTGTTAAAAATTTTAACACAAAATATCGTGAAACTAACTTTTTCTTTTGCGCTCTTTTGATTTTCTCGTTTTAAACGACAAAATTAATCATCTAGCATAGTTGTCTCCTAACGGCTTTGAAATCGTTCTTTAAGCTTCTTTGCATCCTGATGGAACCTCTCACCCTACTCATCACTGACTGCACCAAGATTAGATGGAAAAAAGAAAAATAAGAATAAAGAAAGGGAATTTTAATGAGATTCTGCAACCCAACTTTTCGTATGCTTTTAATACGTCGTTAACTAGCTGTTCCGCATTTTCGCCTTTGTGGTTTCCTAAAAACCCTTTTATCAGTGATAACCAGGCACCAAGTTCCTTCTTAGTAAGCTTTTTGTCAAAATTTGGGTCTTTCACGTCTTGTTCCCATTTAACCAAGATATGAGAGTAGCATAGCACAAAACACAAAAAAACTTTGGTATCCATGGTTTAACTTGATTAATAGCACATCTAAGAGTAAACATGAAGTTCTCACTTTTACTTTTCGGAAACATTTTTTGTTTGTGATTTTACAATAAAGGTATTGTTTTAAAATAAAGGTACTGTCCGCAAACACAACAAAACTTGTTTGCTGCATTTAAGCAGTTGCAAAGTTAATGCAGTATTCATATTGGATTATCAAGACAAAGATGTCAAATAGAAACGATTACTTACGTGATGGATACCACATAATATGTTTGGAACAATTTATCCGTAACTCATTACCTATTCATTCCAGCTAACAGTCAGTGGGTATCAAAATGGTGTAACGCAGTGTTATCTATCAACATGCGTTGCATTCTAGGCGAACTTTGTATGAATACTCATGTGAGAGAATCTCTCATCCAGCCCCCCTAGACAAGTGGCAAACGCTCAGTAACTATTCAAATATTACGCTTTGGCGATATTTAGGCCAAATTGGTAGCCAAGTGGATCATGGCTTGTTCAACGTTCGTTCCATACGAACTTTACGAATTATATCGAATATTGTCTCTGAATTGACGGTAAACGTCACTTTGAAGTATTATTTTCACCGAGGTTATAAGTTTTATTTATATGAAAAGTGCATTAAAAGCAAAAAAGACTTGCCCCCCAAGATGTGGCATCAACGTTAGTACAATAGAAAGAGAAATTTATGGATTTGTCATAAGCTGTTGACACGAGCGTAAACGAATTTGTAATTGGTAGCCAAGTGTCATTCGTGAAACGAAACGTTAGATTGCATCGATCATTTTTGTCAATTTTCGTACAAGACCGTAGCCAAGTGGCACTTTTGACAAGCAAAATAGTAGCGAATTATTCGATAATCAGCGAATGCTAGAACCCTGCAGATTACGCTTAAAATGGCGGTTGATCACTATTATTCAATCAGCTGTTCTAAAGCGTGGATAACATCTGTGAGAATTTTTGATAATTTTAAAGTAAAATTAACGCAAATTAAGAAGGCTTTTGGTGGCACATTATTAATGGTGCTTTGATATCCTTGTGGCGGGGGGGGGGGGGGGGGGGTATTAATGTCACATGCATACATTTACCGGCTACCTTACCCTCCAAACCGGAACACGACAGTAACAAGCACTGTTGCTATTGCTGCAGAAATAGGTGGGTCAGTGGTATTAGACCCGGGCGAGACAATGCAGAACCCTACCACTTAGAAGCCACAATACTAGTGACTCGTTTACCCAATTGTTCGCTTCTAACGAACTGCCTAGACACATTGTAAGTAGTGATAGGTTTGCAAAATGCTGACAATGTCTTAATGATGATAAATATAATATTTCGTCTTTAAATATTTTACAGACACTATAAGTTCAAGTTATAAACACTATATTCTTGTTACAACCCTTGTATTTTGTAAATTTAATGAAACAAAGAAAGATAGTTTATTTTTCAGTGTAGCAATAGATTTCGATCAATTTTACATTTCTGTAAATATGTATGCCAAAAAATACGTAAAAAAAGAAGTTTTATATGTTCAGTTTTGAATATTTTTGTTCATTTTTAATAATAAATTTATCATCAGCTTTCATAAATCTGAAACATAAGTTTTAAAATGTGACTATCGATAACATTTTGCACAATTCTACGTTCACTTGTAAGGTAGGTAAAGAGGATTTACTTAAAATATGTTAAAACAATCAAATTTGATAGCAATGAAGATAAATACATAAATCTTGGTGACAGTATTTAATTTTATAACTCTTTAAATTGGTAGTCCGTAGTACTGACAGAGTTCAATTAACATGTTAGCTATATAGAAACTTACGGCATGACAGTAATTAAGAAGAAAAGATAGTATATTTTATCTTATTCGCACTCACGCGGTACATACAATCAAAATTGAATCAGATATAGCGACTCTGTTCTTATTTTTATTATATTCAATTCAGAGACAGTATTCGATATAATTCGTAAAGTTCGTATGGAACGAACGTTAAACAAGCCATAATCCACTTGGCTACCAATTTGGTCGAAATGACGCCAATGCGTTATATTAGAATGAGCAGAGAGCTCGGTTGGCGGTCAGAGCGTGCGCAGGACTTAGAAAAATTTTGATGGAAAATTTCAACCCTTTATAACACCCCTTTTTTGTTGCACCATTACGTGGAGGGGGTAAGGGACACCAACTTTTGTTAAGGTCACTTTGCTCTGAGTTAATTCCCCGTGGAGTTAGGGGATGAAAACCGAAATTCATTACAAAGACGTCTGCGACTTTAAAAAAGAAAATGTATTGAAAACCCCCTAGTTAGGTTAGGACTCTTAAATTATGGCAATTTGCGTTCATTTTACTTTAAAATTATCAAAAATTCTAACAGATATTATCCACGATTTAGAACAGCTGATTAAATAATAGTGATTATCCGCCATTTTTAGCGTAATTTACAGGGTTCTAGCGTTCGCTAATCATTGGATCACCAATTTTGTTTGTCAAAAGTGCCACTTGGCTAAGGTTTTGTATGAAATTGATCAAAAATGATCGATACAATATAACGTTTCGTTTCACGAATGACACTTGGCTACCAATTACAAATTCGTTTACGCTCGTATCAACAGCTTATGTCAAATCCATACATTTTGTTTTCTATTCTCCTAGCGTTGATGCCACTTGTCTTGGGGGGCAGATCCGTTGAGACCTGATCGCATGACGAACATTCATCCATCCAAACTTCCACGTTTATAACATCAGTAAGATAGATGTCCGTCTATACACGTTTCTGTTTACGCTGGCGCTATTCCCGTATCTTAGTCATCGGCGTGTGTACAATAACTAGTGGTTTGTAGATACTCTCTGAACGGCACAGTCACAGCGGAACTGGCTTCAGTATAAACGCGTCACTGTTTGCTGTCGAGTCCCGGATACCCATAAATTAAATTGAAGTTTTTGTCTACATATCAAAATAAC
Source organism: Apodemia mormo (assembly GCA_036924255.1). Classification (NCBI taxonomy): domain Eukaryota; kingdom Metazoa; phylum Arthropoda; class Insecta; order Lepidoptera; family Riodinidae; genus Apodemia; species Apodemia mormo. The sequence goes on from JAUPFN010000029.1 coordinate 17,174,248, forward strand.
TGTTATCTAAAATCTAATTTAGATAACAGTTATTTTATAATTAATTTAATATTAGTAATTTAATTAAAAAATTATCTAAAAAAAAATAAAAAAAAAATTCATTCATTCATTCATTCATTATTTACATACCTTGGAAAAACTTTAAAAACAACAAAGAAAAATATCGACATGCAGGGATTGACCCTGCGACCGTCTCCCTATAGCCGGGAAGCTCTACCACTGAGATAGTGTCGACAGGCTCGACGTGGCGAAATTCTTTGTGATATGATCGATTACGTCGATTGTACTGATCGCTAGATATACATACGTATAACTAGTTGAATGATGAAGTACGTAGCGATCTGTACAGGTGGTCAAGTGTCGGTGTTCACCACATGAGGTTCCGGATTTCATTCCCGGATCGGGCAATTCAAAAATGTGTTCTTTTCAGTTTTTTGATAAAAACAACGTTGCCCAGGATTAGAAGTGCTCGGTTAGCGATAGGCTTACCATCTATCACATGGTGGGACTTATTATCTTCGGCTAATCGTGGATGAATTTATTTTACCTCTTCTGGGATACTGACGTGAGGATATTTCTTTAAGTTTTTTCTTTACGTATTAATATGTTGACTTATGAACCCGAACCCTTTGACATTTGAACCATCGATTTATTAAGTGAATTCTCGCTCCCTATGCACAATGATAAAACTATAAATATCACAATAATTAGTGAAGCACACCGTCGAACGGCATCCGGCCGGTGGGTGCGCGCCCCCGCCGCGGCCGGCCCACGCGGTGGCCCTAAGTGAAAGTCGTTTGGACCTAGTTTAATTTTACAATACTTTTATTGATCGCATTTGGGTTTATAGAATCACTTCAGATTTTTTGGTCCAGGCCCTTTAAGAAGACCATCTGTAATTCTGCCAGGCAGGTCGTAAAAGGCGGTCAATTGGCTATTCGTGTCAATACCGATCGCCCGGTTGGTCGAGTGGTTAGCGACCCTGACTACGCAATCAACGGGGCTCAAGTTCGATCTCCGACGGCGACAAGCTGATGAGCATAAATGTTTGTATTTCCGGGTTTGGGTGTTTATTAAATATATTTCAGTATTTATATATGTATTTCTATGTGTTAGTATCGTTGACTAACACACATTATACACATTATCGTTGAATAACACACAAGCAAATAATTGGCTTACTTTGGGGTTAGATCAGTAAGTGTAATTTGTCCTGTGAACATTATATTATATTATTAACACCATCATGGATACTAAGGTGGTAGAGTTCCGCAACGTTTTGCCTGGGTCCGATACCACCGACCGCCTCACCTATTTTAGCCGCCATAGCGTATATGCTTGACATTGCCGTTCCGGTTTGAAGGGTAAGGTAGCCGGTAAAATAAAGCATGGTGGCATTCCACAAATACCAACGCAACATTAACATCTTTGATGTCCATAGAAGGTTTATCTTTCCATCAGGAGTGCCATCTGTGTGTTTGCTATTTAATGATATAAAAAGGGCCCTTATCCACGAAGAGGCAGGCAGATGTGCAACTTGACAGCAGAAAAAAGCAAACACGCGTCACTAACATGGCCACTAATAACCAGGTTTTCTTTACATCATAGCAAACAAGCAGATGGGTCTCCTGATGGAAAGAGTCAACCATCGCCTATAGACACCAAAGGTGTTAATGGTGCGTTGCTATCTTGTGGCGAGATCTAATGCCACATGCAGACGTTTACCGGCTACCTTACCTTTCAAACCGGAACACGACAATGACGAGCAATACGGCAGGAATAAGTAAACCGTTGATACCAAAAACTGCATGTGGCATTTCACTCCTGCCATGTAAATACTAATACACCATTAACATATTTGGTATTTATAGATGATGGTTATCTGTTTCTATCTGAGAACCATCTACTTGTTTACTATTCCATCATACACAAAAACCTTGTTTTAGATTAAGTGGGCAGGGCAGTGTAAAGCACTGACGATACATTCGCTCGAGTGCGTTAGCAAAGCCGCCGCTATCAGCTGACCCCGGCCTTACAGTTAACAAAATACATTTTTAAGACCTAGAATCGGACATTTTGTTTACCAAACCGGTCTATCAGTGTCTCGACCGTGACCCAGTTTGATTCTCAGCAATGACGCACTCAGTTCTGCAATAAATGACCCGCTAATGTAACAGTGCTGTGCTGGGAAATAACTTATAATGAACTAGTTGACCCGGCAAATTTTGTTTTGCTAAACAAGTAATTCAAGACAAGTAGTTACTTGTATTGAATACTAGCTGTTGCCAGCGACTTCGTTCGCGCGGACTGCGTTTACTCCGCACTGCTCCTCCCCCGTAGGTGATAGCGTGATAATATGTAGCCTGCATGTAGACCCGACCTGTTAGTAATATTCATGCAAAATTTGAAGTAAATCCATGCAGTACTTTTTGAGTTTACCCCGGACATACATACAGACAAACAGATAAACAGACAAAAATTCTAAAAACTATATTTTTGGCTTCGATATCGATTGTAGATCACGCCCCGAGTATTCTTTTAAAAAATATTCAATGTACAGTTTTGACTTTCCTACGATTTTATTATATGTATAGACTTTGGTGGGGTACTTGAGGGGGTGGGGGTGGGGGTGGTATTTAATTGAGATAAAAACTATTCTAAGATAAGTTGGACCCAACAGTAGATTTTTAGTACAAATTTTCATTGTAATCAGTTTCGAAGTCCATTACGACAAACAACGTGACACGTAATTTATATATATTAAGATAAAATAACATAGAACGCAGTACTTTGCACATAGTAGAATGAAATCTTTCAGAACGAAACGAGTACATATCGAGAGAATGGGATTAATGCAGATTGCAGACAGTGGACTCTGTGTAAATAGATAGGAATAACAATATAAAGATACACAGGTAAAACGTTTGGACCATAGCTTGAACTAAACAGTTGTCTGTACTAACTAAACAGTGCCAGGCAGGTCGTAAAAGGCGACCGATTGGCTATCGAGTCACTATCATCGTGGCTACTAGGTGGTAGAGTTATGCATTGTCTCGCCCGGGTCAGGTACCACCGCCTTACCTATTCCTACCGCAATAGCGTCAGTGTTTGTCGCTGTCGTGTTCCGGTTTGGAGGGTAAGGTAGCCGGTAAACTTATGCATGTGGCATTAGACCTCGCCACAAGATAGCAACGCACCATTAACATCTTTGGTGTCTATAGGCGATAGTTGAATCTTTACATCAGGAGACCCATCTGCTTGTTTGCTATCTTATAACATAAAAAAGTACGCACAGATATTATTTTTTCTATAAATACGATGATTTCTCTCTCGGTTTAACTCGACAATATGCAGGGGAACAAGAGTGAAGAGGTTAAAAAGCATCGCACAAAGAGGAGACAGACATTTTTATGTATATCCGTTAGATGGCTCCCCTGAAGGAAAGAGTAAACCATCGCCTATAGTCACCAAATATATTAACGTTGCGTTGCTATCCGTGAGGCGGGATGATATTGCCACGGGCAGCTGGAATGGGCGAGGCAGTGATACAATATACCTGGACGAGACGACGCAGAACTCTACGACCTAGTGATAATTGTTAATTACTACTAATAATCAAATGACGATAATTTTTGATTACGATTAATCGTGAAATAACGATAACGATTTATCGTAATCGGGTCCATCCCTTTAAATCACGCCATACTACAGTTTACCTAATTTTCCCATGAAGCAGTAATCTCAGTCAATCAGTTCATAGAGAACCACATAAATTACAATTTTATATGAGTCACAACTATATATGATCGACTAATGATTCATTAATATAGTTTCCATGTTCTATAATTGCGTCACAACTCGCAATAATATAATGAGAGCTATATGATCGATTCCTCGATTCTAGATGAATCCGGCCACGCTACGTTGTGGCTCAATGGGTTGTTCATAACGACGATTACCGTAGCAACACCAAAAAGTAAGAGGATTACGCCAAATTATGTCTCAATTCAAAATGCTTGAAATTTCTCACGCTAGTGGGAAATCAATCTTTCCTAAAAGTAAATTATTTCAAAATATTATATTTTGAAATCCTCGCATTATTTCAAAATATAATATTTTTATAAATAAAATATTTTTTATACTGTCATAGAAAAAATTTAATGCCCCTATCAGGTCGGAAGGTTTTTTTAAAAAATACTTACTGTAAACAAACACAAACCTGAAGCTAGCAATTAAAATTAAAGGATAAATATGGCGCAACCGGGGACGTAATAAGCAAGTCCCTATATGGAGTTCATAAGACGTTTACGGAAATAAAGACGCGGGAATCTACCAATCACAAACATTTAGAGAATCGAAATAAAAACAAATTTGACTTACTCGCTAATACAAACAAAACTGTTAATTACATTGTACAAAATCTTGCAATTTTAATAAGCAATTTTTTTCAGAGAAGAGGTAGCGTGTGAGGCTTCTACTTGAGTCGAGGAATTGCCTAAAGTAAAATTTTTAACAGTTCGCGGATCCTTCGCGAATTTAACAAAAGTTGAAAATTACAATAAAAGTAAATAATAAGCATTATTATTTACTTTTATTGTAATAAGATATAAAACACCCAAGATGCACAGTTCCAAACAAAACTGACACTCAAAAGTGTCCCTAATTTCATTTAAATAGTTACAGATATTGCAAAAACATATGTCTTTGCATATCCAACCTTAAGCGCAAGATTTATAGTTGTTTTTACAGCAATGTACAAAAAGAAATAAAATTGACAGTGTTGCGACCGACGTGATTCTATTTGAAATGAGTACACAATTTTAAATTGTGCGCTCATTTTGGAGGACGTTTTTGAGACACTGATTGTGTATCTTGGGTTTTTTAAATCAATGATAATAAGTAAGTAATTACAATTTAGTAAAAGTTGAACATCACTTTATAGTTTACCAAATAAAAAAACGCATCCAAATCGGTTCTCCCGTTTAAAACCTACAGTGCCAGAGAGAAACACACACATTCACATAGTGCATCAAGTTTAAAAATACTATGTTGTGTAAAAATTTCAAATAAAATGCTTTGTAATGAAATGAAACACCATTTCAGATTAGCTTCCATTAATATATGCCTGCCATGCCATGCCATAAAAATTATAGTAGTAGCATTATAACCATTAGTTATATCGATATTAGTCAATAGTCGACGCGCACGGGCGAAAACAAACGTTCATTAAAACTATTTAAAAAATGTAAGTCTCCTAAATTGCACGCACACGTTCAACCAACCAACATTTTACCCGACAAAACTCATGACGTCATAATTAGACTGGGATAGCTCTAGATGCAGGGTTATGTTTTTCAGATGTAATTTTGTATGTATTAGTATATTATGCTCCTAGAGCGAGCTTTTTTGTCACAGCTGGATTGAAAGTTCATATTACACAGCTCTATCAATTATTTAAGATTACTAAACTAAAAGACATCTCACCAAAAATATTTTCATGTTAAATGTTGCCACGACAAGACTATATGGCTCGCATTGTCTAAAAGTCATTAGATCTCATGTAGAGCGAAGCTTCTAACTCTATACCTACGCCCTCACTTTACAAGCTCTTCATTTTAGTGTTTGCGGCTGCGCCGTTTCGCTCCAGTCACACGGGCGTAAGGCGAAATATTTGTTTACCGCTCATTACTTTATGTTGTACAACAATTTTTGTAGTAATGAAACGGCCAAGCCATAAATTTTAAGTAAGGTGTAGCCAACTCTACGAAGTGAAGTTAGGGCTTGTACAGTTGGAAGCTTGGTTCTTCACGAGAGTTTACCATGAGGGACATGAGAGATTGGGATTTCACTTCTTTTTGTAAGTTGCTTATTATTTTTTTTATTTCTATACGTATTGATGAAATCGGGGTTTTTAAGATATCAATAAAATCTAAAATTATACAATATAACTTCATTCAAAGACTTATATGTACCTACTAGCGTACTAAACAAGGCGTGCGCCACGCCAATTGTGTTCCACTTAAGTGCACATAAAAGGCGTAAGCGCCATGATATTCAAGGCGGTTAAACCTTTTGGTCGCGAATATATTATATTCGCCGCATTATAAGTGTTTGGTGAGTCCCGCGGGAACAACTCATTTTGCCGGTATAAAAAGTAGCCTATGTGCTATTCCAGATCATCATCTACTTGTGTGCTAAATTTCATTCAAATCCATTTAATGGTTTTGGCGTAATTGAGTAATAAACATACAAACATACATCCGTCCATCCATTTATCCAAACTTTCGCATTTATAATATTAACTAGCTGTTGCCTGCGATTTCGTCCGCGCGGACTTCGTTTACTCCGCACTGCTCCTCCCCTGTAGGTGATAGCGTGATAATATGTAGCCTATATGTTGACCTGACCTGTTAATAATTTTTTCATTCAAAAAAAATTCATGCAAAATTTGAAGTAAATCCATCCAGTACTTTTTGAGTTTACCCCGGACATATATACAGACAAACAGACAAAAATTCTAAAAACTATATTTTTGGCTTCGATATCGATTGCAGATTACGCCCCAAGTATTCTTTTAAAAAAATATTCAATGTACAGTTTTGACTTTGCTACGATTTTATTATATGTATAGATAATATAGATATGCTATTATACGCTGCAGCACTGCTTAATTTCGACTTTGGTTGGACGATTTATTATTACCTCAGCGCTGCAGCGAGTGCTAACGAAATGGAACACGACTTCTACTCAGCATAGATCCTACAGTATGTAGTACATCTAACTCTTTGATTTTTATATTATTCTTTTGTTACTTTATTTGAACCAATGTTCATCTATTTAGCTATTACACCAGCACCTAATTCACTAACAGTCAAACTGTGGAGGCAAGTAACTTCGTCTAGGGGCCCTCCGACCGATGCGAGGGCCCAAGCCAGTTGCCTAATTTGCCACACGGATAATCCGGGGCTTTCTATTGAGGCGCATTATTCAATCATAGTGTAAATATGTGCACAAACACGCCAGAATCTTGTGAAATAGGTCCGCGTTGGCTCGCCGCCAAGTTATTCTACTATCGAGTGTCTGTCACACGCTCACATTGGGCCTATTGTCATCGTTTGATCTGCCACGTATAAATTAGTGTATTATATAGAATGTAGATCAGAAGCAACAAAGATAACGATATATGCTAATATTTTCCCCGTGTTGGCTGAAGAATAGACCATTCTACCAGGCGTTCGAAATGGCGAACGACTGCCTATACATTTATTTATTTTTTATATCATAAAATAGCAACAGATGGCTCTCCTGAATCCTGATGGAAAGGTAACCATCGCCTGTAGACACCAAAGATGTTAATGGTGCGTTACTGTCCGTGTGGCGGGATAACAGTGCCACATACAAATTCTGCCGGCTACGGTATACCCTCTAAACCGGAACACGATACAAATATAAATATTCACGGGACAAATTACACTAACTGATCTAACCCCAAAGTAAATTATTTGCATGTGTTATGTGTGTTAGTCAACGATACTAACATAGAAATACATATATAAATACTTTTACATACATGATAAACACCCAAACCCAGAAATACAAACATCTATGCTCCTCACACAAATGCTTGTCCTTGTCGGGAATCGAACTTGAGCCATGTTGATTGCATAGTCAGGGTCGCTAACCACTGGACCAACAGGGCGGTCAAAATTCAAAAATAATACGATAATGGCAAGCATTGACGCTATTGCGATAGGAATAGGTAAAGCGGTGGTACCAGAGCCGGGCGAGACAATGCAGAACTCTACCACCTAGTAGTCGCGATGGTAGTACTTGTATAGCCAATCTGTCGCCTTTTACGACCCGCCTGAGAGAACGGCAGTTGGTTTATTCTTCAAAGGAGGCCGGACCAACACGGGGTGTCTATAGGCGACCGTTCTCTTTCCATCAGGAGAGCCATTTGCTTGTTTGCTATCTTATGATATAAAAAAAGTACCTAATGATTAATTATTAAAAAAATCTGCTTCCTCCTTCTAACGCAGTCGGGTAAACATTACATGTACATAATTTATGCCACTATCAAGTCAAAGTTAAAAATGCTTTATTCAAATAAATCTCTACAGGCACTTTTGACGAGTCAACATTTTTACAATTACTACCGGATCGGATCGCGGTCACTACTCGTTCAGATCCGGCCTTTTTATAATTAAGGCTAATCTAATGACTACTCAAGCTTAAACCCACCTAGCTATATATGCTACAGAAAAATAAATATACATAGATATACATGAAAAACATGACCCTCCTTCCAGCGTAGTTGGGAAAAAATATATCACCAGTCACTCTCAAAATTAAGACGAATACATGATATTTCTCAAAGCTTAAAACCATGAAATAATTTAGGCTACAAAAAAAGTATCTTCACAATCGTATCCCAAAGAGGTTGGCAAAGGAGCAACATGTTCACCCACGGTTAGCCGAAGATACTTGGGCCCACAATGTGATAGGTGGCAAGCCTATCGCCAAACGGGCATTTATCTAATCCCGGGCAACGTTGTTTTTATCAGAAAACTAAAAAAAAACTCATTTTTTGAATTGCCCGACCCGGGAATCGAACCTGAGACCTTTGGACTACAACTAAAACATGACCCTTATTCCATCGTAATTGGGTAAACATTATATCCCATATTATGTCACTTTCAAAATTAAGACGAATCCAATGACATCTCTTAAGTTAAAATCCGTCGAACCGTTACGCTATAGAGAAGTAAATATGCATACATGCATAGACTCGAAAAACATGACCGTCCTCCTAGCGTAGTCGGGTAAAAACGTCGCGGACAGGCCGCCGCTATGGCATTTGTTTTTGCGGGCGGTACCCGCCGAGTTCTCGGTACAGGAATACGATCCTAGTTGAACAAGCCTCATGCCACCGCCATATTCATTCGTAACGCTCATTACTAAGGAAGTCGGCAGCTATCTGGACAGCACGGGGGTCGAGTGGCCAGCAACACTGACTAAACAATCAATACGATGCGTCTTCGATTCCCGACAGACACAAGCGTTTGTGTGATGATCTCGTTTGTGTGAATGATCTCGTTTGTATGATTTGTTTTGGGTGTTTATCTTGGGTGTTTATGGGTGTTTATTTAAATCAGGTATATTCTAACTTATGGAACAGTGCAAGCTTCATCAAAATTGGTTCAGTAGTTTTTGAGATATGGGGTATAGTTGATAGATATTTGGAGTCGGTTTAATTTTTTTTTTAAATTTCAATAATTGTAATTTAAAAAAAATACTAGCTGCAGCGCGCATCCCGCTGCATTCTAAACGTTTTTGGTGAATCCCGCGGGAGCAACTCATTTTCCGGGATATAAAGCAGTCTATGTGCTATTCCAGGTCACCTACCAGTGTGTCTTTCATTCAAATCCGTTCGTTCGTTCGTTTGGCGTGACTGAGTAACAAACAACCAACCATCCATCCATCCATACTTTCGCATTTATAATATTAAGTGGCCTGCCCGCGGTTTCGCCCGCGTGGCTTTTGTTCCCGTGGGAATATTGGAAAGGTTTATATACTAAAACCTTACGAACCTTAAGAATCATTCTATCTATTAAAAAAACAGCATCAAAATCCATTGCTTAGTTTTAAAGATTTAAGCATACATAGGGACAGACGGAGAAAGCGACTTTGTTTTATACTATGTAGTGATGTGGATAAAATAAATTATCTACACTAATGTTTAAGTGAAATTTGTATAGAATCGTGATTTGAGATCCAAAGGAACGGAAATATGTCACGATGGAAACACAAACACAATAAAGTATAGAATTAAGCCGACGAAAGAATGAAACAGAATACTTACAGCCCTACTCTCCCACTAATCTGTATTTTATATTAATAATTTCGTCAAGGGTTACAATAGACTCGATCAAAACCTTACCTAAATTATAAAGCGTAAAAAAATAATAATTTTGAGTCGACAACATACATCTGCAAAATTCGGATTGTCGAGTATTTTGTTAAATTCTAATTCTAACGGTGCTGACAGACAAATCGGCCATATTTCTTTAAAGGTTACAAATATGTGAAGTATCTCTTCCTTCATAAAAAGGAGTAGAAATTAAAAAATAGCAACATTATAGTGTTGTCTTTATTAAACTAACGTAATAGTTGAAAGAAGACGTCACTACAGTGTTGCTATATTTTAATGTCTACTATTTGAGTTAGTATATGAGATTGCGTATTATGAGACTTCCGAGCGAAGTCGGGTTTTCATCTAGTAATATTATAAATGCGAAAGTTTGGATGAATGTTTGTTATCTTTCAGGCAAAAACGGTTGAACCGATTTTGATGAAATTTGGCACACATAGAGAACCTGAAATAGCACATAGGGTACTTTTTATAGCGTAAAAATAATTTGATCCCAGTGGGATTCACCAAAAACGGTTAATAATGCAGTGGACTGCAGCAGGGCGCTGCTAGCATGTTGTAATATCATCTTATTTAACGGTTCCAAAATGAGCCGGACACAAATGTAAGTAGCGCATCCCACGTGAAGTCGAACTTATTAATCTACTTACTGGATACCTAAAAATTAAATAAATATATGGTTTCTAGCGACACTATAAACTGACAAAAATTTTCGCCGGGAGTGTGGAGGTGGTGTGTGTGGGAACACTATTATTATAACTTTGTTACTTATTTTTTTTCTACACATAGACTCCCGGCGAAAAAAATTTTAAACATGTATACGTGTAAATATTCTGTATAAATTGTAACTATGTCTTAAAAATGTTATAATATGTATGTTCTATTTTTTTTGTTTATTGTATTTGTTGGCTTTTTGATTTGATTTTTTTCATCTGTATGCATGTTATTGTTATTTAATGTATATGTATAGTACTGTTGGTAAACAAAACAAATTCTTATTCTTAAATATTCTTCTTCGACATTATAGCTTGTTTATAATATTAATAATGTAAAACCTTATTTACAATATTTGATGCAACAAAGATTTGATTGATTTGATTTTTCACGAACAAAATACACGCCGATATATTAGCGGGTTAGGCGGAGTAAACTGTTGAAACACACAAAGTTCGCGGAAATTCAGAAATTAACATCTTGGTGACGCAACGTGATGAATTTCTGCAAAGTAAGTCTGAATCTATAAAATAAGCTATAATGTATTTTTAGCGCATCTCCGAGACCGTTTCGCTGAGGCAGCGGCACCGCCACTTCCTGCGATTGTGACGACGATAGTCGATAACACACTGATAGAGATAAGCTAACAAATAATGTTAACACTGTAAAACAGTAACAGACTACCCCATGTTGGTCCAGACTCCTTTGAAGAATAGGCCACTGCCGTTAAGCCAGGCAGATCGTAAAAGGCGATCGACTGGCTATGCGACGTAGTTACTGAGAAGTAGAGTTCTGCATTTTCCCCTCCAGGTCTGGTACCACCGCTTTACCTATTCCTGCCGCAATAGCGTCAGTGCTTGTCATTGTCGTGTTCCGGTTTGAAGGGTAAGGTAGCCGGTAAACTTATGCATGTGGCATTTTAAACTCGCAATACGGATGATAGCAACGCACCAACTGACCGAGTCTGTCCGCACCACGGATATGGCACGCCGCCAGTGCCCACAGAACATCTGCAGCGCGATCTTTTTGTCCTCCATGTGCGTCCTCCATGGGCTGTCGTTTGCGGGGAAATGGACCGGCCCGGCCCACACCGCCGTGCGTGCAGCGCCTAAACGTCTCTGGTGTCTATAGGCGGCGATTATCTCATTCCACCGAGAGAGCGATCTCTATGCTTGCTATCGTCGTTCTCTTTTCCCTTGTGTTGGTATGAGCCACCAACAATGGAATAGAAACGATGACGTATATCTACATGTACTGATCCTCTACTTTGAAATCCCGTTTATCGAGTATTATCTCGCACGATATCGCATAGCTACACGTGAAGTACAGTCGCGTTCGTCCCATATACTTTGACACGGATTGTGCAGCTGGCAAGTTTCCGCGCTCCGCCGCTTTATGGGTTCGTTTGTGGAAAAGCTTTTACACTGACGATGTTGTTGACAACATACAAACACACACCAAATCACTATAAACAAGCGTGTATGGGCAGGAAGCTCACTAGATGGTAAGCGAATACAATCCATTAAAGGGCTCAGTTCACCCAAAATTGTACATTTCATCACTATCTCACCCAAATGAGATTTTGTGGAAATGTTCAAGGAGATAGATAGTTGAAGATATGGGCTAAAACATAATAATAATTTCTATATTTGCATCAAATATGGCACATAATAAGATTTTATTTAAAAACTAGCTGTGTCCGCGACTTCGTTCGCGTGGATTATTTTTTTTTGAATAAAAATTCCCTAAGTTACTCCTAATTACATCAACTATCTGCTAGTGAAAGTCCCGTCAAAATCGATCCAGCCGTTTCAGTGATTACCTTAGATGATTATGATTAAACAGACAGACAGACAAAAATTGTAAAAAATGTTATTTTGATATGTGTACCGTATATACATTCATATGCATTTAGTAGGAAGTGGTTATTTTAGTATTACAAACAGACACTCCAATTTTATTTATTTGTATGTATGTATGTATAGAATATACAGAATAGATGTACCTAAAGATGTATTGACCTTTAATCCTATTTTGCCCGTTTTGTGGTGTGCAAATGTTAGCATTGTATTTATCATCATCATAGTTTATAAATTAAATCTTAAAACTACTTTTTAAATCATCCCTTAAGGGCCTGAAATAGGATATAAAAGTTTGTATGAAAGGTTATATTGCTGACATGTGAGTGTACGCGCGGGGCGCGGCGGTATATTGGGCTACGGCGAAGATTTGTGTTGTCATGATGTGATGTTGTTATCATGGAACTGCATCGCGAAGGCACTGGTCGTCAAACTGCGGCTCGTAGATTATATTTATGCGGCCCACGACAAAGAAACAATAACATAATAATTATAACAAACAATAATAATCATAACAAACTATAATTTACTCGAGTTCACCATGTTTAATAATTTCATGTGTACGCCATATTTTGATATTGACGTGTATCGACGTATCTTCCTCGTCCTGTCAACCTAAAATATTTATTGTCACTTGTATTTACAGTACCCGGCGATAAATATTGCACATCGAACTTTGGAAAGAGACAATCGGATAATTTCGGCTTCGTAAAGCGTTATCTCTGTCCCACACTACCTATGTGACGTTTAGTCAGTCGTTGTTCAAGTACGATAGAGTGCAGTCGCGTCCCGAAAAAAATATATATTTAGAGTTGATAACACCCACAAATTTAAATAATTTAAAGTTGTAATATGGCATCTTTCGGAAAAAGAGGGAAACCTTTACGAGGTCAGTCACGTGAAATTATCTACAATGTTTATAAATACTTTGTAAGCGAAGCTGATAGATTTAAAAAAAAAGTAGATGAAAATGTAAGTTGTTATTTTAAGAAGATTCAAGAGCGAGTTGCAAATGCCACTGGAATTTCAAGAAGAACTTTGAACAATATATTAAACGAAGTCAGTACTGAAACACATTCGACTGAAATTAAGTTCAGCACTCCAAAAAAAGGGAGACCAAAAAAGCAATTTCGTTTGGATATGGACGATTTTGATTACGATGTTGTTCGAAGAATGGTGTATGATTTTCACTTACGATTTAATGAACTGCCAACAATAAAATCATTAAAAGCTAAGTTATCTGAAGCTATTAATTACAATGGGTCTGAAAAAACGTTGAGAAAAATACTTCATGACATGGGATTTCAGTTCACTAAAATGGAAGATAATCGAAAAATTCTAATGGAAAAGCACGACGTTAGTCTCAAACGAATGGAATACCTTGATAAAATACGCAAATTTCGCGAAACAGGAAAAAATATCGTCTACATGGATGAGTCATATATACATGCATCCCACACTAAAGGGAAATCTTGGAGTGACGATAAGAAAAAAGGAGTAAAAAAGCCAATTTCAAAAGGTCAACGTTTGATAATAGTTCATGCGGGAAATGAAAAAGGCTTTGTACCCGGTGCTTTTTTAACGTATAAATCCACGGACACTACAGGTGACTATCACAATGAAATGAATAACGATAACTATGAAAAATGGCTGGTTAACCAATTAATCCCAAATATACCCAGTGATTCTGTTCTAGTTATCGACAACGCACCCTATCACAACAAGTATGTTGAGAGACCCCCCAACTCAAACACCATTAAACGGGAAATGATCAACTGGTTAAACAGACATGAAATTCCAGTTGATCCAAAATTAACAAAAACCCAGATTTACGCTATTATATGTCAGCACAAGGAGAGGTATACAGAGTTTTCTGTGGACAAAATACTTGCCGAACATGGGCACACTGTGTTGCGATTGCCACCATATCATCCGGATTTTAATCCAATTGAAAATATATGGTCTCAACTGAAAGGCTATGTAGCCTCTAGAAATGTGGGTATGAACTTAACTACAGTAAAAACATTATTGACTGAAAAAGTAAACATGATCGGCGCTGAAGAGTGGAAAAAGGTTTGCGATCATGCAATCAAATGTGAGAATGAATATAGAAGCATTCAACACAGTTTAGACAATTACACTGATAGATTAGTGATAAATACGGCTGATAGTGACAGTGATATTGACCTCTTTGAGAGCACAGATAGTGAAATGGAAGTAATTGAGAATTAGAATTATTATTATTTTTATTGAAATGTCTCATTTTAGCAATAGGTATAATGGTGTTTATTATGTACACTAAAGCTGTAATGTTCCAAAATAATTAAATACGTAAACATAATGTAAAAATGTTTTTTTATTTTATTTTACCCAAACCTAAAGCCATCACTTATAGAAAAATTAGTGTATTTTATACAAAGAATAAAAATATCAAAAGAAGCAAATCATACTTGTTTTAACAGCTCCTAATAGGTACCGGACTGTTTGTATTTTGTGCGACAGAGATAACGCTCTACGAAGCCGAAATTAGCCGATTGTCTCTTTCCAAAGGTCGATGTGCAATATTTATCGCCGGGTACTGTAGTCCTATTGTTAAAGTTTTACTTAAGGCGCTGTCAACACCAAAAACGCGCACTCTATTTCTATTGGAGTAAACGAGAGCCCAAAGAGTATACAATACTACGTAAGACGAGAGCCCACTATCAGTGTAACTGGGCGGTCAGGTCTTATTATTAAGTAAACATTGAAATTTAAAAAAAGTGTAGATTATTTGTCAAATATGATTCGGTGGCGGTTTAGGTATAAATATGATGACTTCATGTTTTTAATTGCAGACCCATACGTCAAAACAATAAAGATATAGAACCGTTAATGGTGATGATTTCTTCGCAATTATTTTCTATCGACCCAATTTTGTTCAACTATGTATCGGGTCCGGCCATAATGCCGGTCTTTGACATAATATGATGAATATTAACATATATTTTTTGTGATGTGCTATAACAAATATTTTTTCTTAAAAAATGCTTAAAAACCATAAATTTCAACAAATTAGGTCTTGTCAGCCTCTTAACTTTATTGATTCTAACAACATTAGGTTATAGTAACTACATAGATTTTTTTGTTTTTATTTTTTTTATTTTTGTTAAACTTACTTGATCTCCCTCCTCCCTCCCTAATTTCTTTTCAAGTAATAGATAACACGTGTCACTTCCTAAGTTCTCTCTACACTGGCAGAATTCACTGATAAGTGCCATTCGCACAATAAAGTTATTTTGTTCCATGACGGAACGGAAACAACATACGACGATATGACCCTTTTTAAATATAAAGAAGAATCGTATAATTTAACCTACGAATGTTAATGAATTAAAAAGAAAATAGTTTAAGGAATTTTACAATTAGTTATTCTTGTTTGCTTTTTCGCAGGCTGCACAAATATCATTTGTGGGTCGCAGTTTAACGAATTCTGACAAGATAATGTAACAGTTGTCGCGATGTACCCATATTGGCAAGAAAAGTGATTGCACGTTCTTTCAGGCCCCAGAAAAAAATAATTTCATCCACTGTATAAAGAACTCCTTTCACAGAAAGTAGAGCAGTATCTTGGCCGTTTTATACTCTCAGACCTGAAGGACGACGCAGATTCAGATAGAGATTTGTTAGGGCGAACATGATCATCCGCAGTTTTCTTGAATTTTTTTTCCTCTTCACTGCACCTCTCTTTACAAGCAGACCATAGAACGATTATACGCAAAAGCTATAACGCTATGTGGGTATAATATAATAATTCAGTGGTTCTCAAAGTATGCGGCGCGGTGCCTTGGTACGCCATGAAAAGTTACTAGGGGCGCCTCAAACTAAACTTAGAAAGAGGCCAGTGTCAAATTTCATTTTAAAAAATTGTGCGGAAATCATCAAACCTCAGTATTCTGCCAGGCAGTTCGTAAAAGGTAAACGATAGACTACAAGAGTAACTACCGTCATGACTACTAGATGATAGAGTTCTGCAACGTCTCGCCCGAGGCTGTTACCACCGCCTTACTTATGCTCGCCGCAATAGCGTGCATTGACGCTATTACTGTCGTGTCCGATTCGGAAGGTAAGGCAGCCGGTAAAATTATCATTTCGCATTTACAACCCGCCACACGCATAGCAATGCACTTCTCACTTTCCATTAGTAGAGCCATCTTTATGTTTCCTAGCTTAAGATAGGTATATAAAAAGAATCACACTGACTAACTTGACTTTCTTTTCCTATCTGTATATTTTAACGTCTGGATCACATTAGGTTACTTACTTTAACCGTAGGTTATGTTGCCGTCAGGGTTAAGGCTTTGTGGCGTGTTATCGCCTTATCTTCGAGATTCGGTTGTCTCAGTCAGGTAGTGATGAATTAATAGTTTATAAGTAGCGCATATTCTACATTGCGTCACACACAAATTATAAGTTACAGAGTAGGTACATCGCGTGACGGCACGCGACGACTGGCGTCTCATAATACCTTACAAGTGTAAGGCCTGCGTCAGCGCATTCTATACCCGCTTCCCCACAAGACCTAATATTAATATTGT
This sequence comes from Apodemia mormo, assembly GCA_036924255.1. Classification (NCBI taxonomy): domain Eukaryota; kingdom Metazoa; phylum Arthropoda; class Insecta; order Lepidoptera; family Riodinidae; genus Apodemia; species Apodemia mormo. Next base: position 17,191,326 of record JAUPFN010000029.1, read on the forward strand.
CATAGTTTCCGATTACGTTAAGCAGGCATTACTTAGTGTCATTGTACAATATTTCGTCTAGCGCCTAGACAAAATATTAGAGCTACGTAAGTGCGCCTTGCACTGAAAAAGTTTGAGGGCTGCTGTAATAATGTATTTAGGAGGCTGATGGAGCGGTCACGATTCTGCAGCGCATCAGAAATCTACGCCGAAACGTAGGCTTTTACACTACTGTTGCGTATAGCACGGTCGACCTCCAATAGCATCCTGAGAATAGTTGTTGACAAGTCGATTGCCAGTATTTGAATAGCCGTTGCATGATTCACGTGCTGGCCTAATCGATCCTGTCGTAAGGCAGGTGTCTAGTTTACTAGACAATAGGTTAATATACGTATAACAAGCAATCACCCGCTAGTCGAAATTCGACCGTAAGTTTGATCATAGATTTTCATACTCCTCCTTTTGCATAATTGTCGTAAAAAGGAAGTCAAAGTTTTTACTTCACATATTACTATATAGATAGATATTTATCTACTAACGATAAAATATATGATCCTTGTGGTCAAAATACAATATTTTATTATTATTGGAAGACAGCAGATTGGTAAGGCAGTGGATCGGCTATAAATTATCAAAAAACTCTACCACTTATATGCAATACGTATGTCAATAAATATTTATATGAGAATACAAGGGAAGTTGTAATATATTGTGGGAGGCACAAGGTTTTAGATCTGAAATAGGATGTGCAGATAAATAAAATAAATAAATATTCACCGGACAAATTACACTAACTGATCTAACCCCAAAGTAAGCAAATTATTGCTTGTGTTATGGGTGTTAGTCAACGAACTAGCATGCTGTGCAATCCATAACTGCAATTGCAAAATGTGTGCAGGTGAACAGAAATATCTCACCCAGGTTCAATGTCAATACTGGCATCAAGCAGGGTTGTGTGTTGTCAGCTTGTCTGTTTATCCTATATATTGATAAGTGTCTCCAAAGATTAGGATCGTTGGATGTGGGAATGCACATGGGTAATCTTGTCATAAACTGCCTACTTTATGCAGATGATGTACTTTTAGGCTCCTCTCCATCTCAACTACAAACACTGGACAGTTATGAATTATCGTTATAAAAATATGGGCTTACAATTGATTGTAAAAACATATAAAGTATCTACTGATATTTGGAAGGGAAGTAAACAGAATGGATGTGAGTTGTGGTTGATGATGTTGTGTTGGAACAAGTGGATGAGTTTGTATATCTTGTATGTGCTTTTAGCAGAGATGGAAGGAACACCGTTGGTGTCAAAGAGCATGTGGAGGGAACAGAGTCAATGGAGCATTAGGGAAATTACTAAAAAGCACAGTTTGAGTCACGGTGTCTGTCTTGCTCTGTAATGTGCTTATCTCAATGCTATTGTATGGAAGTGAGAGCTGGGTGTGTTAGAAAGGACATGAAAGTAGATTCATTATGGTTGAGATGAGATCACTACGGAAAATATGTGTCTTAATATTTGCAGGCTGGTACCTACACTGGGGAATACCAAAGCCGACATACCATGATCAAATTGATCAGGTACTGTCTGAAGGTCATGCCAAGTTTTCACAAAAAGCGTGCTTGTATGAAGAGAGTAATGAATGTGAAGGAGCAAGACAATCTATCTATCTATCAAAGTGGGCTATACCCCATTTAGCTACACTATAAGACATTGTGTGCAAAGTTATAGTGGCTATTCCTGGCAACCCATGTCATCCCACAGATCCAGCATCTTAGAGGGATGCTCAAACAGCTACCTATATGTGTTAACCTCATTGAAGAACTGAGTCCTGGGGAAATAACCAAGACAAATCTGCAAGGATCTCTCTGCCTACCCCGTAAGGATCTGGCGAGAAGATATGTATGTATGTATCTATAAAAATATAAAGAGGAAAGATTTGACTTTTTCTTTGTTATGATTTAACACAAAAACTACTCAACCGAATTTAAAAGTTCTTTCACCTATAGAAAGCTACATTATCCAGAAGTGAAATAAGTTACTTTTTACCTGATCGAGCAGAGGGAAGTTATATTCTTGGTCACACCAAAAAACAAGTAACTGCTAGTGTATTAATATAGACCTAACCCCATTTATATCACAAATGTGAAAGATTGTGTGTGCATTTGTAACACCTTCATGCCATGTTGGCTTGGACTCCCTTTAAAGAATAGCCTTCTGTCATTTTGCCAGGCAGCTTATAAAAGCAAAATGTTTGGCCGAAAATGTCACTACCATTGTTATTACTAGATAGTAGAATCCTGTAATGTCTCACCCAGGTTAGTTACCACTTACCAGGTTTTTCTTATTCCTGCCACATAAGTGTCAGTGGCAGTCATTGGAATATGACAGTGTCTTGTTCCAATTCGAATGGTAAGTAGCCATTAAATTTATGCATGGGGCAGTAATGCTCTATGCATAAATTTAATGGCTATATACCTACACACTAATCCTGACACATGGACAGCCACACAGTTCACGTATTTAGTGTCTATAGGCAATGGCTTTCCTTTACTATCAGGAGAGCCATCTGCTTGTTTGCCACTTTATGATATACTCGCTGTTACTAACATCATCAATGTAGCTTGGTAATGGTAAAATAATATTTAAGATTGGTCCAGTAATTTCTGGGTATATTCATTATCCTGGGGCAGCACTTGTGTCTATCGTCACAAAGCTTTGTGCAATGACACGATAAATGCAGATGTGACTGGCTATTTTCGCATACATTCCAGATTGCATATGCCGTAGTGCACATATAACTTTGGGATGATAGATGCACGTGCGGTCCCAGCATTACGAAAATACAAATGTTTTCTCTTTATATCATTAGTATTAAAAAAGTTCATATCTAGAATATGGTAACAAACATGGATTAAATGGATACCCTTTTCAAGACAATTTCTTAGTTTGTCAGTGTAGCTTGCAGAAATATACAGAAAGCAAGAAAGAAAGAAAGAAATTATTTATTTGCCAGAATGTGGGAATTACAAGTTATTAAAATTTGATTAAGTTACCAATATATTCTACCATGATATGGTGTGCAAATATTTTAAAATTATAATACAGTCATACTACTTACCAATGAAATAAATGGGCATGGAAATAATTGGTACATTTAAATCATTATCATGCGATAAAATTAAGAAAAAAAATCACAATGAATTCGCAAAAAAAAAGAAATGTCGCTAACGATGATTTCCAGGTTCTAAACTAAGTAGCTAAAAAAACCTCAATAACATTTTTGCCCCACCCGGGTATCAAACTCGGGACCTCATGATCTGAGCCGAATAGGCTAGCCTATACCTACCGCAAGGCAGGCACGCTTAGAAGTTAAAATGTACCTATATCTCCAAAAAAAGTAATCATGATATGAGTTTATTATTTAATTTAGGCCAAAAAACGTACTTCAAAATTTTCTCTGTTTTAATTGGAATTTAAAAAATTTTGGTAGGCACTTAAGTGTTTAAAACTCAAATATCTTTTTAGATATGTACTGGAAGTTTTATATGAATACTCTTTTACATAATATACATTTAGCCATAGTTTTTCTTGGGATTTTTTCATAATGATTCCATATAAGTCCACTCATTGTATTTATTTTGGTCTTATTTATACTAACGCTATACATGTACCTACTCACTAAAGAACAATCTACTTATTAAAAATTATTAGGATAAATAATTACTTTCTATATAAATCGCAACAAATCGCAAAGTACACAAATCACAGTACGTCGCAGTTCGAACGCCATGCTCGAATCACTGACCTGTGACTTGTTGTCAAAAATCATTATTATGAAATAATAAAATTTGACTTAATTCATGTACGTAAACAAATAAATGATTTTTAGATCTGCGACAAAACATTCCAAGGAAATTAATACTTTAACGCACTTACATTAAAGTCTATTTTTAAAAACTCCCTATTGGGCGGGTGTGGATTGTTTTGCTCTTCGTAATCATAACACAGCATACTATACACAACACTCACAATTTGTCACTACTCGCTTGCTAAATATGTCGATGTCAATATGATGATACTCCGAATATTTACAAACAATGAGATTTCATAGAGAGCTACATATCACAAACCAAATAAAGAGATGTCGCATATGCGATTTGTGACAAATCATATCATATGATATGTCGCAAGCTATTCGTGAAATGTTCCATGTCTAGAAATAAAATCATTTCAAGGGTAATTTTTAAACTTTGCCATCTCATTCAGTATGATGAAACAGTACAACATGGTTTATTTCTATTTTTTCAAATGTATGAAACCTTCAAATGTATGAAATTTTTGACAGTACTAGGAGCATTTGCTCATATGCACGGCGACACCTTTCCTTCCCAATGGCGTGTACATTAGTATTGAAGATGTAGGTAGTAGTCATGTGGTCTGTTGTAACTACTTTTATCTCAGAAATATGTAGTTTCAGTGTGCTCCACGAAAAAACAAAAATCAAACCCAGGTATCTGAAGGCCCCATTAATGGACAAATAATTAGAAATTAATAGTTCACTTAATAGCTGTGGTTTTGTTAAATGTTTATTATTTGAAGTGATGTCAACTCCTTATTCAAGGCCAGCAATTGAGAACAGAATTAGTATACTAGTAGTAGATATTTTCAACTGACTCTAAAAAGGAGGAAGTCCTCAATTTGGCTTAATATCTTTGTTTGTTACCTGTCCTTAATTTATTTACTGACTAGCTGCGCCCGCGATTATGTCCGTGTGGAAAAATCCCGAAAAAAAGTAGCCTAAGTTACTTCCTGTCACATCAGCCATCTGCCAGTGAAAGTCCCGTCAAAATCAGTCCAGCCGTTCCAGAGATTAACCAGAACAAACAGACAGACAGACAAAAATTGTAAAAATGTTATTTTGTTATATGTACCGTGTATACATCCATATGCATTTCGTAAAAAGCAGTTATTTTAATATTACATACAGACACTCCAATTTATTTATTTGTATAGATTTGGAAAATCATTTTTGTTTGAGGTGATATACTACCCTTTTGGACATAGAAAATTTATGAAAATCTGGTTCCAGAGGATTTTTAGAGATAAAGGAACTTGGAGGATGATTATTTCAGATTTACTGCATCTTTAGATCCTTGCATCTTTAGCGCAGTGATATTCCCATGGCAAAATTTTCAAAAAAATAAAAAATTAAGGATATCTAACGATCCGACTAACAAATTTAAAATCAAAAAAATATCATCTTTAGATTTTTTAATAATAATCATTTTACTCGCAGATATACGTCCCAGAATGACCTAAGCAAAAATTTAAAAAACTAACTGAAATCATCTTTTTTGGATCTAAAAATAAACTAAATTTGAAAATTTCATATTTATGAAACGATAGGAAACACGGTAAGAGTTTCCCAAAATTTAATTTTTAATGTAAAAAATTTTTTATTAGCAAAAAAAAAGTTTATTATCATCTGTAGGTAAGTCAACGACAAACCATTTATAATTTGGTAAACTCAATAAACTTAATTTCGCTTGTAGATATCCCTATCTGAAATTTTATTTTGTCTGCTGTCCGCTAACTTCAGGGTCACAGTATATAGTATTATTTTATTTAATCTAATATGGAATCTATTCAAAATTATGTAATGTGATATATGTGTGCTAAACATTGACTTCAGTATTAGATTGTGGAACCTAGGTGGAAAAGATGATCACAATGATTTCTCTATTTAGAAAAAAATGTGTGGTAAAGATAGAGAAGATAGAATTCACATTTACGGCTACAATTTAAAAATATATGAAAAATAACACTATTTAATTTCCATGGCATTAACACCCTTGTACAATTCGGAGCTCAAGCATACTACCCACACTAGTTAAACTAGCCTGCATTATGAACGAATCAGCATGTATCTATATCTAACTAACATTAAGTAATGTAACGAGGATGTTGACCAAAAGCTCAAGTTGTTTCAAATAATAAAGTAATTTATGATCAGATTGTTTTAAAAGTGAACTCTGAAGTCAATTCAGAGCAAGCCTTCAGCTTGTCTCGCCTTAAAAACGCCATAATTTCGCAATTCTATTTAAAATATCTGATGTCACTCTTTTACACCGTAGGCGAGAAAAACAAGGCCATACTTCTACAGAAAGAACATGTTTCATAGCACGTTAGCGATGACGAGAATAAGCGTAATATCATACAGAATTCACAAGTTATAGTTTTAAAGTAAATAAATCTTATGTTTCTTGTTTTTGATGACAACAAAATGACTCATAGTACTAGAAACTTGAATGAATATAGACATAATAATAACCAGTTCCTACGTAAAATGTTTAGTATTTACCCAGAATAAACTCTAAATTAGGTTACACGGTTTTGGATCGATATATAAATTTTTATGAAATCCTGAAAAGCTCTACATTTACAAAATGGCGGGAGTATAATACGACCAAAAATATTGAACGGGAACAGAAGGAAGCGCGGTACTAATGAGGTGACCTAAATTCGTATGGATTATACGTCTGATCAGACAGATGTACGGATTCCTGATTCCTGTTACTTTTCTATAGAACAATGAGTGTTGTAATTATTTCAATTAATGGATTTGGTTATTAAATACGTAAACTTACCAATTTTATAGTCCATTAGCGCTTGAATTGTCACAAAACACTTAAATTTTTACACAAGCACTCACACGCCCTTGCCGTATGTAACAACATCACGAGTACACTGCGCCATCTGGTGCGTATTTTAATCAACTGACTTTTTACCTGCGGCTAAATTCACGGTGGTCTTAATTAAATTTTACGTCATTAATTAGGTGAATTTTAGAGTTGTTTTGTGTATTTACATTGAAACGAGGTCAGAAACACAGAACAATATATTTTCGACCAAAAACACTGTTAATAAATGTGAATTTTGTAAGAAACTCTTGCGATACTTGACTGCAGCGTTGCGAGTATTGATTTTTTTCTAAGCAGCTGATTCATAAAAGCTTCGAGACTTGAGAGGGAATTCGCGCAAATTTATTTTGTCTTCAGTTAGGTTGACTCATGGATATTTTTATTCTTAATGTACATTATAGTTTATGTTCTTTACTAGCTGAACCACGCAGCTTCGCCCGCGAGTATATTAATAAGTCATCCAAATAGCTTTTAATAAAAATGTTATCCCCTATTTCAGCCCTCCAAGGAGTGATTTTTGAAAAAAGTTAGCCTATGTTTGACCCCGGATCTTCAACTATATCCGTGCCAAATTTCATGAAAATCGGCCCAGCGGTTTAGCCGTGAAAGCGTAACAGACAGACTTTCGCATCTATAATATTAGTATGGATTCTTACTACTACGTTATTCATTTGTACTAGAACTTATCCGAATTAATTCTTATTTAAAATATGATACATAGGTAGGTATTTGAATTCTTAGGTAGGTTTACTTCCGGTAGCAACTAGGAAGACAATAATTCCTTGCGAAGCAGGAATAACATTTATTTAGTCATTTTCAAAATAATAATAGGTGGCCGTGTCGTTATTCCAGTGTTTAGCTCGGTAAGTATAAGAATATTGATCGAACGATTCCGATTTCGATTTCTCAGTCGGGCCAGATAAAAAACATATTATATATTTTTAGATAAAAAAACATATTATGTTTTTTATCTAAAATTTTTAGTGAGCCGGTCTCAATCAGTTGATACACCATCTGGAGATCCTGACGCCATTTGATTTACTCTGCCTACTTCACAAAATAATCGACATGAAGATACTCCAATTTCATTTCAATAAATTTCATTAAATTCAATAAAAGTGAATAAAAGCATGAAATTTTTAAAAAATCAATAAAACATTCTCCACAGATATTTAAGTAGGTATCTCCCTCTGTTTTATTATAACACTACTTAGCAGTTACTCGCGACTTCGTTCAGAAATCATTACTTCCCTTAGCCTAGTCGGGTACAAAATTACCCTATATCACTCCTGAATAATGTAACTTTCTAAAGGTGAAAGAATTTTTAAAAGCGGCTGAATAGTTTTTGAGTTAAATCGTAACAAACAAGCGAACAAAAGTCAAATCTTTCCTTTATAATATCAGTTTCAATTTAAAAAAAATACTGTACTCATATAATATAGTAAGACGAAATGAAATAACTGTCTCATATATCTACCTACACACTAAATATGTCACGCATAGAATAATAACGCATAGAAACCAAGTCGACCATTTCAAAGAAGCCTGAAAAGGCTTCTTACGCTCGCCGGCCGCTTACACGTTACATACTCTTTGGCCGCTAGACATATGACACGTGCCACACGAAGTATAGCTCTCGCAATTTAAAAAAAATATGAGTTACTTTATTGTGAAAGGCTGTCACCGTGCTTCACAAAAGCGTATTTAAGACTTGAAGATCATATTTTACGGATAAAAACTACTTGGCATCGGATATTTTTGTATAAAATCCATATAAATAAATCGTAAATATCTACGTAGAATGATATTCAAAATGTTGCCAGCCAAAGAGGAAAATATTCTACCATGTATTTGTTTTTGCCTATACTCCTTATAATTAATAACGGGTGTATTCCTATTTTATGTGCGATATTACATAGTCTGAACTTTGCTTTAATTTATAATATTTTTTAAGTGTTGGGACTTACCAGTATACTGACACAAATATCACAAAGCAGTTTGTCAAAACAATATTACAAGGCCTTTATTCGTGTATAGTGAGGACATTAAGAAGACTAAGAAATTGTTCCAACTAGCATTATAGATGCCGCAGTGATCATTAATCATCAAAAATAATGTCACTGCCATAAAGATTTTTTTAATTTTTCTTATGAAATAATATACCATCGTACGGCATTATTTCGTGATTTCCTTAGTGTCAAGTAGTTTTATTGGCGATATTTTCGAATTTTATCGACGAAAATATATATGGTAAAGTTCTAAAGTCGGTCTGCGCTGAATGTCGGCCCCCTAATATGTTTATGCTGATAATAATAATACTAAATATCACGGGACTAGTTAATCTGACTGAGCGAATTGATCTGACTCGAAAGTAAGCAAATTATATGCTTGTAGTATGGATGTCAGTCAACGATACTAATACATAGAGATACATATATAAATAACTTATTTAATAAACACCCAAACCCATAAATACAAACATCTGTGCTTATCACACAAATGCCTGTCCCTGCCGGGAATCGAAACCGGACCCCATTGATTGCGTAGTCAGGGTCGCTAACCACTCTACCAACGGGGCGGTTTATGCTGATAATTAAGTTTCAATTCTACATAGCTTGAAATTTGTGTTGCGAATGACGACTTTGCTCATAGGACTGAGTATTAATACACGACTTAATTATTTTGCGTCATATACTCCAATGCATATTTAGCACGTAGAAGCCAAAGAGTCGCCACAAAGAGCTGTATTGTTTCCGATTAAGCTAAAAAAGTTACAGGAGATTACGCACGGGGATTACGTTTTTCTATATTCTAAGATCTGAACCAAAACAGTTGCCCACGATAGGTGGTGCTCAAGTCATGCAAAGAGCCAATAGTAGCTTGACTCAATAAAGTACGTTTAACTTAAAATATTTTAATTATTTAAGTTGATTTAAATAAATACTCTAATTAATAAGTATCTTATTATTTTTTACCTTAAAACGTTCGTCTATAACGTAAGTATTGTTTCTGCTTGCCCACCCATTTGCTAATTTTCAAGCTAGTTTGAGGTCTAGAATCATGGCAAGATTTGTATGAAAGTTATAATAAAAAAGGGTTCCAAGGTGATAGCTTTGAACAAACATACATAAACATACACGCACACAGACATACACATTATGACACACAAGTATTTGCCAAGCAATGTATTTCAAACATTTGTATGATATAGGTTTATATATTAGTAGATACATTTGAATAAGGTTTTTTTAAAGAATTACTTCAATCACTGTTTATATAACTTAAATAATTTAAACTCGTATTGCCGATATTTTTTATTCACGCTCGGTGCCGGTTGGTTACCGCCAAGGAAGTTATATTCTACCCGGAATGCTTACACGCGCTTCAAAATCGTTCCGAAGAGTACCACGACATGAGTGGAGTGTGTCTCTTTCTACTAAATAAGGCGCCAATCACCATATATAAGTGCGGCCATGCTTAGTTTGCAAATTACTACTAAATAATTCTACTAATTTGAGAAACAGTTTTTGCGTTGCATAAGTAATTACGTAATAATCAAAATAAGCACATTTTGGAACTCACTATGTTAATTACAATACATTTTATGCTAATCTATTTATCGATGTATATGAATAAAAGAGATTTAACGATTACCGAATATATAAAATCTACCATCAGCAGTTTTATTTTAGCACTGGCAATTGTAAGAAAGGGACAACATCCACTCATGTCGTTGTCTTGCTCAGAACGTTTTTCCCCTCTGTTAAGTAAGAAACAAATGTCAACTTTATTTAGAATGAAATAAAGTACATTTTTATTTTTCAAACATTGCTTCGTAACAATTCCAGTTATCATATATAAGTTCCTTGGTTACCGCTGTTTGATTACTGAAATATACAAAAAAAATAATATTTTGAGAACCTCTAAAACATTTTCCTGTAATTCTACTCATTTTACCTCACCGGAATAAAAATTGTAACTTCTAAATTTTCTATATGACTAATAATACTATTGGAAAGATAGACAATCTTTATTTCAGTGAGGTAAAAATATTTTAAATCACAAATAAAAGCACAAAAACTAAAAAAATATAAGGTTAAACAGCTTTGGAATCATCTTGAGAACATGTAGAATATTCCCAGCGTTTAACATATTTTACCTAACCGAATAAAAAGTGTAAGTTTTAAGTTTATACTAAATTATTAATAATGTTATAATATGAAAGATTATTTGTATACCGGTCAGGTAGATATATTTTTCATACCGTCTTGGGAAAAAATTTATTTACTTGCAACATCATTCGCGTCTTTGTGTGCGTGACGACGCAAGTGATTACACGAAGCTTACACGGACATCGACACGGTGTTGGCCTAAAATATGAACGTAAGGTTGAATGCAATTATCACTCTTAGCGTTATTACTCTAAGTTGAGGAGGGCAAGCGTCACTCTGCCACTCACTACCATTGTGACCACAGCTGGCGGAGTTCTTTGACCACCCTTTGGGGTTTGTATTACCGCTTTACTCACTCCTATCGTAGGCGTAAAGCCGTGTTTTCACAGGGTCAGTGCACAAATCAGTATCGGCGCGGTACACTGCCGCTTCATTCGTTTACATGGAGACAGTAGTCGTGGTAAGCTAAGTACGGTGGCTGCACGTTTGTGAAGTCAGTCGCTTAGTTTACGAGACATTTTAGCGTCTACGCAATGCGACGTCAACCTACAACACAGCGACATTGACTGACCCAGCGCTGACTTCCCCATTTACACGGGGTTCTTACATGGTTTTTACCATAGGCGCGGGAGGGCACGGGTGGCGGGGGGCACCAACTGACCTCAAAATATTCATCTGCGAATATTGAAGTCAGCGCTGACTTCCTGCCGCTGTATTGACTTCAAATCAGTTTAGATTGGGTATTTTTCGGGTCAGCGCTGACTTGTCTCGAAATCGAAGTCAGTTACTGACCCTGTCTAATCCCGCCTTAATGTCAGTGATGGTCATTGTCGTAATCTTTCTTGGAACGTAAGGTAGCCGTTAAGTAGCATAGATTACAGTACCCGGCGATAAATATTGCACATCGAACTTTGGAAAGAGACAATCGGATAATTTCGGCTTCGTAAAGCGTTATCTCTGTCCCACACTACCTATGTGACGTTTAGTCAGTCGTTGTTCAAGTACGATAGAGTGCAGTCGCGTCCCGAAAAAAAATATATATTTAGAGTTGATAACACCCACAAATTTAAATAATTTAAAGTTGTAATATGGCATCTTTCGGAAAAAGAGGGAAACCTTTACGAGGTCAGTCACGTGAAATTATCTACAATGTTTATAAATACTTTGTAAGCGAAGCTGATAGATTTAAAAAAAAAGTAGATGAAAATGTAAGTTGTTATTTTAAGAAGATTCAAGAGCGAGTTGCAAATGCCACTGGAATTTCAAGAAGAACTTTGAACAATATATTAAACGAAGTCAGTACTGAAACACATTCGACTGAAATTAAGTTCAGCACTCCAAAAAAAGGGAGACCAAAAAAGCAATTTCGTTTGGATATGGACGATTTTGATTACGATGTTGTTCGAAGAATGGTGTATGATTTTCACTTACGATTTAATGAACTGCCAACAATAAAATCATTAAAAGCTAAGTTATCTGAAGCTATTAATTACAATGGGTCTGAAAAAACGTTGAGAAAAATACTTCATGACATGGGATTTCAGTTCACTAAAATGGAAGATAATCGAAAAATTCTAATGGAAAAGCACGACGTTAGTCTCAAACGAATGGAATACCTTGATAAAATACGCAAATTTCGCGAAACAGGAAAAAATATCGTCTACATGGATGAGTCATATATACATGCATCCCACACTAAAGGGAAATCTTGGAGTGACGATAAGAAAAAAGGAGTAAAAAAGCCAATTTCAAGAGGTCAACGTTTGATAATAGTTCATGCGGGAAATGAAAAAGGCTTTGTACCCGGTGCTTTTTTAACGTATAAATCCACGGACACTACAGGTGACTATCACAATGAAATGAATAACGATAACTATGAGAAATGGCTGGTTAACCAATTAATCCCAAATATACCCAGTGATTCTGTTCTAGTTATCGACAACGCACCCTATCACAACAAGTATGTTGAGAGACCCCCCAACTCAAACACCATTAAACGGGAAATGATCAACTGGTTAAACAGACATGAAATTCCAGTTGATCCAAAATTAACAAAAACCCAGATTTACGCTATTATATGTCAGCACAAGGAGAGGTATACAGAGTTTTCTGTGGACAAAATACTTGCCGAACATGGGCACACTGTGTTGCGATTGCCACCATATCATCCGGATTTTAATCCAATTGAAAATATATGGTCTCAACTGAAAGGCTATGTAGCCTCTAGAAATGTGGGTATGAACTTAACTACAGTAAAAACATTATTGACTGAAAAAGTAAACATGATCGGCGCTGAAGAGTGGAAAAAGGTTTGCGATCATGCAATCAAATGTGAGAATGAATATAGAAGCATTCAACACAGTTTAGACAATTACACTGATAGATTAGTAATAAATACGGCTGATAGTGACAGTGATATTGACCTCTTTGAGAGCACAGATAGTGAAATGGAAGTAATTGAGAATTAGAATTATTATTATTTTTATTGCAATGTCTCATTTTAGCAATAGGTATAATGGTGTTTATTATGTACACTAAAGCTGTAATGTTCCAAAATAATTAAATACGTAAACATAATGTAAAAATGTTTTTTTATTTTATTTTACCCCAACCTAAAGCCATCACTTATAGAAAAATTAGTGTATTTTATACAAAGAATAAAAATATCAAAAGAAGCAAATCATACTTGTTTTAACAGCTCCTAATAGGTACCGGACTGTTTGTATTTTGTGCGACAGAGATAACGCTCTACGAAGCCGAAATTAGCCGATTGTCTCTTTCCAAAGGTCGATGTGCAATATTTATCGCCGGGTACTGTACATTACTAGTATGCATGCATTTAGCATATTATATTACATTTCTGCTACATAGATGACAATGTATTATTAGCATCTACGATGGTTATCACTGTAAATCAGGAGGGTAATCTGTTTGTTTTATATCCTGTAATTTAAAAAAATACGTTAAGTAAAATTCGGACGCAATGATTGTTGAATTGTTGTGAACTTAAGCGTCTTTACATTTTGTTCAATCTACCTATCCCGCAAGGGAATGTCGTGATTATTTATATTTATTAAAATAATTTAATTTGCCATAAAAATTGAACACTTTTAGAAAAGTTAAACATTTCAAATCGGGCGTTAAAAATTAAAATCGATTAAATTGAGTTATATAAGTGAATGCAAACTACTAGATATCTAAACTCAGCAATACACTTTAACTAAAATCAGCTTGAACTCGTGTTTCTTTCTCCTCGTAAAAGGAGTGGGTAACTCTTCTTATAATTAGAATAAACGTTACTAAGATTATATAAACAACGAATTGGATTTCATTTATTAAATTATTAAGGCCCATTCAAAGGCTTAGAAATTTATTTAACACAAGATGCACAATATGATAGCGAAAAAATATTAAATACAACGCTTGTCTTTTACTAGATACTATGAATGAACCAATCACTTACCGACATACAGCCTACAATATTTTAATTCTGTTTAGAAATACACACTAATTACAAATTGATTGAAATGATACGTAATACATGTAACTACAAAATTAAAAATTGAAAAAAAAAGTACCTGACTCAATCAGTCTTACAATGTCATACTTAAGTAAAATTATGTCTGATTAGACACGTCACTCGAGGCGTCTTACAAGTTGTCTCAAAAAAAATATCTCGAATTTTAAAAATTCCTAGTGTTTCAAAAAGTGCTCTTTGTCGTTGTTAGGCATTCTAATGGCAAGTATCATTGTGACCACTAGGCCACAAAAATCTTAGACAATTCGTTGCAGTATCCTGCTATCCTTTAACCATCAATATCAATAGGTTTCATTGTCATGGTTTGGTATGGCAGTTAGGGGAACTATTAAATTTGTGTACGAAGTTTTTTATATCTTAGCCTAGGCCCTAGAAGCTACCAACACATTATAATTAACGATTTATGAACATAGTTGATGCTTTTTTTAAGGCGGCGATCTCTTATATCAAGAAATCCGTCCGCTTCTTTGTTGCTATTTTCAGTTATAAAATGTCTATGTTAATGAACATCTACTTTACATTTCTGTGTGAAGAAGAGAGTTTTTTCATTTCTTTTAAATTATTTTTGTACTAGCTGTTGCCAGCGACTTCGTTCGCGCGGACTTCGTGTACTCCGCACAGCACCTGGCCGCTAGGTTATAGCCTGATAATATGTAGCCTATATGTTGACCCGACCTGTCAGTAATATTCATGCAAATTTGAAGTAAATCCATGCAGTACTTTTTGAGTTTACCCCGGACATACATACAGACAAACAGATAAACAGACAAACAGACAAAAATTCTAAAAACTATATTTTTGGTTTCGATATCGATTGTAGACCAAGACTGACATACCACGATCAGATTGATCGAGTACTGTCCGAAGGTGGTATCAAGAGTCTTCGCAACCGGCGTGTGTGTATGAAGAGAGCGATGAATGTGGAGGAAGCGAGACAAGCCTGCAAGGATCGTGATGTATGGCACTCGGTTCTCTCTGCCTACTCCGTAAGGGATCTGGCGTGAAGATATGTATGTATGTATGTATGATATCGATTGTAGATTACGTCCCAAGTATTCTTTTAAAAAAATATTCAATGTACAGTTTTGACTTTCCTACGATTTTATTATATGTATAGATTCCTTTCGCAATAGCGTTGGTGCCATGTTCCGGTTTGCAGGGTAACGTCGCTAGTAAACTTATGCACGTGGTATTCTAACCCTGCCACACGGATAGCAACGCTCCATTATCATCATCTTTAATATTTATGGCTGTGAATATCTTTTTCCTTCAGAAGAAGCTGTTTCTTTGCAATAGATACTATGAAATGAAAAAAAAAAACTAAAGACCGTCTAAATTAAAACAAATACATGGTTACAATACTATGAAGGTTGTCGATTGCATAAATAACGTGACGTCATCTATACCGTCATCAATGACGTAATGTTAACATTGTCTTTACATAAGGTCTAATAATGGATCATAGGATAGCAAACAAGCAGACGGTTATTTTAGAAAGAGATAAATAACCATTGCCTATAGACATCAAAGTTGTTAATGGTGAATTGCTAACCGTGTGGCCGGGATGGAATGCCACAACCTTCCTTTTACCGGCTACCTTACCTTTCAAACCAGAACAAGAAACAATAATTGTTTGACTAACAATACTTGACTCTTCCTGCTACTATAGTAGCAGGAATAGTCAAGGCGGTGAAACTAAACCCGGTCGAGTCTTGCGGAACCTTACCGCCTAGTAGTGAAACGTACAGCAAATGGTTCGCTTTTTACGAATTGCCTGGCAGAATGGCAGATCATCTATTCTACAATTGGAACTCGGACCAACATGGAGGATTTTTTAAATCGAATATCCATTATTTAACGTCTCGTTGAAAAACTGTCCCACGTAGATAGTTACAAAGTCACCACCATAGATATATTATACCCAAAGGTCACCACAGAAAACATATATAGGTAGTCACGATGCGAATTACAGGCAGTGTCGGCAGACCCATGAAAAGCTATTATTGAACCGGAGCTAAAAAAATATTTTACTTTTAACAAAATTATTGTACACTAGCTGTTGCCCGCGACTTCGTCCGCGTGGGTTCGGTTACTCCGTACAACTCCAACCCCGTAAGTGATAGCGTGATAATATGTAGCCTATATGTTGACCCGACCTGTTAGTAATATTCACGGAAAATTTGAAGAAAATCCATGCAGTACTTTTTGAGTTCACCCCGGACCAAGGAACTTATATACTATAACTGGAATTGTTACGAAGCAATATTTGAAAAATAAAAATGTACTTTATTTCGTAATAAATAAAGTTGACATTTGTTTCTTACATAACAGAGGGGAAAAACGTTCTGAGCAAGACAACGACAAGAGTGGATGTTGTCCCTTTCTTGTAATTGCCAGTGTAAATAAAACTATCTAAATGGTAGATTTTTACACATTCGGTAATCGTTAAATACTTTTTATTCATACACGTCAATAAATAAATTAGCATAAAATGTATTGTAATTAACATAGTGAGTTCTAAAATGTGTTTATTTTAATTATTACGTAATTAATTATGCAATGCAAAAACTGTTTCTCAAATTAGTAGAATTACTTAGTAGTAATTTGCAAACAACGAATGGCCGCACTTATATATGGCGATTGGCGCTTTATTTAGTAGAAAGAGACACACTCCACCCATGTCGTGGTACTCTTCGGAACGATTTTGAAGCGCGTGTGAACATTCCTAGAATATAACTTCCTTGCCCCGGACATACATACAGACAAACAGACAAAAATTCTAAAAACTATATTTTTGGCTTCGATATCGATTGTAGATCACGTCCCAAGTATTCATTTAAAAAATTTTCAATGTACAGTTTTGACTTTCCTACGATTTTATTATATGTATAGATGTACCGTAATTATTGTGATAATATGTAGCCTATATGTTGAGCCGACCTATTAGTAATATTTATATAAAATTTGAAGTAAATCCATGCAATACTTTTTGAGTTTACCCCGGACATACATACAGACAAACAGACAAAAATTCTAAAAACTATATTTTTGGCTTCGATATCGATTGTAGATCACGCCCCAAGTATTTTTTTAAAAAAATATTTAATGTACAGTTTTGACTTTTCTACGTTGTTATTATATGTATAGATTATGTATTTAAGTCGGTTGCTAGATGGTGTGGGAATCTACATCCAGTACATAGATGATGGCTCTGGGATCAAGTAGGCTGTTCTATGTTTGTCGGGTTTGTTAGTACTAGTTATATTATTTCAGAACTTACCGGTCCTTGTGTAGGAGTGACAGGAGGAACGTACGGCCGTCCGGGAGTGCTGACGGGTGGTGGTGGTGTCCTGATCGGTGGTGGCGGAGTCCTGATTGGTGCTATAGGAGTATTCTGAAACATACGCAGGTTGACTGATAAAATATTTTGAGACTCGATAGATAATGGTCATATTATGTAAGTAACTAGCTGACCCGCGCGGCTGCGCCCGCGAGTATGTTAATATGTCGTCTAAATAGTTTTTAATACCAACTTTCATCCCATATTTTATCCCCTTGGGGATAGAATGTATCAAAATTCTTTCTTAGCGGATGCCTACGTCATAACATCTACCTGCATGCCAAATTTCAGCCCGATCCGTCCAGTGGTTTGGGATGTGCGTTGATAGATCACTATGTCAGTCAGTCAGCTTTTGAGCTATTCAGCTATATATATTTAGATAAAAATATAATAAAATGAGAATAATTGTGTCTAAAAATCTTTATCGTTTAATATTGTTTTATTGCACTTATTTTTTGTCGTAGTTTTGAGTATATTATTGTAATGACACTGCATTGAGGAAATCCGGCGGAAGAAACTCAGTTTTGTTTTAAATATTAATTCATTATTTAAATTTCTTATCTGGTAAATCCCATAGGCTGGTTTTCCTGCATAAGATTAATGCATATGACGGCAGTCAGCGCCAGTCAGCGCTGTGCGGTCAGCGCGACTCATCAGCGCCGACCGACAGCGTGACAGGAAAACCAGCCTTAGGTAAGGCGGTGGTACCAAAACTGGGCGAGACAATGCAGGACTCTATCTCGTACTAGGCACACATAGCTAATCGTTGGCCTGTGACCTGCCCGCAGAACGACAGATGGTCTATTCTTCATAAGGGGGACCAACACGGAGTAAAACAACTCCCCACACATAGCTCTATTTATTTTTTCCTATATTTCTTTCTTTCTTCTTCTCTGAAATAACTGTTGTAATAACCAATTGGAATTGGTAATATCGTTTCAAATGCACGAGTTTCTTTGGTGAATATAGAAACGTGACTGCAATGGCGGACCTAGTATATGTATCACTCGATGCAGTCTTTACCACCCTATGTCACCCTACACAGACAATTGTGTATAGCACAGTAACATTGAACAAGAAGCGTTGAAGAAGTGACGGTTGCTGGGTGATAAAAGCGACTAAGATTCGATTTCGTAATTTTTGAAAAATTGTTTTTACAAACCTACAATATCTTTTAAAAACCAATCCAACGATATCGAACATTATAAGGCACGCGTGAAAAAAATTAATATCCCCATTTAACATAGAGAAGAGCTACCCTACAAAATATTTTTCAATATTTTACGTAACCACTTTGTTGCGTGACTAATATGTATACCTATTTATAACAAATTACAGCTTTCTAGTATTAAGGATCTTTGAGCTAGACTGCGAACGGACGGACGGACACAGCGAAACTATTTGGGTTCCTAGTTTACTTCGCAACCCTAAAAAGGACAGACATATAAGGTGACAGTTGTAAAAGCATCCAGCTGTTTACTGAAAATTAAGTTTCTGAATGGTACTGGCGTACCATAAACTATGATGTTTGCTGTTGCAGACGGAGTGAAGTGTGCAGAGCATAAATATTTAAAGCGCTTGTAGCGCTGTTTTAACAGTTTACTGGAAACGTATTTAAAAGCGGTTTCACCGCTTTTATTTTTAAAAATTTCTTATGTAACGATGTCACAACCACAGTTGGAAACTTTTTGACAGATAATTTTAACTACAGAGTTCGCCTTCCTTATCTTTATTTTAAGCGACTAGGCGCTTAGTAGCGCAAAGGTGTGCGCAAAGCGATCCTTCCACAGCCGACTCTATCGGCCACGGTTCACGACACATTGCCAGAGTATGTAACGTATTTAACATTGCTGCCAGGCGTCCTCGAGTGAATTGAGCCTTACTGTTTGCTGCTAATATAAAAATATGTTAGGTACCATAAAAGTGAAATTATTGAGAAGTTGAGAGAACCTGTACCCGAATACGTAAACTAGTATATATTGCGGACTGCCAGTCTTTACTCGACTATTGCATTGTGTTTGGGGTGATGCAGCAAAATCTTATGTTGTAATCCTAATGTTTCCCTCATAAATCATAATAAATATTCACGGGACAAATTACACTCACTGATCTAACCCCAAAGTAAGCAAATTATTTGCTTATGTTATGTGTGTTAGTCAACGATACTAATACGTAGAAATACATATATAAATACTGGAATATATTTAATAAACACCCAAACCCGGAAATACAAACATTTATGCTCATCAGCTTGTCCCCGTCGGAGATCGAACCCGAGCCCCGTCGATTGCGTAGTCAGGGTCGCTAACCACTCGATCAACAAGATCATCATCCAAAATGATTCATTTCACACATTTCCGGCAGATTTTAGGAATTACATACATCTCTTAGGAATTGTATACAATAACGGATTACATACATTTCCGTTAACATATCCAAAAATACAGGCTTCGGCTAGTTTGATTCTAACGGCAGGCGGCTTGCTTAGCGCCTAGAGCCTAGCGAACCACCTAGTGAGTATCAGTAAAACGAACGTTCTAAAATGTTCGCGATGGGAGGCAGTGCGCGCTTGGCGCCTAGCTAATTGCTTAGTGACCTATCAAAGTAAACAGTGCAGATGGTCGCAAACGTTAGCGCACTAGGTGGTCCGCTAAGCTCTAGGCGCTAAGCAAGCCGCCTGTCTGTGCGGGCGTAGCCTTAGACGATAGTTTTTTTAAAACCTCAAAAAAGCTTGTCTTAAAATTGACTGTAAACTTCATCTAGTTTCTGTCATCAACACCTCTTGCTATTTAAAATGTCAGAAACCACACCCCTGTCAAGATTATTTCATAATCAAAATTTTTAGCAATGAAAGCGGCATGTCTCGTGTTAACATTGGTAATATTTGTGGCCATCATGGCAGTCAGTGTGATGGTGAAATTCGCCACAGACATCACAGTCGAAGAGAGGAAACGGGATTATTCTGCTGGAGAGATGTATCGCGTCGCAAAAGCAATTACTGTAATCGCCTTGAATGAAAATAAAAGTGTCGCGATCGCGGAGAGGTTCCCATACGTGGCAGCAATCGCCAGAAACTCTTCATCCTCTTGGTCATTTGCGTGCTTTGCCAGTATCGTTTTAGTGAAATGGGTGGTAACCTCCGCACATTGCAGGAAAAAGAGCACTGCTCAAGTCTCTCACAGAGTATTACTCTTAAACGATTTCGCAAGGAATATGAGTCGTTCTTTCCCAATACTTTTTTGGAGAATCCACGAAAAGTTTGAGATGAATAATACAAATCCCATTTACGATATTGCTATTGCAAAATTCAGCTCGGATGATTACCCATTAACTCTTAGACCTTCTACATTTGATGATAAAGAAGTTTTTGAATGTGAAGCTAGTATTTGGAAAACTGTATCAACTATGGATCGGAAAGTGTATTTGGTGAATGATTTTGACGTATTTCGCATGAAAATTTCACATCCCGGACGTTGTTATGAGACTTATGGGGTTCAATTAGATGAAAGTCAAATTTGCGTGGATATGAATGAGTACGAAGACTGTTTTATACATGAATTTGGACCTATTTACAATGGAGACAAGCTGGTTGGTATATTGGCGGCTAAGCCAAGAGACTGTGAAGTTAAATTTGCTATTTTTACAAATGTATCGTATTATTCATCTTGGATTTTAAAGTTGACGCATACAACGTTTTTTGGATAAAGGTTTTGTAAGATATCCCGCGTTTCTTTTTTTTTCTTTGGTCAAGGCATTAACGATCTTAATTACGCAATCAATAGGACTCGGGTGTGATTCTCGACAGGAACAAAGATTCGTGTGATGAGATATTTGTATTTCTTACTTTGGGTGTTTTTTTTTACCTATATTTTAGTATTTATATATGTATTTCCAAGACTTTTTTACATATCATTGGGTATTATCTATTTAAAAGTTTCGTTGACGAACACTAGCGAATAATTTGCTTACTATTAATTGCCCTTATAATTTATTATTGTAGTCTAACATTAATAAAATAAATTGTAAGGGCAATGTAATTTATATTTTTTCCATCATTGGCATTTGTGAATTAAACTGCATCATATTGAAATTGACAGAGAAAAAGGAAAAGTTTTTAGCCCATGCGAACGAAGTCGCGGGCAACAGCTAGTCAATTGTAACCTAAAAGCCCTTATGATGCTCTATTAGCGAAACCGGTTGGCTTTATAACAAATATTTTTCAATTTTTAACTTCTCGCTAAATAAAATACTGATTCAACCCCGATTTTCGAAATCGAGATTTCGTCGACTTCAATATGTCTGTATGTGTATGTGTGTATTTACGTGTGTGTGTATGTATAAGTGTTCAATAGGGTTCCGCTAACTTTAAATTTCCTGTAAATTTTAATCGAATTTGATGCTGTTTAAAATTCTCAATAACAGTCATAATAAATAAAAATAAATACTATAATAAATCCTCATTTACCCAACCCGGGGATTGAACCCAGGACCTCGTGATCTGAGCTGAACTGTGAGCTGAAAAAGTGTTATTATGAAAAATCTTTCAGCTAAGTAAGTTCAAGCTCCAGCGATCTCGAGTCATTGTGCACTGACAGGACAATTGATGGGATAAGTGGTGTATACATTCCACACACTCATAGAGTGTGTGGAAGCGGCTGAATTATCAGCATGCAAGCTGCTAATAAACAAATGTTTCCGATCCGGTAGGAGCTTAAAAAGTTATTGACGCGTCAAAATGATTTGTAAATTATTTAACTTGATTTCTTGATTTCTTTAATTCTCAAGCTCTCGAACTATCGTTTTCTGGGTCTCTCAACTGTCGGCCTCTCGGACTTGCAGACTCTCGGACTCTCGAACTATCGAACTCTGTCTTTCGGACTCTTGGACTCTTGGAGTTTTAAACTCTTGGACTCTTTGACACTTGTACTCTTATTCTATTAGACTCTTGGACTCTCTGATTTTTCGACTCTTGGACTTTTTGTATCTTGGACTCTTGAACCCTTGGACCCTTGGACTCTTGGACTCTTGGACTCTTGGACTCTTGGACTCTTGGACTCTTGGACTCTTGGACTCTTGGACTCTTGGACTCTTGGACTCTTGGACTCTTGGGCTCTTGGGCTCTTGGGCTCTTGGACTATTGGATTCTTGGACACTTGGACTCTTGGACACTCGGACTCTCGAACACTCGGACACTCGGACACTCGGACACTCCTCGGACACTCAGACACTCGGACACTCGGACACTCTGGCTTTTCAACTTTTTAAATCTTGAATTGTAAACTCATGAACAATATCATTAAAGTAACAATATAAAAAACGGAATTTTTGTATTCTGTTTCTTCAAAGATATGATAATTTTGACGAGGCTGCAAGATCCATATGCGAAGATCTGTTCTTTTCGTGTATGGCTCTGTAAATGGTGCACATGAGGCAGGAAGGTGGTTTTATGACAAAGAAATGTGGCGGGGGTTTTTCAAATTCGTAATTTCATAATAAAGGATACGTCATAAACAATTAGTTCCTTTGATGGATCACCATCGCCCATAGACATTAAAGATGTTTTCTTCTGTTGATCCGGGCCTCTTTTGAAGAATAGACTATCAGCCAATCTACGTTGCAGGTCATAAAAGGCGAACAATTGCCTAAAGGTGTCACTATTATAGTGACTACTAGGTGGTATAGTTCTGCAGTGTCTCGCCCGAATCTGCACCCACATATTTATCCCTGTAGCAATAACGCCAGTGCTTGTCACTGTAGAGTTCCGGTTTAGAGGGCAAGGTAGCCGATAAACTTATGCATGTGGAATTATCGTCCCGCCATACCGATAGTAATGCAAAATTAGCATCGTTGGTATCTATAGGTGATAGTTTATTTTTCCATCAAGAGAATGATCTGCTTGCTCGTTATCTTATGAATACTATCCGTACTAACTGTAGGTATATTTTTTTATATCAAAAGTTATGATATAAAAAAATATACAGTTAGTACGGACCATGAAGCTGGAGGCAGCACTTCTAATACCTAGGTACTTGAAACCAAATTTCAAATACTGCTGTAACCTTCTGAGGTCTAACCCTCTCTTTCTAACGCAGCTGTATAAATAGAGATAGGGATACCTCATAGACAGAGATATAAAGTAAATATTTGTTTTAATTGATTAATACGGGTGCTAGCTCCATCTATACCTAATACCCCATCACATTAAAAGTTTTGCACTTCTAGCTAATCGGAACTATTTGACTTTCGAATGTTATATTTTTAAAATGTTGCAACCTTCTTAGTAATAAAAAAAACAACTGGCGGGAAATGATTTGTCAATTGTTTTTTTATGACACATCAAAGTTCTACGTACGCAACGAAAATGGAATTAAGTCGAAAAGATTTTAGAGCGATGATTTTTTATGATTTTAAAAGTTCTCTTTCTCCGCAAGACTGTGCCGCTCGTCTTAAAAATGCTTTTGGAAGAGAAGCACCTTGTTTGAGCACCGTGAGGCGATGGTTTCCTGAATTTGAGAGAGGTCGAGTTTCTTTACATGACGAATTTCGTGAAGGGTAGCCTTCAACTGCTGTCAACGAAAATAATGTGGCTACTGTTAAGCGGTTAATTGAAGAAAACCCCCGGATTACCTATGAGACAATTCGAGAACTATTGGGGATTGGTATGAGCCAAATTCAGAAAATTTTACACGAAGAATTGAAAGTTCGGAAACTTTGTTGTCGTTGGATCCCTCATGAACTGACAGCGGAGCAGAAGCGGGCTCGCGTGAAATGGTGCTCACAGATGCTACTGAAGTACGAACACGGATATTCTAATGCTGTTTATGACATTGTCACAGGAGACGAAACGTGGATTTATTGTTTTGAATCCGAAAAAAAATAGCAATCTTGTGAATGGGTGTTTGAAAATGAGACCAGGCCAACAAAAGTGAGACAGGCGAGAAACATTGATTAAAAAATGATCGCGTTTTTTTTCTCAGCTACGGGTCCCATCTGTACAATTACACTTGAAGATCAAAAGAGTGTTAATGCCGAGTGGTATTCTACCATTTGTTTACCCAGGATGTTAGAAAAAGTTCGCGAAAGACGACCCAAAAGCCGAATTCTCCTACACCATGATAACGCTTCTTCACACACGGCCAACAAAACAAAGTCATTTTTAGCTTCCGAAAAAGTACATCTCGTCACTCATCCTGCGCATAGCCCCGACCTAGCACCCTGTGATTTCTCTATTTTCCCCAAAATCAAAGATTTGATGAGAGGTTTTACTTTTACCAACTCCGAAGAGGCAGTTCGATGGTTCGATCGCATGAAAACATGTTTAAAATGTAAAGGAGATTATTTTGAAAAGCAATAAACATAATATTTTGGTTATAACTGTTGTTTTTTTAAGTTACGCAAAACTTATAGTGTGACCTACGTACTTCATGGTATGGACTAAGGATTAAGATTGGATGTCCTTTCTTGCACACTCTATATCCACGTCCTAACCCCTCAAGTTGGAGATTTGCGATATTTGTAAAGATTTGTCGACAGATACGCTCCATTGGCGTCGCGGGGTTGTTTTACGGCTGGGGACGCTCGCACGCGGTGACTCCAAACAGTCTTCCGTATCAAGATGAGCACAGATTGTTATATACTTTATTATTTGACAGAATATCAAGATTCGGTAGGTTTTTTAGGGTTGGGTTTACAATCCAAGTATCAGTAGCGGCTTGGAGTTCAGCGGTGTGTAAGGGGCCATTCATAAAAAAAGTCACACGTTAAGGTGGTGGTGGTGTTAGAAATGTAACGTTGTGTGACAAGGGGCAGGCGGGATGTCAAAAGCTTTGTGACGACACGTTAATTTTCTTTTATATCGTAAGATAGCAAACGAGGAAATACTCGTAGCTCTAAAAAAGATAAAGATCGCCTACAGACACCAAACATGTTAATGTTGCGTTGCTAGCCGTGTGACGGGGTCTTAATGCCACGTGCATAAGTTTATCGGCTACCTTACTCTCTAAACCGTTACACGACAGAGACAAACACTGACGCTATACCTGTAGGAATATATAAGAGGATGGTACAAGATCTGGGCGAGACGCTGCTGAACTCTACCACCTAGTAGTCACAATGCTAGTAGTCGCTCTAATCCGTCTAACTATCGGCCGATAGCCATAACCTCCTTGTTCTCCAAAATTATGGAGACAATCATCAACTCGCAGCTCCTTAAGTATTTAGAAGAGCACCAGCTGATTAGCGACCGCCGGTACGGTTTCCGTCGCGGCCGCTCAGCTGGTGATCTTCTAGTATACTTAACACATCGGTGGGCGGAAGCAGTTGAGTCCAAGGGGGAGGCATTGGCAGTTAGTTTAGACATAGCGAAGGCCTTTGATAGAGTATGGCACAAAGCGCTTCTGGCGAAGCTGCCTTCCTATGGCCTTTCCGAGAAATTATGCAAGTGGATCACCAGTTTTTTGGCCGATCGAAGCATCAAGGTCTTAGTTGACGGTGCGTGCTATGACCTTAAATCTATCAATGCTGGTGTTCCACAAGGCTGCGTGCTATCACCGACACTGTTCCTTCTGCATATCAATGACATGATGCGAATTCGCAACATACATTGCTATGCAGATGACAGTACTGGTGATGCTACATACTCCGGCCAAAGCGGTATTTCTCGGGAACACGTCGAAGAGAGCCGAAACAAGCTTGTGTTCGAAGTTGAGAATCGACTAACCGATGTCTCGGAATGGGGTCGTCAAAACCTGGTCACTTTTAACCCCAAGAAGACACAGCTTTGCGTGTTTTCCGCTAAAAAGACGCCCTTTGTCGTTTCATCTCGATTTGGGAATACTCTCCTGGCAGCCTCAGCTAGTATCGGGATTCTGGGAGTCGACATATCGAATTACGTTCAGTTTCGCGGTCATTTGGAAGGTAAGGCTAAACTAGCCTCCAAAAAGTTCGGTGTGCTCAGCAGAGCATAACAGTACTTCTTACCGGGCCATCGCCTTCAACTTTATAAGGCTCAAATTCGGCCCCACATGGAGTACTGTTCTCATCTCTGGGCCGGAGCTCCTCAGTACCAGCTCCTTCCTCTTGATCGCATTCAGCGTAGAGCGGTTCGAATCGTTGACGACCTGGCTATTTCGAAACGGCTTGACTCCTTGGCATTGCGCAGAGATGTTGGTTCACTCTGTGTCTTCTATCGTATCTTTCATGGGCAGTGTTCCGACGAGTTATTTGGATTAATTCCTGCAGCCGAATTCCATCATCGGACATCGCGTCAAAATTTGAAATTCCATCCTCACCATCTCGATGTCTGGAAAGCCACAACTGTGCATTTCTCTCGGCACTTTTTGCCTCGCACTACTTTGTTGTGGAACCAATTACCGGCAGGGGTGTTTCCAAATGGATACGACTTGGGGACCTTCAAGAAAAGAGCTTACTCCTTCTTAAAAGGCCGGCAACGCAACTGCAAGACCTCTGGTATTGTGGATGTCCATGGGCGGCGATGATCACTTACCATCAGGTGCACCTTCTGCTCGTTTGCCCCCTCTTCTATAAAAAAAAAATGCTAGTGATACATTTAGGCAATCGGTCGCCTTTTATGACCTGCAACGTAGATTGGCAGATGGTCTTTTCTACAAAAGAGACCCGGATCAACAGAAAAAACATCTTCGATGTCTATTATATATATATATATATATATATATATATATATATATATATATATATATATATATATATATATATATATATATATAATTACGAATTCGAAAAATTTCTTTATCATACAACAAGCATTGACGCTATTGCGACAGGAATAGGTAAGGTGGTGGTACTAGATCCGGGCGTGTGATAATGCAGAACTCTACCACCTCATACCCACGAAGATATAATGATTCGTATAGCGAATTGTTCATCTCCTATGAACTGCTTGGCAGAACAGTAGATGGTTTAGATTATAGTTTAGTTTATTATTATTTATTAGTTTAGTTTAGATGGTTTCTTCAAAGGCGGACCGGGCCAACTAGGGGAAAATAAAAAAATACTAAAACGCAAATTTTTTATACTAGCAAAAAGCAGAGCTTTGTAGGGGCTCGCAAAGTTATACTATCAAGTAATATTGTTAGAAAAGTATTTTTATGAGAATTACATCTTTTAATGTATAGACTTTATTTATAATAATAAAGTCTATAATCTTTTAATGTATAGAAAAATAAATAATTAAGAGGGGCACCCTGACTTAAAACTAACGCTCTATTCACTCTGTTCCCCGCCAGCCAGCCAGCTCCCCTCTCTCTCTCCCCCCCCTCTCCCCCTCTCCCTCTCTCCCACCCTCTCCCTCCCTCACTCCCTCCCCCTCTCCCTCTCCTTCTTCCTCCCCCTCTCTGCCCCGCCCCCTCCCTCTCCCTCACCCTTACTCTATTTTTATGGTAGATAACATATCTAGACATGAATTTAAATTACTACGTCGAAGCACAAACCTAAAAGTCCGATAATTTTTGAGTAAAATGTACCACAAAAGTGCATAGAAAGTGACCTAGTGTAGGGCTCGCTTCGCTCGCCCTAATAAACCAAATATTCTAAAATATTACCATTCGATAGGGTTTTTTAAGACCTGCCTGGCAGAACGGCAGTTGGCCTATTCTTCAAAGGAGGCCGGGACCAACACGGCATATGTATTTGTTTTTTTATCGTGGCGCATTTTCGTTTTTTTTCGAGTATAAATCACAACTATGATAAAGAAATTTCCTTTAAAATTTCGTCAAATATCGCAAATTGCATCAAAGTCGGTTTATCTGTTCGGCACTTATCAATGGCGGAAATTTTTGAAACAAATTTTTACTCCGTTATGTATATCGATATTTTTCAAGTAATCAATTTTGTGGTTAAGACAACATTTTACAGCTCAAAAAATGAATCATCGTGCTTAAAAATACATCTTTTCATAAATTAAAATAAAAAAGAACAAAAATCTACGCTTAGGTATATTTTTTACTCCTTTAAGCAAAAAAAAAAATTATCGGAAAATTTCGGGAATAGCTTGCAAGGTCGAGCAGTTAACAGATTTTTATATTTTGCTGCTGCTGTAGGATACGCTCTTCAATAAATTCAATATTAGGCATACTAATTTTTGCCTTAAATATTAAAAATTAAAGTGATATCTAATTGTCTGTTTGTTTATTTGTTTATCTGTAATGTATTTTTCATAGTTGATGTGCAAAGCCGTTTGTGATGATATTTCATATG
Source organism: Apodemia mormo (assembly GCA_036924255.1). Taxonomy (NCBI): domain Eukaryota; kingdom Metazoa; phylum Arthropoda; class Insecta; order Lepidoptera; family Riodinidae; genus Apodemia; species Apodemia mormo. The sequence continues at coordinate 17,220,295 of JAUPFN010000029.1, forward strand.
GATAGTCTGGGGAAGGACATAGACTATTTATTACTAACACCACGCGGGCGAAGCCACGGGTGAAAGCTAGTGTATTATATTTTCGATTGTTAGTGTTTTGTTTTGTTTTGTTTAAAAAAAAAGTTTTTTTTTGTTGTTTATATACTGTGGTTGGTGTCAAAAAAATGCGTGACTAAGGTGCGGGTTAAGTCACACGAGCTAAAAAATAATATACTGTTACGAATAAATCGTGTAGATTTGGAACGCTGGAGAGATCTAGAAATAAAAGAAAGATATAGCTACTCCTATTGACAAACAAATAGTTGACCTAAGCTATGCCATAATGGACTTTGTGGTATAGGGCATAAGGTTGAAAATAACGTGTACTAGGACTTGTTTGTTTATGATAAGTTGTTTGTTGTAAACAACTTATTATTGTTATTGTTTACGAGATGATTGACGAACATTCGCGATTGTTGTCAAACTTTACCTCGGGTATAAATAGAGATGTATTGACAAATACAGGGAGTTTTTATAAAGCGATCGAGAGCGATACTTGAAGTGACCCGTGCGAAGCGAGAAGTGTTTTATTGTGTAGTTAGTTAAGTTTGGAGATAGTACAGTGAGTGACTAGTGTTATTCAGAGTATTTAAGTTTTACATTGTGTTGTGTTGTGTGTATTTGTATTGTAAATACACGGTTTAATATAAGTGGTGTTTTCTTACAATTACGAACTCGAAGTACGTAACAATACGATACCTCTGAGTGAAGTTGTCTGTTATCGCTGCTCGGATGTTAACGTCAGGCTGGACTTCATATACAAATTAAGTTAAACGTAAATGTACTATTAAAATAAAACCGTAAGAAATTAAACTTTGTTTTAAAAACGGTTTTAACAATAGGGGAAGAAAGATTTCATTATATTAAAACGAAGCGATCGCAAAGGGTCGGTTATGAATTTATCGTATGAGGGTTTATCGCGTGGGGTGTCTGTAAGTTTACTTGTCACTAATGTACGTCATAAACATTTATGTTGGGGTTGGAAGCTGTAAAAAAGTTTTCCAATCAATCTATATTTATAGTGTAGCAGATAGGGTCTGTTAAGGCAAGCTAGCCATCTCATTAGATGACGAGAAAAGATTTTCGTCAATACAAACCTATTACCTGTAAGAAGTTGACCTTGCCTTAAAACAGGCTACCCACTGACTGCCATGCTAGGTGTCGGTGTTTTAACGGTCAAAGTGTTGCCTGGCTTTAAGGTAAAGTATTAGTCTGTCAAAATTTTTTCTTATTAAGTTTTTTTAATTTTCCGTAGTTGGATATAAAAACAATTCTAGCACGGAAATGTATTTATCTTCAAATTAGATCGAGTTAGTTTATAAAATCACATAAAGTGAATAACTCCTCGAACGGTCTACAGTAAATGGGAATAACCAATTAATCATATTCCCTAATCCGCGGCCCCCACAATACGTCATAACAGCGGCGAGCACTACACTTGATTGGCTGAAGCCGAATATTTGTGTTTTGTAGCCTCTTTTGTAGCACTCGGCTAATAAAATCCGTGAATTGCCTGGTAAAGCGAAAAGCTTAGGCCGGCTATACATGTCTCGCTGGCATACAATCTGCTAATGTTTTTTAAATCTTAAGATAGCCAACAAGCAGATGGAAAGAGACAACCATCGCCTATAGACACCAAGGATGTTAATGGTGCGTTACTATCCTTGTGACGCATGCATAAGTTTGCCGGCTACCTTACCCTCTAATCCGGAACATGACAAATACAAGCACTGACAATATTACAGCAGGAGCAGGTCAGGCGGGAGGATCACCCGGGCGAGACGTTGCAGAACTTTGCCAGCCAGTAGTCAAAATGGAAATGAGTCGCATAGTCAAACGATCGTCACTTACGATTTGCCTGCCTAAACGGCAGATGGGCTGTTCTTCATAGGGGTCTCAAAATCAAATGCGGTGTTTGTACAATTTGATTTTAATACTCATTTTTCTACAAAGTGCCGCTGACGTTATCAATTTAATTTTATACGACTTTCACTAGTAGGTATACGTACATATAAATACTAGGTTTCTTCAAGAGTTATTTTTACGACACTAATACCCAATCATTTTAGGGTTCCGAAGTAAATTAGGAATCCTTATAGTTTCGCTATGTCCGTTCGTCCGTCCGTCCGCACGATAGCTCAGAGATACTTATTACTAGAAAGCTTGCTACGAATATACACATTGGCCTCGTCAACAAAGTGGTTACATAAAATCTTGTAAATATTTTTTTCAGCGTAGCTCCCCCACATGTAAAGTGGGGATGGTATTTTTTTTCATTTATCTATATAATTTTTTTTATCTATATAATAATATCGATCGTTGGATAGGTTTTTAAAAAATATTGAAGGGTTGTGTAAACAAGTTTTTTTTTATATTATAAGATAGCAAACAAGCAGATGGGTCTCCTGATGGAAAGAGTCAACCATCGCCTATAGACACCAAAGATGTTAATGGTGCGTTGCTATTTTGTGGCGAGGTCTAATGCCACATGCATAAGTTTACTGGATACCTTACTCTCCGAACCGGAATACTACAGTGACTAGCACTGACCAGCACTGACGCTATTGCGGCAGGAATAGGTAAGGCGGTGGTACCAGACCCGGTCGAGCCGATGCAGAACTCTACCACCTAGTAGTCACAATGGTAGTGACGCGCATAGCCACTCGGTCGCCTTTTACGACCTGCCTGGCAGAACGACAGTTGGCCTATTCTTCAAAGGAGCCCGGGATCAACACGGGTTTTCGATTAAGGGATTCGTTTGTAAAATATTAAGCTTTAAAGTAAGCTCCTCCTCCTTCTCCTCCTCTCTGCAGGCTAAACAGTTGGGTTTGGTGGTGGGAAAATAATCATGGCAGTAGTAAATATAATGAAGTTTAAATGAAACTATCACGGCTTAGAAGGCTGCATAAGTTTTGAGTAATAGTTGAGCAACTTATAAAATGTACTCAGAGAGGTATTTATAGGCGGTGAACCTGTGGTGCGGATACATTATATCAAGTATCTTTAACGTTACATGTAGCTTAAATGTTCATAATATGAAACTATCAAAGACTCTTCTTAGTCCGTATTATTGTGATGAGCAAATTTCGAAACCCTACATTGTGCGTGCCCCGACACGAACTTTACCAATTTATTTAATTTTTTTTCTTTTTGTTTGTCTATCTCTGGAACGGTTCAAACGATTTTGATGAATTTTTTCTGAAAGATAGAGGACTTTAGAGGGCAGGACATATGCTACTTTTTACCCGAGTGATCAAAAGGAAGCAATGATTTTGGATCAAGCGGACGAAGTTGCGAGTAATAACTAGTGTGAAATAAATAAATAGAAAGTTATAAGTTTTATCTGAGTGCCACTCGTTATATTTGTTATGACATATTATATGAGTTTGCGAATAACTTTTGTATATCTCTCTCAGATCTCACTGACAGATAGAGAACTACAAGCTATCCCCGGAGCAGCAGACAGCTCCCCCGCACATAAATCACTGCCCGCGTATCTGCGACGTCATCTCACTAATGGGGGACTCTTATATCGGTTTATTGGAAGATACTCGCCGCCTACACACATGTGTAAAGACGCTGATCGACGGCTGAGTAAATGTCTCGCCGGGTTTGTTACCACCGCCTTGCCTATTTCTGTTGTAGCCGGTAAACTAATGCATGTGGCTTACCCTTGCCACACCGACAGCAACACATTATTAACATCTTGCTGCAACGTCTCGCCCGGTATTATCGATTTTTTTTATATCATAAGACAAAAAACAAGCAGATCGGTCTCCTGATGGAAAGAGTCAACTATCGCCTATAGACACCAAAGGTGTTAATGGTGAGTTGCTAACTTGTGGCGAGGTCTAATGCCACATGCATAAGTTTACCGGCTACTTTACCCTCCAAACCGGAACACGACAGCGACAAGCACTGACGCTATTGCGGCAGGAATAGGTAAGGCGGTGGTACCAGACCCGGGCGAGCCGATGCAGAGCTCTACCACCTAGTACCTACCTCTGACTTACCTATTCCTATGACACGACAGTCCGTGTTCCGGTCTGGAGAGTAATGCGACTGGTAGAGTTATGCATGTGACATTGCCATCCCGCCGCACGGATGGCAACACAACATTTTTACTCTTATTATTTTACTTTTATTACCTTTTTTACTCTTTTCATTTTCAATAAATATTAGGACAGTCACTCTGTGTAAGTCTTTCCTCCTTATTCCTAGGTACTTAAAATGTATGTCATAAAAGTTTTTGACAAACCGACGGTAAGTTATGCGTGGTCATATATTAAAAGCAGTAAGTAAATGATCAGTGATTCTGCTTTCGTACCCTTTTGGGTACGGTTTTTTGTTCAAAAATTATATGAGACAACCCTCGGGGTAAGTTCTATACAATAAAAGGAGAATTATCCAAATCGGATCACTCTGTAAAAGTTAAACAAGGTCATACATGAAAATCAATGAGTACAATCATCATCCCTTGTTTCCGGATACTTGTGGTTGAAATTAAAAAAAAATTAAATGGGACCACCCTCGGGATATACACATTCCAATAAAAAAAAGAATTATCAAAATCGGACTACGATCCGCTTTTTCGACGTTTGAAAATCTTCTATACATGTATAAAAATAGAATTATTATAATTAATATTTTGTAGCCTTCGATGAAATTAACGTTAAATGGAGATTATAATTATTAATGATATTTGACAAACCGGAATGCGATGTAAGTAAAATTAAAATTAAATATTGCATGCCGTAACTGGTCAAATATGTAAGACCCATTATATAATTCTAAGACCTTAATGTACCTATATTTGATGCAATAAACTATATTCTATTCTATTCTGTTCTAATAAAATCGTACGAAAGTCAAAACTCTACTGTAAAAATATTTTTTTTAAAAGAATACTTGGGGCGTGATCTACAATTGATACTGAAGCCAAACATATAGTTTTTAGAATTTTTTGTCTGTTTGTCTGTTTGTCTGTATGTATGTCCGGGGTAAACTCAAAAAGTACTGCATGGATTTACTTCAAATTTTGTATGAATATTACTAACAGGTCGGGTCAACATATAGACTACATATTATCACGCTATCACCTACGAGGGAGGAGCTGTGCGGAGAAAACGAAGTCCGCGCGGACGAAGTCGCAGGCAACAGCTAGTTATAAATAAATACAAAACATAGGAAGCGCTTTTTGAAAGACCTGTGAAGTTAGCCCCCATTGGTAAAATAAAATAAAGTAAGTTCTTGTCGCCCCGCACAAAGGATAATGTGTTGAACTCTGGGCGACCAATAGAACCGCCATTTTTTTTTTTTTTTTCAAAAATTATTTTTATTGCCGGAGTTCTATTGGCCCCCTAAAGAGTTCTCCACATTATACTTATGACATTTTTTGATTAGATCGATACTTTCCTCGCTACAAAGCAACAAATTTTATAATGTGTGAGGTTAGTCCCCATCATTTTCAGTCATTTTTGGGCTACTTAACCCACAGAGCTATTGTTAAAACGTATAAAGCACTCTGGAACTATGTGGGGGGCGACTAGAAGTCACTTTATTTTGTTTTAATTTGACAATGGGGGGCAAACTTCACAGGCCTCTTTTTGAATGGTGAGTTACATTTTTTGGTGCTAAAATAAAAAGTTGTGTATTTGTGATAAATAAAATTAAAACCCACAGGATCGATTTTATAAATTCTTTCACCATTAAAATACTGTACTGTCCAAAACTAACAAAGGCTATTATTATACGACTGTAAAGGAAGTAATGTTTTGGGACGCGCAAACACTATGGCGTGTAATCCCCCGTGTTGGTCCGGGCTCCTTTGAAGAATAGACCAACTGCCATTCTGCGAGGCAGGTCGTAAAAGGCGACCGATTGGCTATGCGAGTCACTAGCATCGTGGCTACTAGGTGGTAGAGATCTGCATTGTCTTGTCCGGGTCTGGTACCACACCGCCTTACTTATTCCTGTTGCTACAGCGTCAATGCTTGTCGTGTTACGGTTTGGAAGGTAAGGTAGCCGGTAGACTTATGCATGTGACATTAGAACAACAACAACGCACCATTAACATCTTTGGTGTCTACATGCGATGGTTTCTTTTGCCATCAGGAGAGCCATCTGCTTGTTTGTTTCTTATGATTGAGATTATACCTCTTTTTGTACACAAGAAAGTAGAAACATCATAAAATATATTTAGACGACCGAACAAGATGGAGTATAATCAAACTGCAGATAGCCCACCCCTCACAGCCGCCAAATTTATAGCTACCGTTGTGAATTGATTCTATCTATCGATACAATTAAATTATAATAAAGTGTATGGTTTATTTATGGCATCTCTACGGCATTAGATCGATGTTTTCGAGATAGAAATTATTTTTATTTTGAACCAGTTAAACCGCACAGCTTCGCTCGCGTGTGGAGTAAGAGAAGGTCAATCAAGTTAAAACGCTTAGGGCTCTTATACACATGAAGACTATAAATGGTAAAGAATTGTTATTTTGAAACAGAACAATGTTTTTCTATTCTTCGATAAAATATACACAAAAAGGCAATATGACTTTTAACGAATAAGTTAATATTTTTGAAGATATGAATTTTTAAGTGATTGAAAAGACCCAAATATTTTTATATATATGGGGTTTGACCCATTAAAAATATGATATCGTCGATCGTCAAAGTGTGGAGATTTTAGAGTTAATATTACACGCTTTTTATTAGCTTCACCTGTATGTTTGTATGTTTGTTTGTATGTTTGTTTGTATGTTTGTTTGTAACCGACTTCTTTGGGCGCGATTTTGACCCACTTTAAACGGCCAGATTTCGTTCAAACTTTGTAGATTTATCGAGGACCGATGACAATACACTATTTTGATAAAATTATTCCATTTTTAACCGACTTCAAAAAAAGGAGAAGGTTCTCAATTCGGCTGGTATATATTTTTTTTTTAATGTATGTACACCGATTTCTCCGAGGTTTCTGAACCGAATTACGTGATTCTTTTTTGTTTGATGCGGAATAGTTTCGAATTGGTCCCATAAAAATTTGATTCAGGTAGGCCCAGTAGTTTTTGTTTTATGAGCATTTTTTATTTATTGTACCTATCTCGATGTTTGAAATCAAATCTCGCAAGTAAATTTGATCCACTTCCCGGTTACCGATTGAGCTGAAATTTTGTATACGTATGTTAATGGAATGACAATGAAACCTTATTATGACATGCAGCGGATCTGATGAATCTGAATCGGAAGGTGACCACAGGAACTTAATAATTAAATGGTTAAAAATCGGTTAATGACTATTGACTAGGTAGAATGAAAAGTCTATTGAGTTTGGACTCATTTGATTCATGTTGACGAGCACTTTGGTGCTTGGTGGTAACTAGGATCCTGCAAGGTCCGATGATGAAGCCAGAAGGTGGCCCTAGGAGCTCAGTAATTAAATGACAGAACTCTATCGAGTTTGCGTTCGTTTGATTGATGTTGACGAGCACATTGGTGCTTGGTGGTAACTAGGTTCTTGCAGGGTTCAATGATGAAGCCAGAAGGTGGTCATAGGAGCTCAGTAATTTAATGGCACAACTCTATCGAGTTTGGGCTCGTTTGATTCGTATCGACGAGCACTTTGGTGCTTGGTGCTAACTAAGATCCTGCAGGGTCCGACGATGAAGCTAGAAGGTGGCCATAGGAGCTCAATAATTAAGTGACAGAACTCTTTCAAGTTTGCGCTTGTTTGATTGATGTTGACGAGCACTTTATTGCTTGGTGGTAACTAAGATCCTAGAGGGTCCGATGATGAAGCCAGAAGGTGACCATAGGAGCTCAGCAATTAAATAACACAACTCTATCGAGTTTGGTCTCGTTTGATTCGTGTTGACGAGCACTTTGGTGCGGGTGGAAACTAGTTATAAAAGGAACTACTCTTAACAAAAGTCGTTGTTCTACGTCTATCAAGTCAGTCAGTTCAAGAGGTAAAGAAACCGGCGTGTGTGTATGAAGAGTGATGAATGTGGAGGAAGCGAGACAAACCTGCAAGGATCGTGATGTATGGCACTCGGTTCTCTCTGCCTACCCCGTAAGGGATCTGGCGTGAAGATATGTATATATGAAAAAAATTTTTCGATCGTAAAGCACTCTCTGATGCTTCGCATCATGAGTCGTGCAATAGCTTAAAATTAAAAAAACAAGCTATTATAAATAAACCAAACTAAAAAGTAGAAAATAAATAATAGTTTAAAAAAACTAAAAAACACGCTTTTTATAGAAAACCGAACTAAAAAATAGAAAATAAATTTTAATAAATTTAAATTAAGAATAGTGTCAAAAATTTCAATAATTATAAATTAATAATAGTGTGAATAAAAAAAATAATTTTATTTTAAAAAAAGCGTGGGGTGCTTTTTAAGATATTACCGAAATGATAATCACTCTACTCATATCTGTCAATAAAATATTTATAACTATTGACACCATGCACCCCACGCTTTTTTTAAAATAAAATTATTTTTTTTATTCACACTATTATTAATTTATAATTATTGAAATTTTTGACACTATTCTTAATTTAAATTTATTAAAATTTATTTTCTATTTTTTTAGTTCGGTTTTCTATAAAAAGCGTGTTTTTTAGTTTTTTTAAACTATTATTTATTTATTGTAAATACCCTGAGGATGCTTGTGTAAGAGAAACCGGTCGGAAATTAAATATAATTATCTTATTGTGAAACAGTACAAGTGTTATCAGCTAGCAAATATTGTGGAGATTTGGTTAAAACTTTATTTTCGAAAATCGCATTGAAAACCGTTTCTACCCCTAACGGGAAAATATTAGAAACAAAAGTGATTTGGTGAAAATTTTATTTTCGAAAATCACAGTGAAAACCGAGAAGTTAAAAAACGGGAATAATTTTTTTTTTAATTGGTGCTAAAGGATATAATTAATTATTGCATAAAAAATATATAAAAACACATCTTGTATCTTTTAATAATTTTCTTGATGTAGGTATTTTAAAGGGTCAAAACCAGCCTAATTTGGGATTTTGCAAATATGTAAAAATTCATATCTACAAAAATATTAACAGTCACATTATGACCTTTTTGTGTGTATTTTGTCAAGGAATAGGGAAAAATTGGATTTGGTCCGTTTGAAAATAACAATTTATCGCCATTTAAAAAATCGGTTTTAACAATATGGCATCGAGTTCTCACATTTACATGCTCGATGCCACATGGCAACATGCAGTTATATCACCAGTAGGATTATTTGAAGAGGTCTATATAAAAAAATAGAGGTGGAATAGTTTTTGGTACTCATACGCCGTGGCCGATTCCTCCTGCTTTAATTCCACTACGGTATGCAAATATTAACTATTAAATATTTACTAAGCAAATAAAAAAATAAAAACACTTAAAAAAGTAACAATTTTAAAAAACAAATTACAAATTTCAAATTCATTCCAACAATAAAATAAGATTCATTAAAATGGCGTCATTTGTTCAAAAACTATTGTCATTTATGCGTCCCCGGATGACATTTACTGTTCGCCAAAAATCGTCTAAACAATAAAACAGTTTGCGAATATTCATTACAAATGATATTCGCATAAAAATAATTTGAAAACCGACATGGCGGCGCTAACGAGCTTAGTTCTAATTGAGACGCCAACGATTAAATGCACTGGAGAATGGCTATCGAGTGGCGCTCGTCATATTAGCTGCTTTGTTTTAATAAAATATGTAATACTAGTTATATATATATGTACCTAGGCATATCGGTTCAGATCTTGAGTGTTATTCAGGTTTTTTCGAAAATTCAAATCTCAGTAGCAGCTCGGACTTCGGAGTCAGTGGTAGTGTGTTATAATCCTCGTGTATTGGATGGACACGTAAAGCTGTCGCTCCCCGTTATCGCCAGAAAAAAGCGGTAATCAGGTCAGTAAAATGCGGCGCCGAGGATGACCACCTATCTCGCCAACCTATGAACAGCGAACGGTGCTTAACCGGAAAGTCTATAGACATTCATTTCACTCTGCTTATCCCACAGTGAACCGGCAGAATAATAATTCAAAAAAATCACAGCAAACACTAAAGAAGAATATGGTATAATAAAATGGCCGTTACACACTTTTTCAATTATAAAATTTTAAAAAGGATTTAAATTATTATCATTTAAATTCATGTTGTGGATTTGTGTTTTTTCGGCCATCAGTAAGAGTCTTCAATTATCACCGATCTGGTCTGTACATGACACTAGCCGGCGGATTAACTATATGGAAATCAAAACTAATATTTGATGTGATTTATTTGACATAACATTTTCAACGATACTACAATAATTTCTGAGGCTGGTTCTAACGTATGCAATTGGAGAATATGTTTGTGTATTTATTTGCAAATTAGAAAATGACGTAGAATAATCAGTGCGTACCTCTTTTTAGTCATTTTAGATGCATAGGATAGGAACATCTCCACTTAAGGAAAACTTGCAATAGAGCATTGTTTCTGGGCAGTATTAAATTAGGAAAAGCTTCACTAGGAGGATTATATAAATCCACGAAATTTGTCAATGTATTCACTTGACAATGTTAACGTTTATTTCTAGTTGAAAAAAATCAAAGATCGTCAAAGAAATCTGACAGAAATAAAAACAAACTGTATTTGGAAACTTACACACTGACTGTAATATTACGAAAAAATATTAATAATTTTTGAACAATTGTAGATTTTTATTAGCATGTTGCTGTAACGAACCTATAAGATTTCCCTCTATCAAAAATCGTCTAACGCACCCACAGAAAACGTAATTCCGTGAACGCACCTATAGAAGTTTTCAGTGCAAAAAATAATTTATAGCGTTCTTGCTCATTTTTTAGATTTGTTTATTACAGGACACGTATACAAAAAAAAGTTACATGCATAATAAAAATAAATGCATTCTGCAGCATCTTTTGAACGGACGTTCTTACGACAAAACACTGTATAACAAGATACGGGAGCGAAATTTGGTTTTGACAAAACACAGTAATAATTGAAATTGTAGTTTTTTGCCAAAAATGATCCTTATTATTTTTCAAAACAGTTTTCAAAACAGTATATTTTCCTTTAGTATTTCTTAGTATTTTAAAGAGAAAATATTTTTTTCTACTTTAACCTATAGAAATATATTTGCAGAATTCATTTATCGATATTACCACAAAATACTATCTCAAGATACCTCACATCGTGGTAAAATCTACATGAGGTTTCTACGAAAATTACCATATCAAGATGACTTTTTACCACGGTGTGACGTAATACTTCCAGGTTTGCTTTTACAGTCACGTTATAAAGTATCTATTTTTTATATAACATAAATAAATATTATAGTGGGTTAAATGCATAATCTGTAGCGGGAGCTCGCCTCGCCTTGGACGCCCCCGCGCCACTCCGAGGAGAAATGACATTTGTTATGTTACCATTAACAACATTTTAATTGTCAACGCTGGAATTGGCGCGAATCCGTCGCATAGACAATAGAATCGTAAATGGAGAGGGTCGTTTATGATTATCTAGTTTTGCCGCGTTACGTCATCTTATTTATTTCTAAAGATTTTTAATTTTTATATTATACTAATACTTACTGCATGGCCTCGCCCGGGTCTGGTACCACTGCCTTGCCTATTCCTGCCACAATAGCATCAGTGATTGTCACTGTCGTGTTTTGGTCTAGACTCTAGAGGGTAAGGTCGTCGGTAAACTTATGCATGTGGCATTAGACTTCGCCACAAGAGAGCAGCGCACTATTAACATCTTTGGTGTCTATAGGCGATGGTTGATTCTTTCCACCAGGAGAGCCATATGACTGTTCGTATTTTTTCTATATGTACATATGTATTAATAAAATTGAAGTGTCTATTTGTAATTTTAAAATAACTAGGTTTTTAAGTGCAGTATGCTATTTCTACGATACACAAAACAACAATTTTTGAATTTTCTGTCTGTCATTCTTTTAGTACGGGGTAATATTTGGAATGACCAAAGGAGCTTATAAGACAGGACTTAGAGTAATAAGACAGGACATATGCTACTTTTTACCCGAGTGAGCAAAAGGAAGTAATGATCTTCAATCACGCGAACAAAGACGCGAGTTATAGCTAAAGTAAAGTATCTTCACGCCCGTATCCCCGAAGGGGAGGCAGAGGTACAACAAGTGCACCCACGATTTGCTGAAGATACTCAGTCCCACAATGTGACAGGTGGCAAGCCTATCGCCAACCGCGCTGTTATCCAATCCCGGGCAATATTCTTGTCAGGAAACTGAAAAACAGATTTTTGAATTGCCCCACCCAGGAGTCCAACCCGGAACCTCATGTGGTCAACTCCGACACCGGACCACTAGACCACGGATGTGACTGTGTGTGAGTTATAACTAGTTATGTATATAAAAAAATTAAAGGAGCAAATGTGTTTCCTGCTGGATAGAGGTAACCATCTACTACTGATTGCCGAAAGCGCCTTGATATATGTGGCAAGGCTGTTATCACACAATACTGGAAGCTGGTACAAGTCAATGTGCATACAAGTCATATTCCAGCAACGCATGTTCCGGGACAGCTTGCCCCAAAACATTCCGAGACATCGTGTCCGTGAGAGATGTCAATGTGTGCGTTGCTCGAATATTACTTCTATGTACATTGACTTACTCCCCAGTATTCTGTGCTGTAATGCCATGAGAGAAGTTTACTGACTACCTTACCCTGAGAATGACATCACGTCGACAAGTGCCGGCGCTATTGCATCAAGAATAGGTAAGGCGGTGATACCAAGGTCAAACAAAACGTTGCACAACTGTACCGCTTACTAACCACGGTACCATAGAATACCTAGCAAATGAAGAGAGCTGCTACAGTTATTGGTATAAGAGGTTTAGAAAGTGGCCACCAGCGCACATACCCACACACACACACACACACACACATATGTACACGCGTATGCGCATAGGCATAGGAATAAACACATACACACATACACGCAGAAGATGGGTTGACTAGATAAGGCAGCAGGTGCAACACGGTCGAGCTAATAGTCTAGTGGAGAAGTTGAGCTCCTACGAATAATAGTTACAAGTTTCTCAAAAATATGGTTGATGGCTTAAACGATCCGGAATGACATCTAGAAAAAGACGTACTTCGAATTTTTTTTTGGAAAAAAAAATACAATTGTTATTAACAAAAAACTGGAAACAAAAATAGCTGTCCAGTTTTTTGCCAAAATCTCGAAAAGTATAAGTGATAGCTCAAATATTATAAAAGTTTCTGAAAAAAACAGGAAATTTTAGTAGTTTCCTGCTCTTTCAGAAAGTTTTTAATATTTGAGCTATCACTTATACTTAGTAGGTACCTAGGTACGAGCCGTCACTTATTATGTCCTACCCCTCCCTAATGTCAAGGAATAAACGAAATTTTGTAGTCTTACCGTACTGGAAATCGGATATTTTTTTTAATAGAGCCGCCAGGTTTTTCGGAATGCAGCATAGCCTTTGTATTCTCCCATTAATGACGTACCTATCTAATTAAAATATACCATCTGGTAGTCATTTGGGGGTGTTCCGGTGCAGCCCGGCCACAGTCAATTTGGTGATTTATAGACGTAACATTTAAATTTTCTTTTATTGTCGTTAAAAAAGCACTTGTTTGTGCACGTATACGTTCCAGCCCGGCCAAAAACAAGTGCTTTTTAACGAGATCTACCTGAGGTACATTTAATCTGTTCATTGGTACTGCAAGAACAATAAAAGAACATTTAAATGTTACGTCTATAAATTACCAAATTGACTGTGGCCGGGCTGTACCGAAACACCCGTCTTATGGGACTAGGTTTTGTGTCGCGGGCTCCCTTGCTATTATGACATGTCTCTTTTTATATCATTAGCTAGCAAACAAACTAATGGCTCTCTCGATGAAAAGAAAAATTATCACATATAGACACCAAAGATGTTAATGGTATTCGTGTGGCGGGATGACAATGCCACGTGGATAAGTTCACCAGGCTACCTTACCTTTCAAACTGAAACATATTCATGTTTTTTTTATGGTATAAGATAGCAAACAAGCAGATGGGTCTCCTGATGGAAAGAGTCAACTAGCGCCTATAGACACTTTGGGTGTTAATGGTGCGTTGCTATCTTGTAGCGAGGTCTCATGCCACATGCATAAGTTTACCGGCTCCCTCACCCTCCAAACCGGAACACAATAGTGACAAGCACTGACGCTATTGCGGCAGGAGTAGGTAAGGCGGTGGTACCAGACCCGGGCAAAACAATGTAGAACTCTACCACCTAGTAGCCACGATGTTAGTAACTCGTATAGCCAATTGGTCGCCTTATGATAAGCATTGACGTTATTGTGATAGGTATAGTTAAGAAGGTGGTGGCCATATACCCGGGCGGGGCATTGCGGAACTTTACAAAATAGTAGTCACGATGATAGCACAATGTAAAAAAAACATCAAAGGCTGTGATGATAGTATGGTATAGCCAATCGGTCGCCTCTTATGAACTGCAGGCCTACTCTTGAAAACAATACAAATCTTTAACTAATTTTAATAAAAACAATAAGTTTCGAATATCGTTAAAAAACGGTACTCTTGAAACTAATATTGCCCACATTGATTCAGTATAGTAACAACCTAATTATTGGAAATAGATGTCATCGTTACACGTCAAGCTAGTGTTACAAGTGGAAATTTTAAGTACCGTTTTAAAGAAAATAACGAATAAAAGCAATAAGGAGTAGTTCCAAAAAATTTCGAAATCCGTGTGACGCTGTCGCCGAATCCAATAATTGAATATAGTTGTCCAGAGTACGAAATACTTCAAAATTCATTAAATATTCATTTAAAATTGAAATCGGTTTTCAAGAGTAGCCCTACTGTACTTGTCAAACGGGACCAACACACGGAACTCTGCTGTAGGTTAAAAAATAACAGACGGACAGACAGATTTTTGCATGTATAATATTGGTATGTATGAATTCGTTACTTTCAACCCTAGTTTCAGAACTAAGTTTTTTTTTGCAAAATATTCTGCATTTGGCGAAATCCATAAATCACCCGCACAATGGCTCCATGACTTGCGATCACTGTCGTATAAATATTAATAGACAATAAAAGTTTACGAGTCGCGCACAAAGGAACGGAGTTTCAGACAAATTGATGCAAGCTTAGGGTGGCCATTTTATTGAACACACAGGAAAAGATTATTTGTATGTCATTGGATAGAACAAATAGGTAAATATAAAAATAAATAGAAACAATTACGGGAAAAATAACAGGAATTGATTTAACTTCAAAGTAAGCAAATTATTTGCTTGTTATTTGGATGTTAGTCTATATACTTAGTGTTGACAACGTTACTAATATATCTATTTTAATATTATAACGAGAAATAATTTGTAATTTTGTATGTTTGCAACAAATAAACTCAAAAGGTCTGAAGAACTTAAGACAACAAAGAAAAATTTCACCATGTTAGGATTTGAACCTACGATCTTCTCTCAAGCTGGGACGCTCTAACCAACTGAGCCAGTGTCGACTAGTTCAAAGTGGCGAAATTGTTCTATGCTATGTGATCGCTTTCATCAATTGTACTGATCGCTAAATATACATAGGTACGATAACTAGTTAAATGAGTTCATCGCTACAGATTAAATTCACATTTATAATATTGATCAATACTTTTCCAATTATATGTGTTTTTTAGCGTTTGAGTGAAGGTCGTTGGTTTAAATCCTAACGCGTCGAAATTTTTCTGTGTTGTTTGTAAATTTTTCAAGTTTCCATAAGCACGGCGTGAGTGCTAAAAATACGCATATAACTACTGGGCATATCTTAAAAATTCTTTTGTTCTTAGACAGTTACACAATCCCGGAGTGACATAGTTAGTAATGACTTTCGATCACGCGAACAAAGTCGCTAGAGCTACTAATATATAAATACCTACTGAAATACATTTAATAAACATTCAAACCCAGAAATAAAAGCATAATAATACACTTAATACTTATCACACAGATACTTGTCCCTGTCGTAAATCGAGCCCTGGGCCAAACTTTTAGTTTCTCTACAAACTGAATGCAAACTAAAATAAAATCTAAACTAAATAGAAAATATTTTTTATTTATAAATAAAACCATTTTCCTATTTTTTTTTGATAATGTCATCAACCTATATTCTTTTTCTGGGTTTAATTGGATTTGTGTCACTCATTGTATAGTAGTATCCATTCTTGATTTTTAACATTACTTGCCGGTCCGGGCCCCTCTGGAAGAATAGACCTTCTTCCATTCTGCCAAGTCCAAAGTAAAAAGCGCAAGATTGTCTATACGTGTCACTTCCGTCGTGACTACTAGGTGGTAGAGTTCTGCAAAGTCTAAGGAGGATAAGGTAAAAAAATACCATGCCCCCCCCCCCCCCAGGAGTGCCGTCTGCACGTTTGCTATCTTATGTATTACATATAAAAGACAAAAAATTTGAAGCCTGATGCTGCGAGAGCCGTGGTCACCCCACATAGTTTTCTTGCGAGGGTTTCAACATAGCGTTACGCCGGATACTGCGCGCCGGAAACACGCGCCATGTTGGGAGATATTTTTGGCGGGCTTTTGGAGTCGTACGCGGCTTCTTTATATTTATAGTTTTTATATCATAGGTTAGCAAACAAGCCGATGGCTCTCTGATGGAGGAAGATTAACATCTTTGGTATCTATAAGCGATGGTTTGCGTACGTATATAAAACATAGTAGTATCTTCACGCCCGTATCCCCGAAGGGGTAGGCAGAGGTGTGCCCACGATTAGCTACTTACCATACCATATCATAGATACTTGGTCCCACAATGTGATAGATCGCAAGTCTATCTCTAACCAGACACTTCCTAATCCCGGGCAACGTTTTTTTATCAAAACTGAAAAAAAAAACACATTTTACATCAAATATGTTGATATTTTATAGTGCAGTTGATTTTATCCATGCGGCGGGATGGTAATGTGATATGTATATGTTTACCGGCTACCTTACCCCCCAAACCGGAACAGGGTAGAGCCACCAAAGACTATTGTAGGCATAGGTTAGCAGTGGTACCAAACCCGGAAGAGACGTTGAGAAACTATGGCGCCTAGTTGTCTCGCTCACGATGGAAATGACACATTTAACTAATCTTCCTGCTTTTACGAACTGCCCAGCGTCTATTCTCTTTACTTCACTGATTACTAATCACTTGCATCAATCAATGTCCACACGTGTTTTGCTTAACATTAAGCACCTGCATTAAAGATTCGCACTCGCACTAATTAAAATGTAAACGGGGTTTTATGTAGGTATATACACTTGAAAAACTTTAAAAACAACAAAGAAAAATAACGCGAACGATAGAGTATGAAATTTCGCACAGTTAAACTTTACATTGCGGAGGACCGATGAAACCGATTAATCCTTGATAACATTTATTAGAAATACATTAAATTATTAAAATAACCATTACTCCACACTACATTCTTGTGACATACACGACAGTACACACACATGTACACATGTACATTATTTTCTTTACGGATAAAGTCAGTTGTCGAACTTAAAAGAGATGCAATTATTTAGTCTATGGTCGAATTTCGACTACAAGGCGATCGCAAGTTAAATGTTAATACCTTCATTATTTAGTCTATTGACGAATTTCGACTACAGGATGATCGCTAGATAAATGTTAATACATTATTTAGTCTATTGTCGAATTTCGACTACAGGGCGATCGCTAGATAAATGTTAATACATTATTTAGTCTATGGTCGAATTTCGACTAAAGGGCGATCGCTAGTTAAATGTTAATACCTTCATTATTTAGTCTATTGACGAATTTCGACTACAGGTGATCGCTAGATAAATGTTAATACATTATTTAGTCTGTGGTCGAATTTCGACTACAGGGCGATCGCTAGATAAATACACAAGAGCGTCGATTATCCGAACGTCGGTCAACCGAACGACCGCTGATCCGAACTCTCGGCTCCCGCGTGCCTCCGAAAAATATGTGACCTAGCCGCTCGTAAGTGGGTAGGCTTACTTCGGCAGATGAAAATTGAAGATTTTTTAAGCGTTAGTAATTAACACGTAAAATCTATTTAATTTTCGTTAATATTGTACGTAGCATGTTTTGTTGTAAAGGCTGCAGTTTATTTGATTTTAAATTCCCATTTTTCAATAAAGATATAAATATGAAGGTACCTAAATATGCTTTCATTCGCCCGTGGAATAAATAGCTATGGCGATAATTCATTAAGAAAACGGCTAAACTCACGTATAAATCGGTATAGGTTCCGACTAGTTTCGGACCTATATGAGGTCCTTCATCAGGGCGATTGCGACGCTGTTGCCGCGACAGCGACTCGACGCGAAGCTGTCGCGGCAACAGCGTCGCAATCGCCCTGATGAAGGACCTCATATAGGTCCGAAACTAGTCGGAACCTATACCGATTTATACGTGAGTTTAGCCGTTTTCTTAATCAATTATTTAGTAAATAATGTCTCACGAAAGTTTAAATAATTTTATAGCTATGGCGATATCAATACCGTTCAATAATCCGAAAAAAAACGGTTTTCCGAACACCCATGTGCCCCAATTATTTCGGATAATCGACGCTCTACTGTACATTAGTTCTTAATATCTTTTCAATGTACTACCAGTTTTATCTCTGAGCATAAAATTTTCTTTCCAATAAGACCATTTTTCTAACGTCGGCCCACTGATATCTGAAGTATCTGACACACGGTATGTAAATGAGGGAATCAATGAGGCGTGCCCTCATAATAGGGAGGGAGGAGCACTGATTTATTACAAGGGCTGAATTCATGTTGCGAATGTTTTGCTACAATCTGGTGATGGATGGTTAGAGCAAACTTTTATTGTAACATTCTCATATTTGTTACTTGCAGTTACTTGCGATTCGCATGAATAAAAATCATTACTCCCCTTTGCTCAATAGGGTAAAAAGTAACTTATGTCACTCCTGGATTTTGTAGCTTTCTAAACGTGAAAGAATTTTTAAAATTGGTCGTGCCGTTTTTGAGTTATATCACAAAAAACAAATAAACAAAAAATCAAAACTTTTTTTTATAATAAATTAGTTTAGTAGTCCAATCTCATATTATAAATGCGAAAATAACTCCGTCTGTCTGTCTCTTCTTCACGCCTAAACCACTGAACCGATTTGAATGAAATTTGGTAGAAACATAGTTTGAGATCCGAGAAAGGACATAGGATAGTTTTTATACCGGAAATCCCACGGACACGCGAACTATATGGGTAAAACCTTCGGTTGTCTATCTTTTAAATTACGGTAATAAGGAGTAGCTTAGGCTACTTTTATGTTAGAACATTTTTCATGCGGACGAAGCGGCGGGCACAGTGGAAAATTATATAAAATTTTGACTGATTATAATTTCAAATTAGAAATGTCCCCGTGTTGGTCCCGGGCTCCTTTGAAGAATGGACCAATTGTCGTTCAGCCAGGCAGGTTACAAAAGGTGACCGATTGGCTATGCGAGTCACTACCATCGTGGCTACTCGGTGGTAGAGTTCTGCATTGTCTCGCCCATGTCTGGTACCACCACCTTATCTATTCCTGCCGCAATAGCGTTAGTGCTTGTCAGTGACGCTATTGCGGCAGGAATAGGTAAACTTATTCATGTGGCGTTACACCTCGCCACAAGATAGCAACGCACCATTAACATCTTTGGTGTCTATAGGCGATGGTTGACTCTTTCCATCAGGAGACCCATCTGCTTGTTTGCCATCTTATGATATAAAAAATGTCTCTTGTCTCTGATAATATACAACGACAAGCGAAATCTGTGTCCAGCTTGAAAGGAGCATATAGATCTGTGGACGACATAATAAATAATAATAATAAATTAAAAAAAAAAATTAGGCTATTTTAAAATTTTTGTATTTACACTTCAATTTCCTTAAATTTTTTTCAAATATTTTAAACTGAAAGCAAAGTCGAGACAGCGGCCGCGGCGTTTTTGGTATCGTAGCTGACATTTTGGTTGCCAAGTTAATATTTTCAATATCACCTAAGTTTTATTGTTTTGATCGGGGATAATTTATTTATCTAGTGCGAAACGATTGCCACTACCATCGTGACCACTAGGTGGTAGAGTTTCGCAACGTCTCGTCCGGGTTTTTGGTACCACTGCTTTACATATACCCGCCGCAACAGTGTTCAATGCTCGTCATGTACCAATGAGTAGTATTTGTATAGGAACCCATTTTGAGAATTAAATTTTTACTTTTCTATCTTCCATAGTACAAAGGGTAACAAACGGAATCCTATCAATATAACTCCGCTGTCTGTCTGTATATCACAGGGCTCTACCTTTGAAACCGACGGAGGTAGAGATCAGAAAGTTTCACAGAACGCATGTTACTAATAGTACAGTACTAATAGTAGTAGGTTACTAGTAGTAACATGCGTTCTTTGAAACTCTCTGGTCTCTACGTACATCGGTTCAGAGGTGTGTGACAAACAGACAGACAGCGGAGTTATATTGATAGGATCCCATTTGCTATCCTTTGAGTAGTCACTCTTTAGTTTTGTAAAAAAAAAATATCATCACGCCCGGTTCCCTTGAACAGTAGGCAGAGAAAACCGAATGTGTATACATTGTCCAATTCACCACGATTCGTTGGTTTGATGGCGGGCGAGGTGAGTGGTCCCCCCATCCCCATCGTCGCGTTTCACCGACCTGATACCAATTATTACTTATTTATAGCGATAGCCGTGACCGGCGCCATTATGTGCTCATCCGTCACGGGAAAAAACACGGGAGTAGTAACACACCACTCGCCAGACTTCGAGCTGCTCCTGAGATTTTGATTTTTGAAAAAAAAAAACCTCAATATCACTTAGCCCGACCCGGGGACTGAATACGGGACGTCATAATCTGAGTCGAATAGCCTACCCTAGACAACCAGGCAGTTTTGTTTTACTTTACTTAAAATACTAGTCGAAAAAAAACAAACCGTCGGACTTGACGGTCCGACGTTTTGTTTTTTTTTTCGACTAGTAGTAGGTGGTAATCCATATGAACTTTATTACTTTTTGAACATTACACAAATAATTTTCCATCGCTCTGGTAATCTGCAAATTCTTCAAACTATTTTTTAGGAAATTTCTTTTGCCATTTTTTTTAGTAAGATTGTCGTGATTTCGACAGTAAAATATAAAATTTAAGTCTGACGCTGGTATTTTTGGAAACCAGTCTCAAAATATTTATTGCAATTTTAAATTTCCTATATGAGGTCTAAAAAAAGTAATTGTCAATATTTATGTTTTTTTTTCTCTTTAAAGGAGAATTGGTTCGGCATATTAAAAATAGGTAAAGAAAAAAATAGAGAAAAAATCACTGAAAAATAACTTAGGTAAGTTACCGATCGCCGGATGGATTATTATTTGTCTAATGTCGAAATTCAATAATTTCCATTTCTATTCTTGTTCTGGGTCACCGCCTGCTTGGACTTTAATTTCTGTCGTCGTTATTCAAGCGTAGTTGCAAATTAAACAACAAAAATACATCTTAATTTAGCCAAACTTTTAACATCATCATGAAAACACCATTACGCCAGCTGTCGTTAAGCGGCGGTAATCAAATAAAACAGGAATTAAACCGAAGACCCTGGCACTTAGAGACGGTTGGATGGCCGCCGACCCTACGCCATTAATCTAAGTTTTTACTTACTGTCTGAAATATATGATTCGCGAGAGTCTTTCGAAGGGTTTCAATGTCTCTAAACATGGATCCTGATAATATTATTATGAATGCAAGGTTTATGTATGTCTGCGTCTGTTTAACATTTTGTTATTGACCGTCTCGTTCGCGTTGGTTGAGTAGTTAGCGACCTTACGCAATCGATGGGAATTTGGTTCGAATCTCAGCAGGGACCAACATTTGTTTTGCTTTGTAAAATGTGTTTAGTTTAATAAAAATGTCCATATCAATTTTGATTTAAATAAAACAACCCAGAAGCTGTGATTAGCGAAACCAATTTTGTAAAGTTCCTGTAGGTAGGTCATACATTCTATGGAGGGGGGAGGGGGTGTTATGGGGGTCGTTTTTTTCTTTTGTGAATCAATTACCGGCACGAGTTTTACCGAACAGATACGACACGGGGACCTTCAAGAAAATAGCTTACTCCTTTTTAATAGGTCGGCAACGCAACTGCAAGACCTCTGGTATTGCGGATGTCCATACGCGGTGGTGATCACTTACCCTCTTCCAAAAAAAAAAAAATACTTGCAAATTTCTTTAATATTTTTTTTTGTTTCTAAGTCTAAATTTTTAGACAGAGCGTTGTTGGTCTTAATTATCACATATTGGAATATCTTAAGCTGTATTATATTATTGATACCGAGCGTATAAATAATATTGTCAACTCAAAGTTAGTGTTCCCTATTTAACCCCTCATAGTCCGTCCAACACCCCGTCTGACCAGAGACACAGGATCTAATTAGAGCTCCAATTAATATTTATAGCCCAGCGGCCCCAAGCGATGTAAGATTTAATCTTTACGACCACTCGCGAAATAAGATACCATTTAGATTCGCTTCGTGACCAATTTTAACAACAAAAATCCTAGTTTATATTCTTAAGAGTATTTTGCAGTCTAGAAAACTATTGAGTGCGGGGTTGAAAATTATGAAGACAGACATCAAGAATGAAATGATGTGTGTCAACTAATAGTAATAGTGATAATAAATACCTTTCTGTCGTACCAATTTCGTATCTTAGTCATTTGTATCCCAAGCTGTGAGACTATGGAATGCTCTCCCGAATGATATTAAGAATACATGGGGCACTCTAAAAGTTTTGTACTCTTAGCTAATCGGAACTATTTGAATTTCGAATGTTATATTTTTAAAATTTTGCAACCTTCTTAGTAATAAAAAAAAAACAATTGGCGGGAAATGATTTGTCAATTATTTTTTTATCACACATCAAAGTTCTACGTACGCAACGAAAATGGAATTTAGTCGAAAAGATTTTAGAGCGATGATTTTTTATGATTTTAAAAGTTTCTTTTGAGAGAGGTCGAGTATCTTTACATGACGAATTACGTGAAGGGCGGCTTTCAACTGCCGTCAACGAAAATAATGTGGCTATTGTTAAGCGGTTAATCAAAGAAAACCCCTCGGATAACCTATGAGACAATTCGAGGACTATTGGGGATTGGTATGAACCAAACTCAGAAAATTTTACACGAAGAATTGAAAGTTCGGAAACTTTGTTGTCGTTGGATCCCTCATGAACTGACAGCGGAGCAGAAGCGGGCTCGCGTGGAATGGTGCTCACAGATGCTACTGTAGTACGACCACGGACATTCTAATGCTGTTTATGATATTGTCACAGGCGACGATTACGTGGATTTATTGTTTTGAACCCGAAAAAAAAGCAATCTTGTGAATGGATGTTTGAAAATGAGAACAGGCCAACGAAAGTGAGACAGGCGAGAAACGTTGGTAAAAAAATGATCGCGTTTTTTTCTCAGCTACGGGTCACAATCTCCCAATCCTCGCAAAAAAAAATCTGTGCAATTCCACTTGAAGATCAAAAGAGTGTTAATGCCGAGTGGTATTCTACAATTTGTTTACCTAGGGTGTTAGAAAAAGTTCGCGAAAGGCGACCCAAAAGCCGCGTTCTCCTACACCATGATAACGCTTCTTAACACATGGCCAACAAAACAAAGTCATTTTTAGCTTCCGAAAAAGTACATCTCGTTACTCATCCTGCGCATAGCCCCGACCTAGCATCCTGTGATTTCTGTATTTTCCCCAAAATCAAAGATTTGATGAGAGGTTTTACGTTTACCAACTCCGAAGAGGCAGTGATAGCGTTCAATCAGCACGTAGAAAACATGTCTTCAGATCTGTGGTCCTCCTGTTATAAAAAATGGTTCGATTGCATGAAAAAATGTTTAAAATGTAAAGGAGATTATTTTGAAAAACAATAAACATAATATTTTGGTTATAACATGTTGTTTTTTTAGTTACGCAAAACTTATAGTGTGACCTACGTAGTCCCTCCAAATTCGCTTTTAAGCGCTCAGTCGAAAAGTTCCTACTGGATCATTGACATGTATAATATAGATTAACACTATCAGACATTATTTTATGTATATATTTATTGCCTTATATTTACGTTTATTTAATTACTGTAAGTAATATATTATGTATATATATACGTATATTTGTATATATACTTATGTATGTAACTTTATTTTGCATTAAATATATATTATTATTTATTTATGTGTAGAGTATGATTTTTTTATTTTTGATTACAATAACGTCAGCGGTTGTTCATTTAATGAAAACTCTATTAATTAATCTTTTCATACACCCCTTCAAATGTGGAGTCATCCAATAAATTTGGGTTGATTGGTAGAGAATGCCATGTAGCCTTAAGTCCACCTAAGTATGTAACTGTGCATAAAGTTTTAAATAAATAAATAATACCTGCAAATAACATAACTTAAATTTATATAATGAATCAAATATATTGTAGTTTTTAATGATTAATTATGACATGGAGATAGATAACAAACAACTAAGATATTTCTTTCAAAAGATAAGAAATAATAATGTTTCTAAGATATTATTTCGGTAAAATAGACATTAAGTCACGCGACAGTGAACGCAAATCTAGAAGTGTGACGTCACACCGTGGTAAAACGTCATATTGTTTTTGACGTTTTCATAGAAATCACAGAGAATATAATGTGTTTATGACCACGGCGTGAAGTCATTCACGACGCCATGACAGTACGAAGCTTTTTCGCTGCAGATGTAAATTTAAATTTTAATTAGCGAATTTTTTTCCTATTGTAAATTTTAATTGTACGATAGTAAAAAAATAGCTTTTTGTTTATAAAAACTATTTGATATTTTGAAGAACTATTTAATATTTTACCATATTAGGTATAAACCCAATATGGTAAAATATTAGATAGTTCTTCAAAAGCCTTTACCGCGACAGTTATCAAACAGATAGATAACAATTTTTGAGGTTATAGTTTTTTGTCGCGTTAGGGAAAAATGATGAGTAATTTTTTACGATGCGCGTGCACGCTGTCATGGAAAACCGACGGCATGAAATTAGCTAGTCAGTATTTTAGTTTTTCAAAAAAAGTTTGTCCATTTTTTTGTACAAATAATTCTTTTATGATATTAAAACAAAATTTATTTAACTAGATAGTGCGTTATAATAAAATTTTCTTTCAATATATTAAATACCTTTTTAACATTCCGCAACGTTTGTAGATAAGGAAAAAGAAAGAAAAGTCTAGGAGGAATCGGCGCATGAGTACCGAAAACTATTCCACCTCAATTTTTTTATGCGATCCTCTTCAAAGTGCCCTGATGATATAAATGCATGTTACCATGGGGCAACCCGGTGCCATATTGTTTAAACCAAAATAGTTTAAACAACTGCAAGGAATTGTTATTTTTCAACCGGACAATTTTTTTAATATTCTTTATTGAAATACCAATAAAAAAGGTCATATAACTTTTCACGATAAAGTTAATATTTTTAAAGATATGAATTTTTAAAGGTTCGAAAAATCTCAAATTTGGGTACTTTCGACCCATGAAAAGTATATTAAAAAATAAATAATAGTTTAAAAAAACTAAAAAACACGCTTTTTATAGAAAACCGAACTAAAAAATAGAAAATAAATTTTAATAAATTTAAATTAAGAATAGTGTCAAAAATTTCAATAATTATAAATTAATAATAGTGTGAATAAAAAAAATAATTTTATTTTAAAAAAAGCGTGGGGTGCATGGTGTCAATAGTTATAAATATTTTATTGACAGATATGAGTAGAGTGATTATCATTTCGGTAATATCTTAAAAAGCACCCCACGCTTTTTTTAAAATAAAATTATTTTTTTTATTCACACTATTATTAATTTATAATTATTGAAATTTTTGACACTATTCTTAATTTAAATTTATTAAAATTTATTTTCTATTTTTTAGTTCGGTTTTCTATAAAAAGCGTGTTTTTTAGTTTTTTTAAACTATTATTTATTTTCTACTTTTTAGTTTGGTTTATTTATAACAGCTTGTTTTTTAATTTTAAGCTATCCGAAGCATCAGTGAGTGCTTTACGATCGAAAAATTTTTTTCATATATACATATCTTCACGCCAGATCCCTTACGGGGTAGGCAGAGAGAACCGAGTGCCATACATCACGATCCTTGCAGGTTTGTCTCGCTTCCTCCACATTCATCACTCTTTTCATACACACACGCCGGCTGCGAAGACTCTTGGCCAAGGTTAGGTTACACAAACTTGGCCCAAGTTAGGGTGACTCTAAGCTTGGCCAAGGCTAGGTTATTCAGTCTTGGCCCAATTGGGCCAAGAATTGGGTAATCATTGGAATGGCCAAGGCTGATTGCCCAGTTATGGCCCGGGCATAGGACAATATAGGTTTCCAAGATGGGCTTCCCAATAATGTCCCAGGCATGGCCCCGTCGTTCGACTCTGGGGCTTCCTGTTTGGTCTACTATTCTTTTATCAGAACTATTTTTTTTAACCATTTTGGTTTTTGAGCTCCTATGGCCACCTTCTAGCTTCATCGTCGGACCCTGCTGGATCTTAGTTAGCACAAGCACCAAAGTGCTCGTCGATACGAATCAAACGAGCCCAAACTCGATAGAGTTGTGTCATTAAATTACTGAGCTCCTATGACCACCTTCTGGCTTCATCATTGAACCCTGCAAGAACCTAGTTACCACCAAGCACCAATGTGCTCGTCAACATCAATCAAACGAACGCAAACTCGATAGAGTTCTCTCATTTAATTACTGAGCTCCTAGGGCCACCTTCTGGCTTCATCATCGGATCTTGCAGGATCCTAGTTACCACCAAGCACCAAAGTGCTCGTCAACGTGAATCAAATGAGTCCAAACTCAATAGACTTTTCATTCTACCTAGTCAATAGTCATTAACCGATTTTTAACCATTTAATTATTAAGTTCCTGTGGTCACCTTCCGATTCAGATTCATCAGATCCGCTGCATGTCATAATAAGGTTTCATTGTCATTCCATTAACATACGTATACAAAATTTCAGCTCAATCGGTAACCGGGAAGTGGATCAAATTTATTTGCGAGATTTGATTTCAAACATCGAGATAGGTACAATAAATAAAAAATGCTCATAAAACAAAAACTACTGGGCCTACCTGAATCAAATTTTTATGGGACCAATTCGAAACTATTCCCCATCAAACAAAAAAAGAATCACGTAATTCGGTTCAGAAACCTCGGAGAAATCGGTGTACATACATAAAAAAATATATACCAGCCGAATTGAGAACCTTCTCCTTTTTTTGAAGTCGGTTAAAAATGGAATAATTTTATCAAAATAGTGTATTGTCATCGGTCCTCGATAAATCTACAAAGTTTGAACGAAATCTGGCCGTTTAAAGTGGGTCAAAATCGCGCCCAAAGAAGTCGGTTACAAAAGCGTGTAAAAACATAATGTTTAAGTAATATTTTTTTTAATTATCTATACAATAGTTAATAATATTGTTAATAGAGATTTAAAAACATTTGAATGTTTATATCTTTTTTACACGCTTTTTTATTACACGCTTTTTATTAGCTTCACCTGTATGTTTGTATGTTTGTTTGTATGTTTGTTTGTATGTTTGTTTGTAACCGACTTCTTTGGGCGCGATTTTGACCCACTTTAAACGGCCAGATTTCGTTCAAACTTTGTAGATTTATCGAGGACCGATGACAATACACTATTTTGATAAAATTATTCCATTTTTAACCGACTTCAAAAAAAGGAGAAGGTTCTCAATTCGGCTGGTATATATTTTTTTATGTATGTACACCGATTTCTCCGAGGTTTCTGAACCGAATTACGTGATTCTTTTTTTGTTTGATGGGGAATAGTTTCGAATTGGTCCCATAAAAATTTGATTCAGGTAGGCCCAGTAGTTTTTGTTTTATGAGCATTTTTTATTTATTGTACCTATGTTTGAAATCAAATCTCGCAAATAAATTTGATCCACTTCCCGGTTACCGATTGAGCTGAAATTTTGTATACGTATGTTAATGGAATGACAATGAAACCTTATTATGACATGCAGCGGATCTGATGAATCTGAATCGGAAGGTGACCACAGGAACTTAATAATTAAATGGTTAAAAATCGGTTAATGACTATTGACTAGGTAGAATGAAAAGTCTATTGAGTTTGGACTCATTTGATTCACGTTGACGAGCACTTTGGTGCTTGGTGGTAACTAGGATCCTGCAAGGTCCGATGATAAAGCCAGAAGGTGGCCCTAGGAGCTCAGTAATTAAATGAGAGAACTCTATCGAGTTTGCGTTCGTTTGATTGATGTTGACGAGCACATTGGTGCTTGGTGGTAACTAGGTTCTTGCAGGGTTCAATGATGAAGCCAGAAGGTGGTCATAGGAGCTCAGTAATTTAATGACACAACTCTATCGAGTTTGGGCTCGTTTGATTCGTATCGACGAGCACTTTGGTGCTTGGTGCTAACTAAGATCCTGCAGGGTCCGACGATGAAGCTAGAAGGTGGCCATAGGAGCTCAAAAACCAAAATGGTTAAAAAAAATAGTTCTGATAAAAGAATAGTAGACCAAACAGGAAGCCCCAGAGTCGAACGACGGGGCCATGCCTGGGACATTATTGGGAAGCCCATCTTGGAAACCTATATTGTCCTATGCCCGGGCCATAACTGGGCAATCAGCCTTGGCCATTCCAATGATTACCCAATTCTTGGCCCAATTGGGCCAAGACTGAATAACCTAGCCTTGGCCAAGCCTAGAGTCACCCTAACTTGGGCCAAGTTTGTGTAACCTAACCTTGGCCAAGAGTCTTCGCAGCCGGCGTGTGTGTATGAAAAGAGTGATGAATGTGGAGGAAGCGAGACAAACCTGCAAGGATCGTGATGTATGGCACTCGGTTCTCTCTGCCTACCCCGTAAGGGATCTGGCGTGAAGATATGTATATATGAAAAAAAATTTTCGATCGTAAAGCACTCACTGATGCTTCGGATAGCTTAAAATTAAAAAACAAGCTGTTATAAATAAACCAAACTAAAAAGTAGAAAATAAATAATAGTTTAAAAAAACTAAAAAACACGCTTTTTATAGAAAACCGAACTAAAAAATAGAAAATAAATTTTAATAAATTTAAATTAAGAATAGTGTCAAAAATTTCAATAATTATAAATTAATAATAGTGTGAATAAAAAAAATAATTTTATTTTAAAAAAAGCGTGGGGTGCTTTTTAAGATATTACCGAAATGATAATCACTCTGCTCATATCTGTCAATAAAATATTTATAACTATTGACACCATGCACCCCACGCTTTTTTTAAAATAAAATTATTTTTTTTATTCACACTATTATTAATTTATAATTATTGAAATTTTTGACACTATTCTTAATTTAAATTTATTAAAATTTATTTTCTATTTTTTAGTTCGGTTTTCTATAAAAAGCGTGTTTTTTAGTTTTTTTAAACTATTATTTTTTTAATTATTAATTTCGCGCGCTCACAAGTATGCGTCGCTTACCTTTAAGCCTCTAACAATTATTTTTAGGGTTTCGAAGTGGTGGACGAAGTGGCGCGAGTATACATATTAGTCACCGCAACAAACATAACAAAAAACATTTTTTTAGGGTAGCTGCTCTACATATTGTAAAATGGGGATGTTAATTTTTGTCGTGTACCCTATAGTGTGGAGTATCGTTGAAAAGGTTTTTAGAATAATATTGTAGGTTTGTGAAAACAATTTTTCGATTAAGGGACTCGTTTGTGAAATATGAAACTTTAAAGTGCTAATTTTTTTAGAATCAATTAGTATCGTCCCGCCCGACAGAGGGGGCTCTGCCAGTTCGGCTTTCGGGTGGGAAATTCACGGTAGTAGTAAATAATATAATAAAATTAAAAGGAAAACTGTCACGGCTTAGACGGCTGCACAAGTTTTTGAGTAATACATGTAGTCGACCAACTTATAAAAGTTCTTAAATGAGAAGTTTTTATAGATGGTGATCCTGTGGTGTGGAAGTATCTGTCATTGACGTAAAATAGGCATGAGTCGGGCCACGCGCAATGTAAGGTTCTGAAGTAGCCCATCACTATAATGCGGACTAAGAAGAGGGCTTTTATAGTTTTATACTATAAACATTTTAAGAATATCGATTTGACTATTACTTTTTTGATACAGAAAGGGTCCCATGTAATTAAAACATCTATGGGCAAAATATTTCTTGTATACGTAATAGGTATGTTTTACTTAATTCGACGGTTAGACACAATAGCTTTTGTACGTTGTCGACTATTTTTCGACTATTACTCAAAAAATTGTAAAGCCTTCTAATTAGTGATAGTTGTCCTTATAACTTCATTCTATTTATTACTACCATGATTTTTTCCCACCTTCAAACGTAGCCGTTTAAAGCTTACTATTTTACAAACGAGTCCCTTAATCGAAAACTTGTTTTCACAAACCTACAATATTTTTTAAACCCTATTTAACGGTACCCCACACAATGGGGTACGTGAGAAAAAAAAATTAACACCTCCACGTTACGTGTAGGGGAGCCACCCATAAAAAAAAAAATTTTCATGGTTTCATACTAGCACTTCGTGTCACTGGTATGTTCGTGCAAAATTACAGCTATTTTGTAATAAGCACCTCTGAGCTATCGTGCGGGCGGACGGACGGACATAGCGAAACAAACAGGATTCCGCGTTTACTTTGGAACCGATAAAATGTTTGTTTGGCTTGAAAATAACAAGTTGTGTTGAAACACACAGACGAACGCTTCAATTTTATATATATTAATAGATAACAGCAAGCAAAAAGAGAAGGCAGGTTGTAAAAGGCGACCGTGGATAATGACACGTATATCGCCTCACCTATTCCTGTCACAATAGCGTCAATGCTTGTCATTGTCGTGTCCCGGTTTGGAGGGTAAGGTAGCCGGTACTCGGTGGACTACGCGTATGGCATCGTCACCCCACCACACGGATAACAATGCACCATTAACATGTTTGGTGCGTATAGGCGATGGTTCTCTCTTTCCATCAGGAGAGTTATCTGCTTGTTTGCTATCTAATGATATATAAAAGATAACCATCGGCTATAGATACCATAAATATTGCATTGCTATCTGTGGCGAAGTTGGAATATCTCATGCATGAGTTTACCGGCTACATTCCCCTCTAAATGAAAATATAGCACCAAGAACACTGACGCTATTGCGGTACGAATAGGTGGTACCAGAGCCGGTCGATGTCAGAGCTCTACCATCTAGTTAGTGGTCATGATGGTAGTGACAGACTTCAGTCTTCTATCGCTTTCTTATGAGATGCCTAGCAGTAAGGCAGCTGATCCATTCTTCGAGAAGGGCCCCGGAATAACACTAAATTTTCAAACAATTTCTCGAAAAAAAACATTCTTAGTAATCAATTATCATTTATAGTAATTTCAACCGACGAGAAAACGGAGGTTGTCAGTTACACATGTATGTATTTAATTGTAATTTATTTGGGTAATATTTGTCGCCTTTGTGGTATAGGGTGATTCTTCAAAAATGTGTTCTCCGTGTGCATGGCATTTTTGAAATCGCTTAATTTAAGTAAATTACACAAACATCTCAAAAGTTTATGCTAATTTAAAGAACATATAAAAATTCGACACGTAGTGGATGTATACTTTTCCTAAAAAATGTAGAAAATTTGCGGTCCTTGGAAATTACATTATAGACCACGGAAATGACCCAGCAGGTAAAATTTTGTTAAATACCATATCAGATATGAAAAAAGGATTAGATAAAAGTTATTAGGGCTACTATGAACGACTGTAATATGCATTAAAACGATATTAGCCCAAATTTTGCGACTCGACAGCGACTCCTTTTTTCTAAAATTCTACTGTCCCCTAAACTTAGCGTTCAGCATGTTGTTCTACTGGAAATAACAGTGTATACCTACAATTTCAAATATTACGAGTATTATCAAAACTTTAAACGTGAAACTTTTGCTTAAGTTAGTAGCGTGCTTAAGTCAACTTAAAAGTAGACTTTTAAGCATGCTTCAAATTTATTCAAAATGTTTCGTTGAAAATTGGATTTTATTTTAATTTTATTGATTAAACACACGCTTTTTTAGAGTTACGAAGTAAACTAGGAACCCTTACAGTTTCGCTATGTCCGTCCATCCGTCCGCAGTCTAACTCAGAGATCGTTAGTACTAGAAAGCTATAATTTGATATCAATATACATATTAGTCTCGGCAACAAAGTGGTAACATAATATTATTATTACATTGAAAAATATTTTTTAGGTTAGATAGCTCCTGATCGTGTAAAGTAGGGAAGTTAATTTTTTTTGTGTTCCCCAGAATGTGAGGTATCATAGGTTTTTACAAAATATTGTAAGTTTGTGATAACAATTTTTGATTAAGGGACTCCTTTGCGAAATATTAAGCTTTAAAATGCTAATTTTTGTTAGAGTCAAGTATGGCCCTCTGCCAGCTAAACGGTTGGCTTCAGTTGAAAAAAAAAATGATCATCATTGCCGCATTTACCGACATGTTAACGATTATCGACTATTCCATACATTAACCGGAACCGAAAGCTTTACGTACTTATCCGAGGCGCGGGATTGGTAATACACCAATCTACCATACTCTGAGCTGCTACTGAGGTTTAAGACTTTCGAGAAAACCTCGAAAAACCTTAATACCATCTTGATAATGAGTTACTAAATACTAAATGATATGAGCATGGTTTAGCAGATTTAAATAAAAAAAATAACTGACAATTATTCACCACTTAATCTGGTGATCACATTATAGTATAAACGTTGCATATTTCATTTTATTTATTGCAAATAAAATGTAATAAAGTAATTTCCATGGGTTTTATGTAACTTTCATGATGTTTTATAGGTACACAGAAATTACACCATGGAAATCAACAAAAAGCATATATTTTGAAATTTTTCGCCATTGGAAAGATATAAGCTGCTGGTTTGTTATTAGCAATTTACATTTGGGAGTTAGGTATAACACCTCAATACCTGTGTAAAATAGTACGTAAAATGGTACGATTACATTCTAAAAATGTAACATGGAAATTCCAGAAAATTGAGAACCAAAAATTGAAAAATTTGAGAACTGACTCTTGCACCGAAATGGAGGGAAACAAGGCCACGACTACTTGACCCATAAGCAGCAGCATAACTGCAGCATCACAAAAACCGGTCCCGATACGTCTAGACTTCGCCAGTTCATTGTAGTATCTGTCGCAAAAAGCGAAGCTAAAATTTTGCCAAGTGTGTTACATACTTACTTATACTCATAAAATAAAAACTTTCACTACAATGTGATAGAGTATTTAACCAGAATATAAAATGATTAGTATTTTTCAATTTTGTGTATAAATCTGATTAAAAGCGTAAGTGAATTAAAAATATCTGCGATTGATCAGAAGATTGCAAAACATGTAAAAATAAACGGATTTGAGGTGTTGAGGGTAAATAACTCTTATACGGTGTGTAAATAAAACCCTGTTCGATCGTCAAAGGTATTATTTGGTAGCTTAATACAAACATAAGTATTTGTGTCATTATTTTATGGATATTGATACATAAATTTTCAAAATATTTGCTTGATTTAAGGGGAAGTTGCTCAGTTTTAGTACTAAAATGAGGCACTTTATTAAACTACGATATTTTTCTTATTTTAATAAAAAGAATTATTCTTTTTTGACAATGCCATTGACCTACCTATATACCTCTTTCGGATCGGACAGGGTTTTCTTTACACCCTGTATATAATAAAATCGTAGGAAAGTCAAAACTGTTCATTGATTATTTTTTTAAAAGAATACTTGGGGCGTGATCCACAATCGATATCGAAGCCAGAAATATAGTTTTTAGAATTTTTGTCTGTTTGTCTGTTTGTATGTCCGGAGTAAACTCAAAAATTACTCTATAGATTTACTTCAAATTTTCATGAATATTACTAATAGGTCGGGTCAACATATAGGCTACATATTATCACGCTATCACCTACGGGGGAGGAGCAGTGCGAAGTAAATGAAGTCCGCGCGGACGAAGTCGCAAGCATCAGCTAGTTACATAATAAAATCTATATGACACGATGCATATAGAATGTATAAACAATTTTATTATATAGTTGATTTATGCAAACATTATTTGTTTATATACGAGATAAAAGAAATTGTACTCCGAAGAATGGCTGTATACTGGTCCGGTGTCGGTATTGACCACATGAGACTGGGTTCGATTCGGAATCTCGAGGTCAGGCAAGTTAAAATGTGTGTGTTTCCCAGTTTTCTGATAAAACAATGTTGGCTGGGAATGGATAAGTGCCCGGTTGGCGACAGGCTGGCCGCCTGTCACATTGTGGTATCGGGTCACCAGACACGCACTTTACCAACTTATTAAAAGTATTAAAAATGTTTATAAAAGTGTTATCTAAACTAATAATATAAAGAGAAACGATTTGATTTTTTATTTGTTACAAATTAACTCAAAAACTACTCAAATGATTTCAAAAATTCTTTCGCCTTTAAAAAGCTACACTATTCAGAAGTGAAATAGGCTTTTTTTACTCGATCGAGCAATAGGAAGTGTGGCGCCGCTGGTCCGTACCGCTGAAGAGTCATAGTGATGGAACCAGCGGGCCAGCTGCTTGTCAGGTGACGTCATAACTGTGAAGGTTGATGACGTCACACAAGGACAAGTAAGGGGAAAAGGAAGATCTTCCCAGCCAGGCAAGGTGTACTGCCTGGGGATCGAAGTCCATTTGAGAAGCGTTGAAACTTGTATATAGTGTTACAAGATAAATAATTGTTATATCGCGATTCAGGATATTATTTTGAATTTCATTTTTTCCATTTGTTATTGATTTTTGTCCATTTTTTATCATTTTTTCTTGTAGCGTTTGTGATTGTTACAGAAGTTACGATTTTGGGTCAGGGAACGAAGTCGTAAGTAACTCAAATATGAATACAATCCAGTTTAAGTCCAGAAAAATGCTTGACGTGTACAGGGCCCCTTTAACGCTCCGTTCATGAGGCGTGCAATTTAAAAATACAAATTCTCTTTATAATATTAGTATCGACGTGAAGCCACCTTAGAGTACTAAGGTGGCTCCTTAGAGTACCTCGTCATAGAATTGAGTTAGCCAAGATGGCGTCGATTCGCCCACCTGTTGTCAAGGCCCGTGATTGGTAGTTGCCGCTTGACAACCACCCTCTCACCAGGATTTGCCATCTATTTAGTACCGCAGACTATTCCTCCCTGAATCTAAATTATCTATTGCTGAAGTGTGGAGGGCAACCCTCAGAAAATTTGAAGGGTTGATCCGCTTCATCGCATTTTCGCGAAATGTTTAAAATATAAATGTTTTACAATACTTCTCGCCAGTACATTTAATTTGTAACTTACGTCAAATTTTCAAATAAAGGCAAACCAACTATACTTTTTTTATTTTACCATTTATTTCAGGCATCACGGCCCATATTATAAATACCTTATAGACTAACATACATTTTAATGTAATACACTTAAAACTACACTTTATCACGTATTGACGGCGACGTAACGCGCGCTTCATTCCGAAGTCTCCTCCGGAACCTCCGGTAGAACGCACCAGTCGGCCAGAATAGATATGCTTTCACGTTACATTCCTTACAAGGTATGCAGAGAGACCGAGTCTGTGTTGTTAAACTTAAGAGATACGGTCGAATTTTGACCACAGGGCGATTGTTATCTCAATTTCGTTTTTAAATTACGAATTGCCGCAAAAAACGCATGAATCTATAATATAAGCCAATACGTGTCACTAACATGGTGACTGGTGAGTGGTGGTAGAGTTCTACAACGCCTCATCCGGGTTTTGGTACCACCGCCTTACCTATTTCTGCCACAATTGCGTCGGTGCTTGTCACTGACTCGCGCAGCTTCGACCACGAGTAGCCTGTCATCAATTAAATATTTAATACAAAGTTTCATCCCCTATTTCAGCCTTTTAGGGTTAATAAAAAAAGTATGTTAGATCTTAAGACTTCATCTAACACCTTGTTAAATTCTTCAAAATCGGTTTTGCGGTTTTTTTACAAAAAGCTTAATAGAAAACATTTATAATGGCATGTATACAATTAGTGCGCCATCAAATATATTGTTATTAAAATATATAAATTTAAAAAAAACAAGCCCACTGAGATTCTTTCACCGAATCTTCTGGCCTCGAGGAGAAACTGTGGTAACTTAAAAATATTGACTCTTCAAAAGTGCAAAGTGCAAAGTATAATTTGAACCGTTGACAGTTAGTCATTTTGTTTTTTTTTTATTTTAGTCATTTTGTTTTTTGATTATCGGTGAAATTTTAAATAAGTCACGAAATATTTAAAAATATTTATTAAAAAACAAAACAGTATTCTTACAAAACTAGCACACACAAAATTTACAATTCAACATTAGATATTATCACATTTACAGAGTTAGATTATCGAACAGTGAAGTTAAATCAAAGCCACGTTACAGTTGAATGAGAATCATCAATTTTTAATGCTGAAGCTATTGAGTTGATGCGTTTTATTTTTATCACTTTTACAGTATTAGTTTTATTTCGCAGCTATCGAACAGTGAACCTTGCCGCTTACGGATGAATTATTAATTTAGTATTATTACTTTTATTAGACAAAAAAATGGTTGATACGTTTTATTCGCCTTCGCGTGATAGTAAAAAAAATCACTAGTATTTGAATTACTTTTGAAGTCAAGACAATACTTTTAGAATATCCAAAACCTAATGAAGAAATAAAAAAGTATCTTCACGCCCGTATCCCGGAAGGGGTAGGCAGAGTTACAACAAGTGCACTCACGACTAGCCGAAGATACTTGGTCCCACAATGTGATAGATGGTAAGCCTATCGCCAACCGGGCTCTTTCCAATCCCAGGCAACTTTATGTTTATAAGAAAACTGAAAAAACACTTTTTATATGCCCGACCCGCCAACGCCAACGCTGGCCCACAAGACCACAGAGGTGAGGTAAATGTATATTTTTCGTCGTTAGATTTGATGAAACTCCATTGTTATGATTAAATAAAACACACACACATATACATATGCACACACATGATATATATTTGGTATTAATATACATTTTCACATTATTGCATTTTATGAAATTTCTATCCTTGATTATACGTAAATTATGAAATTCCTTGAAAACTAAAATTATAATCACTATGGTTAATGCCGAAAGAAACACTACACAATCATGCTACGTATTATATTCTATACTTTCCATCGTCGGCACTTGGTAAGATTCCGTTGTTATTAGACACTTATAACAAAAATACTGTGGAATTGAAAAATAGTGTTACTATTTTTAGACACTAACATGTTGATGGCAAAAAAAGGACATCAGGAAATAATTTATACGGAGAAGAAGTATCTACACACTTATTGTTAGTCCAATTTCTCGTAATTGCAAATTACGAGAAATAGGACTATGCCTAGATTTGTTATCTACCATAAAAATACCATTTTATAAACATTAAAAAATAGAAGTTACAATTTGTATTAGAATTTTATTACTACTAACGCCATCTCTTATTAAAGAAGTTGTTTTTATCAGAAAATTGAAAAAAAAACACATTTTTTCATTTGCCTGACTTTGGAATCGAACTCCGATGGTTTCTCTGAGAGAAAAATTCGAAAAATGTATTCGCTGAGTGTCTACCGTCAATTCTTTGTGCCTGCGTTAAGTCTAATATTAAGTCCAAAAATTTTGAAGGTTTATTTAAATAAAACATTTTTGAAGTGAAAACTTCTTTAGGCGCGTTGAGCGTTTTGGTAGAGGGTAAAATCCTCGGTTCGCGTCACCGACATGCTAATGATAATAGTATATCTATGTTTATCTATGCTATGTTTTGCATATAGTTTTAATTACTCTCAACTTAATAGTTCCGTTTTCACTTCTATCGGCAGTCCCACGACTGCTACTGTTTTTTTTTGATTTTGATTTCGTTAATCGACGTAAAACCAGGAACTTCCTGATTTTAGAAAAAAAAACAATTATTTTAGTAAAATGTTAAAAATGTGTTTTTTATAAGATCAATCTTCATTTTTAATACCCATTTTTCCTTGAAAATAGAACAAATGTTCCTAGTCCAAAGCCTGACGACGCCTTTGATGCGAATGTAATATTTAGATGAAAATGCGCTGGGTTTTTAGGTTAGATAATTGTAAATAAAGTCCATACATTAAAAGATGTAATTCTCATAAAAATACTTTTCTAACAATACTACTAGATAGTGTAACTTTGCGAGCCCTTACAAAGATCTGCTTTTTGCTAGTATGAAAACGAGGCCAAAATTCATATTATTTTTCAAAACAAACATGCTACGATTACCATGACAATAGTGATTTGACACTAGCTAAATGTGTTTAACGGCGCTAAATAGGACGGACAGCGTATTTAATTTTGATAGATTGGTAAATGCGTTTAGCACTTTAGATATGATGGTGCAAGACAAAAACTATGAATTAAATTTAAATTTCATTAAATAAAACTTAAGTATATTTTGTAATGTTGGTGCAACCGGGCCTTAAAGATAAAAAGTACGTCCAGGCCGAACCCGGCTGCGTTTCGTCTGACCATCTTACTCTGATTTCTAATATATGAGTTGCGCTGAATACACTCAATATCTATTAAAATCTCACGTACACCGTTGTTACTGGAATTATAATAAGCAGTGTAATTGTATTGATCATTTTCCATGGCGCGTTTACAACGGAGATATTACACCAACTTCCAGTACACACGCAGGCATGGAAACGTGCGTAGAGAGATATACCTCGGGACAAAGGTAACAGTGTAGCCATAGGACTTATAATGCAGCCGTTGTCGACGTGCTGAAAATGAAAAGATATAAGTTTGAATGATAAATGAAATAATATTGGCTTATAATAAAATGGCCCAGGCCTTTGAAGAATAGATCATCTGATATTCTGCCAGGCATTTCGTAAAAGGCGAACGATTACTCGAACTTGTCATTATCATCATTAGTTCTGCAACGTCCCGCCCGGGTCTAGTACCGCTTTACCTTTGCCAGCCGCAATAGCGACAGCGGTTACCATTATCGTGTTCCGGTTTAGATGGTAAGGAAGCCAGTAAACTTATGCGCGTGGTATAATCATACCGCCACACGGATAACAATGCACCATTAACATCTTTAGTAATAGGCTATATTTTCATCACGAAAGCCATCAGCATATTTGCTATCTTATGATATAAAAATAAATCCCGTAGCAAAAACGAAAAGTTTTCCTTGTGGAAAGAGGTCTCTATTAGAAGAACCATTTCATCTCTTTTCATCCAAAAAAACAAGTACATTTTTCCATCCTTTCAACAGTTCTATGATATAATAAACGGACACTTTACGTACTGTTTATTGTTCATCTCGAGCGTATACGTATGTCGCGCTGTGCGGACAAGGTGGGGGCATTCTGTGCTCGACCGTTATCCAGCTAAGATGTGTCTGTGCGTAGGCAAGTCGAATAGCAGGGTAGGGAAATGTATATTACAGATACCTACCCATAAACTCTTCTCAAGTTTGGCCATCCGTTTGCTGGCGTAATGACGCCCCATCATTGGTTGTAATCGGTTCCGACAGGTTCTTTGGGTGTAGATGCCGGTCAGATCAGTCCACCTCACAGCGCAGCCTCCCGTCCAGCGGCCGAAGATCGAGCGAGGCTTTGTTGTATTGTAACGGTATCCTGAACTGAAAAACTGAGTGGGTAAACTATTGTGTGTATGATGGAAGTAGTAGGCTAGTTGACTAAATTTGGAAAAAAAGTTCATCACGCCCGGTTTCTTGCGCGATAGGCAGAGTAAACCGAACGTCCATAGACTTCAGTTCACCGCAATTTAACGATATGTCGGTTGGCGAGATAGGTGGTGATCCTCATCGCCGCATTTACTGGCGTGTTATAGATTATCGACTGAGACACGGGAGTATTGTAACTCCGCTAGTTTTTATTATAAACCAAACCATTAATGCTCTAAATTTATTATTACTTAAATCTCTAATTATTTGAACCATAAGAGAACTTCAGACGTGATTGTTGGAATCTTCATCCGATTTCTTGCATATATTCGAAGAATTTTTTGCATATAAAATTAGGTGAAAATAAATTTAATTAAAAAGTTATAGCAGTTTAAAAGTTGAAAAATACCCGCTTTATTGTAGGGCGTGAGAAGAAGTAATCTAAATTAAATTACATTATAGTCTATTTTTGTTTTAACTGTATATACAGTGAGAAAAGAAACCCTGCCCCACCCACTAAGGCATTGTTTGATAGCCTTATACAATGAATATATTCTTTTTTGCGGATATAGATAAATAGCACTTATCTCGTACTTAGGAAAACATTAAAAACTCGCCTCTGTGGTCTAGCGGTCCAGCGTTGGCGTTAACCACATGAGGTCCCGGGTTCGAATCCCGGGTCGGGCACATAAAAAAAGTGTTTTTTCAGTTTTCTGTTAAACATAAAGTTGCCCGGGATTGGAACGTGCCCGGTTGGCGATAGGCTTGCCACCTATCATATTTGTGGGACCAAGTATCTTCGGCTAATCGTGGGTGCACTTGTTGTACCTCTGCCTACCCCTTCAGGGATACGGGAAAAACTTAACGAAGATAAATTTCGACACGATAGAATTTAAACCTTAGCCTCTGGCTGACACGCTCTAAACAAATGTTAAATGATATTTTGAAAATTCAGTATGGCCGCACCAAATGCCGGGCAAAAATGGTGACAGACAAGACGCGACTACGAGGCCAGACCTACTTACTCGACCGACTGCTGAAGTGCTTTTTCAAAATACTACTTTTTTATTATTACTTATCAATAAAATCATTTCATTTTTTTTGATAACGACATCGACACACTTGTCGACACCCAAAATAGGGAGTCCATTTTGGATCGGATAAGGTTTTTTACACACGCTGTGTATATTATTCAGAAAAGGTTAGAGGCTAATTGCACTAACCATGTTTTAACTTAGGACACTCTTTAGTGACATGTCACATTCTTTTCATTTAAGACAAGAAGTGACAGCATACTATTTAGGATTGCCTTATGCTAAGACAATGTTAGTGCAATTGGCCGTAAGTGTTGTAATTTTTTCAGTTTGTTAAACAAGTTGTACGATATTTCATGCATATTTTTAATAGAATTTAGAAAGAAGTAATTATTTTCAAAAGTACCTCGTTCAATAAAACTTTTTGCAAGTTAATTTTGACGTGTCAACATTTTTTTAAATATACTGGTTCGGAAACACGCTACGCGGCCACACTCTGGGAATATCCGACGGAAGTAACTAAGCGGGCTCGCCTTTTTCATGTATTAATTAAAGTGAGACATTACATAGTGTAGAGAAGCTGTGCTGAGTAGAATTCGTGTTCCCTTTCAGAGACAGTGTGTCCATTTTGAGTAATGGTCAACAAAAATTTTGTTTTTTTTTTGTAGCGTCTTGAAATAATATCTATACATATAATAAAATCGTAGAAAAGTCAAAACTGTACATTGAATCTTTTTTTAAAAGAATACTTGGGGCGTGATCTACAATCGATACCGAAGTCAAAAATATAGTTTTTAGAATTTTTGTCTGTTTGAATGTATGTATGTCCGGGGTAAACTCAAAAAGTACTGCATGGATTTACTTAAAATTTTGCATAAATATTACTAACAGGTCGGGTCAACATGTAGGCTACATATTATCACGCTATCACCTACAGGGGAGGAGCTGTGCGGAGTAAACGAAGTCCGCGCGGACGAAGTCGCAGGTAACAGCTAGTAATTAATAAAATTCGCCAGGCCAACAGCCTGTCTGACCCATCGAATTACGGCCATTCCACACGGCGCGTTGCGTTGACGCAACGCAGACGCAACTCGCCGTGTAGACTGGCGCTTAGTTTCGCATGAAAATAAAAAATATGGCATTATTTACTTCAAAGCGTATGTGCAATATTTCCTGTAGTTGGATATGT
Organism: Apodemia mormo; assembly: GCA_036924255.1. Lineage (NCBI taxonomy): Eukaryota > Metazoa > Arthropoda > Insecta > Lepidoptera > Riodinidae > Apodemia > Apodemia mormo. The sequence continues at coordinate 17,262,524 of JAUPFN010000029.1, forward strand.
GAGCTCTGGCGGTGGGGTCCACGGGCACCAGCGGCAGGAAGTCCCCGGCGAAGGCGTCCGAGCAGTGCGCGTGCTTGGGCACTCCCTCTACATCCAGCCCACATACAAAACACTGCAAACATATTTTTTACTCACTATTTTTTACACATTCAGTATCGGAATCGACTACTGAACATCATTATTTATACATATCCGGCATCGGAATCGACTACTGGACATCCTCCTTCAGTCAGCTGTCGGCAGTCAACCCGTTTAACTTTTTAATCAAACTTTCATCCCTTGTTAGGGGTTGATATTTAAAAATAACAATTGCCTGTGTTTGACTCCTCATTTTCTAATATCTCCATACCAGATTTCATCAAAATCAGTTTAACGGCGAAAATGTAACAGACAAACAGACAAACAGACTTTCTTTCGCATTTATAATGTCAATAAAAGTACGTATTAGTTTGGATTTCACCTCTGTGGTTCAGTGGTCCAGTGTTTGCGTTAACCACATGAGATCACGGGTTCGATTCCCGGGTTATGGGCTATTCAAAAAATGTTTTTTTTGTTTTAGTTTTTTTCAGTTTTCTGATAAAAACAACGTTGCTCGGGATTGGATAAGTGCTCGTTTTGCGAGAAGCTTGCTACCTACCACGTTGCGGGACTATCTTCGTCTGATCGTGGGTGCACTGGCTGTATCTCTGCTTGCTTCTTTGGGGATACGAGCGTGAAGATACTTTTTTATTCATAGGATAGCAAACAAGCAGATGATTTTACACCGGAAAGAAATAACCATCGGCTAGTCATTAAGCATGTTGATGATGCGTTGCTAGCCGTATGGCGGGGTTGGAATGCCACATGCACAAGTTTACCGGCTACCTTTTTTTAGCTGAGCTTTTACGACTCGGTTCAAAAATCAATTGGTTCAAAAATCACGAAGTTATGACGAAACAACACTTTTTACAATTTTTCTTCCGAACAAAACAACCGATTGTGATACGATTGGTAGAATACGAAGAAGTTTTTCAAAGAAAAGATTGATATTGGAATTTGGATCAATCAGTACATTACGCTGAAAATTATTCTAAAAATCTAAAGCAAGTTTGTTGCAAACAATAGAAAAGCTAAATATTTAATTCGATTTTGATATATCGAAACGACAATCGGCGCACTTTTATATGTACTACAATATTTAAAGAGCTTCGTACCTAATCAATTAGTTGAAAAATCGTGAACCTATGTTGAAAAACCGACTTTTTAAAATTTCGTCAGCGATAACCGCCGAAAATTACTTCCTTAAGTTGAAAGCTAAAATGAGTTTCGGGTCAGCACCTGGGAATAATTGTAAAAAATTACCTTGGCAACAATAGCTCCTGTGTAATTTGCGTCATACTGAGACGTGGTTGGAGGTTCCAATGAGGGCGTTTGACAAGTTGGCAACCCCATTTTATACAGCGTCTGGTTCAAGCGCTGAGTCAAATTGGTCTCAAATTCACCAGTCAAATTAGCGATAACTTGCATGAGGAGTGGCAGATCGATTATACGAGGCATTGAAAGAGTGGGCCCGCATGTCGTCGTAGCACAAGTCGTCGCATTACTTGTAGATTTATCACGCCCAAAACCAAAGATTCCGTTCCGTAGGGAACCTTTACCATGCCTCACATCCGATTTCGTAAGAAATTCTGTTTGTAATTCTGTATCAATGGTTCTCGTATTAGATTCATCGGGTGGATTTGATTGATAAATAAAGGTACTCATAGTATTAGTAGTTTCCGAACTTAAACCAGTGCTCATAAGTTCAGAAGCAGTAGTACTAGAGGATATAGTTTCTGAAGAAATAATACTTGAAGTGCTCATAGCTTCAGCAGTCGACGTGCTAGAAATATTGGAGTTAGATTCTGATCTAGTAATAGTTGCGTCTTCAAACAAATCACTGTTAGTTACTGTTACGGAATTTAAGTAGACGTTTAATAATGTAGTGCTTTTAAACTCCGTGGCTTCCGTAAAATTGTACGGTGTGAATGGATTTTCCATTGTATATCCTGATAGCATTTGCTTGAGTGCACCTGAGAAGTTAAAATCCACATTAATTAACTTGATAAATGCGAAAGTTTGAATGTTTAGATGGATGGATGTTTGTTGCTCAATCGCGCAAATACTACTTCGTCCCCGTGTTGGTTCCGGGCTCCTTTGAAGAATAGACCAACTGCCGTTCTGCCAGGCAGGTCGTAAAAGGCGACCGAATGGCTATGCGAGTCACTACCATCGTGACTACTAGGTGGAAGAGTTCTGCATTGTCTCTCCCGGGTCTGGTACTACCGCCTTACCTATTCCTGCTGCAATAGTGTCAGTGTAGCTTGCAATTACACACAGAAACACAAAGTCATACTACTTACCAATGAAATAAAATCATTTTAAGGGTAATTTTTAAAACTTGGCATCTCATTCAGATATATAATATGGTATATTTTAATTTTTCACGATATACCAATGTATGAAATTTTTGACATTAGGAGCGTTTGCTCATATGTGCGGCGACAATTTTCTTTTTCAATGGCGTGCCTATTAATATTCATGTGGTCTGTGATGTAGATACACTAACTTGTTTATTAATTTTATTTATTTAATTTATTGTATTTTTTAGGGTCCCGTACCTAAAAGGTAAAACGAGACCCTATTACTTAGCCTTCGCTGTCTCTTTGTCTGTATGTCTGTCTGTCACCAGGCTGTATCTTATAAACCGTGGTAGCTAGAAAGCTGAAATTTTCACAAATTATGTATTTCCGTGGCCGCTATAACAATACTAAAAATTAAAACATTGAAGGGTCTCTATACAATTTGTTTTCGTATTTTTTTGCTATGATGGTACGGAACCCTTCGTGCGCGAGTCCGACTCACACTTGACAGGTTTTTATCATAATATTGCCAACAAGCAGATAGCTCTCAAAAGAGCCAACCATCCCCTACAAATACCAAAGATGTTAATTGTACTTTGCTCAGTTTGTAAGGCGGTGGTACCAGACCCGGCCTACATAAAAACACTACTACGTAGTAGCCACAATAGTAGTGAATATCATAGGCAATCGCTCGCCTCTTACGACCTGCCTGGCAGACTGGCAGAAGGTTTATTTTTCAAAGGAGGCCGGGCCAACGCGAGATGATTCGCGTGTGAGCAATACCTCTCACATCACGGATTTCTTCAGGACTCAATGTCTTCGGACTTGGCTGAAGTGGATATCTTTTCACTCTGGTGACACCGTGCTCGGTTACTACTGTGGTTCTCCCTGAAACAATTTTACTGTATGAGTCGTCCAAAATTGTATTATCTAGAAACTAGACAATATGGTATTCATTGAAGCAGGGTGAGTGACGCGCAAACATTTATGTTTATTATGTAACAGGTTGTTATTTTGATACCTCATTCAAATATATCTACTTACTTTGTTGTTTGTTGTTGCTTTGTATAAATCTTATATACATTATGTAAATCCATAACTGGCCGTAAGCTCAAGCAGCAAGCTACAGCTACGCTTCGTATGTATTTTGTTGTTAAGCGCTGTCGATTTTTATGTATCTATATCTATATACATATAATAAAATCGTAGGAAAGTCAAAACTGTACATGGAATATATTTTTTAAAAGAATACTTGTGGCGTTATCTACAATTGATATCGAAGCCAAAAATATAGTTTTTAGAATTTTTGTCTGTTTGTCTGTATGTATGTCCGGGGTAAACTCGAAAAGTACTGCATGGATTTACTTCAAATTTTGCATGAATATTGCTAACAGGTCGGATCAACATATAGGATATATATTATCACGCTGTCACCTACAAGGGAGGAGCAGTGCGGAGTAAACGAAGTCCGCGCGGACGAAGTCGCAGGCAACAGCTAGTAAATAAATAAAATTTAAAAGTATAGACAACAATATGTAAAAAGATTAGTAAAAATATTCTGTTCATCCCAAGACTTTAAAGTATCGCTGTATGAAATTTCATCAGAATCGGCCCAGCGGTACGGCCGTGATAACGTCACACACAGACAGACAGAAATATTTTCGTATTTATATTTTACTATTATTAAGGATGTGTAAATTATGCTATATACGTATATTGATTAGAAAAATATTTATGATAATTACTAGCTGACCCGGGAAACGTTGTTCTGCATTTTTAACTATTCTTACTTTTTTCTATATTTTCTCACCTTTTATGCCTCTCCGGGACCAACAATTAATTCAAAACCAAAATTAGCCAAATCGGTTCAGCCGTTCTCGAGTTTAAGCGAGACTAACGAACAGCAATTGATTTTATATATATATATATATATATATATATATATATATATATATATATATATATATATATATATATATATATATATATATATATATATATATATATATATATATATATATATATATATAGATTCTAGTAATAATTACAATAATTATCATAAATACGGGACCAACCCTGTGTTGGTCCCAGGCATCTTTGAAGAACAGGACAACTGCCGTCCTGCTAGGCAGGTCGTAAAAGGATTGGCTATGCGAGTCACTACCATCGTGTTCGTGGCTACTAGGTGGTAGAGTTCTGCATTGTCTCGCCCGGGTCTGTACCACCGCCTTACCTATTCCTGCCGCATAGCGTCAGTGCTTGTCACTGTCGTGTTACGGTTTGGAGGGTAAGTAGCCGGTAAACTTATGCTTGTGGCATTAGACCTCGCCACAAGATAGCAACGCACCATTAACATCTTTGGTGTTTATAGGCGATAGATGGCTATTTCCATCTGGACGCCCATCTGCTTGTTTGCTGTCTTATTACAAAAAACTTAATAGCTATCGAAAAGCGGGACATTCTGGCACAGGTGTATTATTTATTTACTTAAAATAATTTCCTTAAAAATGATAAGCTAATATTTATGTTCAATATTTATTTCTACTCTGCTGAAACATACCCCCGTCTTCATAATTATCATAACCACGGTAGTTATCTTCGTAATCGTCGGAGAACACCCGCGTCACCAATAACATCATTAGTACACAGTACACAATATTAACAACCATGGTTACGATATAACATACCTAAATTTTTGAATAAATTTGCATTGTGCTTTAAATTTTTAATTTCGAAAAAATGAGCATGATATTTTAAAATTTATGTACTACGAAATGTTGTGATAGCTGTACATTGGTAATTTTAAATGTCAGAAAACATTTTTAAACGTCTTGGCAAAGCTGTCTACCTCTTTATTTTTTAGCGTCTGAATTAAGCTGGCCAGGTTTTGATTTCTTAAGCGTCTTGGCAAAGTTGGCCACGTCTGTTTTAAAATCTTGGCAAATTTGGCCATGTCCTTATTTCTTAAACGTCTTGGTTAAGTTGATCGTGTTTTTTTTAAATGTCTGGTAATTTCTTCTTTTTTTTCTTTTTTTGGTGTACATATACACTTACATACATATCTTCACACCAGATCCCTTACGGGTTAGGCAGAGAGAACCAATTGTCATACATCACGATTCTTGCAGGCTTGTCTAGCTTCTTCCACATTCATTACTCTCTTCATAGACAGACGCCGATTGCTAAGACTCTTGACAGCACCTTCGGACAGTACTCGATCAATCTGATCGTGGTATGTCAGTCTTGGTCTTCCCCGGTACCTACGTCCTTCCACATTCGCATTGTATATCTGTTTTGTTAGCCTTTCATCTACTATTTTTTCTACATGTCCGAACCATCGGAGCATACCCTTTCTCATCTTTACACCGACACATTCTTTCAAGCGTAACCTCTCTCTCACTTCCACATTAAGAACCCGGTCCGAAATGTTACACCACATATTTTTCGTAGCGATCTCACCTCGACCGCGTTGATTGTACATTTATGCCCTTTCTGTCATACCCAACTCTCCTTCCATACAATAGCGTTTGGATAAGCACATAATTATGCAGGGCTAGACGGACACCCTAACTTATAATTGTGCTATAAAGTAATCTCTCTAATGCTCCATTCACTCTGTTCGCTGCACACACTCTTCTTTCATCATCAGCGGTGTACCTTCCATCTCTGCTAAAAGCACATCCAAGATATACAAACTTATCCACTTGTTTCAGCACTACATCATCGACCACAACTTATACATCCGTTCTGTTTGCTTCTCTTTTTTGATAACTTTTCTTTTAATCTTTTGCATAAATAAAAAAGAAGACATACACTATATGATAATATTAATACTTTATTGTCAGATAAGTAAAACATTCGTAGGTAGTTGATAGTAAAGCTTATATACTACTTGTTAGTAATAACAATGCAATTAAATAATAATAATAAAATTAGATATGAGAATTATTTCTAATCACCCTCTGAATAAGGCGTTTCATGGTAGAGAGGTGTGATATCTATTCGTAACTGTTTTCAGTATGCTGTTGCGACTACCTCCTACTCTATATATCAGAGAAACGATCTTTTTGCAAATAATGGCATGGAAGCTATCCGTTCTGGTTGGCGCAAACATCTCCAATGCACTGCAATACCGCAGTCGCCTCCATAGCATTCTGAATGTTGTATTGAACACGTCGGACATCCAGCGCTTTCTTGGTATAGTTAACTCATAGACTACCCGTGTATAAGCTCTGACAAAACGCCTTAGACTATGTAACTTTAATTTCCTCAATAAAACGAGCAAATCTATGGGCCATCATGTCTCCTCGCACCGTCAGTGCGCTACCAACATTGTTGTATTGTTGTGAAACACCAAATTGTTTGATAACACGTCGCTATCTTTAAAGCTGTAGTATATCCGGAGGCAACGATTCTAATGCCTATTTGAAACACAACTTTAAATACATCTTCTGAGGTCTTACCCTCTCTCACTAACACAGCTGTATAAACAGAGATGGCGAGACCTCATAGACTAAGATATAATGTATATGTTTCAAATGATTAATCCGGGTGCTAGCTCCACCTCTACCTAATACTTCATGTCGTTGTCCAAGCAGCGGGATGTCAAAGTCACATGCATGTCGCACAAGTCTATCAGCTACCTTACCCTCCAAACCGGAACGAGGGCCCGAATTCTTAAATCCTCATTAAAGAATTCGGGCCCTCGTTCTGGTCCAACAAGGGGAAAAAATAAAAACATATGTGTGGCGACGCTTTTCCTTCCCAAATGGCGTGTCTGTTAGTATTCATGTGGTCTATGGATTAAACAATTAGATCCAAAAAAATAAAATCAATTAAATTTGTTATTATCCGCGGAATTTTCTATGTGACCTCCTGTGGACCACCGCGATGGCACTGGAAAGAAGGACGGCGACTTAATAAATGGATTAAACTCACCGATGATCCGGACAAAAAAAGACCCCAGTGGCACAATCATCTATCTACATCTACCACACAAGATCCACGTCGACACAAAGCACACAATTTACGCACTCGACGCACGTTTCACTTCAAAACCGAAGCATATTCAGGAAAAATGAACTCTACCTCAATCGACACTAGCATAATCATGGATTTCAGCAAAGGATTAAAGAACGCCTGAATCAATAAAAAAAAGATCTTTAAATCGTTGACCCTGCAGGCCATCCCTAAAACTTCCCGCTAAATTAAAGTATTTTAAGCTCAAAAGAGTAAAATCTACAAGCATAAATCTTTTCAGCTTAAACGTCTATTTAGTTAAAATTGTGTATTGATTTTTGAAAAGCCGTGTATTTTGGAAACGATGATCGATTTTGATTTTTTGAATAGCATTCAACTCAATTTTTGAGATCTAAAATGTTGCTTTAGCTAAATAATCAATAGGTTGAAAAATTTCGAAGCAGTGTTAGAAAACATTTATTCAAAAATTTTCGTCTTTGATAAATCCCAAACAAATTGACCGATTTTGATCAAATTAACGGTATTTGACGTAGTTTTTAAAAGAGAAAAGCTGATTAGATTTTTAAGTCAACCGGTGTATTAGCCTGAAAATTATTTCAAAAATATTAAAAAATACGTAAATTACGTAATTTTAATATTTGAAAAGCTGTAACTTTTGAAAATTAGATTTGATTTTGATTTTTGAAACGGCATTCGACGTAGTTTTTTTAGTTCTAAAATATTGTAGAATAACAAAAAATGATTAGTTGAACTATTTTGAAGTGATGTCGAAAAAACACTTTTTTCAAAATTTTTCGTCAACGATTAGGTACTCCTTAACGGATAAACCGATTTTGATGTAATTTATGCCTTACACGTAGTTTTTTGAGGAATAGAGCTGATTAGTTTTGTTTTCAATTGATATATAAATCTGGGTGTTTGGTATATTAAAAAAATACTGTTTGGCTAAAAAATTTTTTGGGGTTTTTTCAAAATTTCTCAAAATCTCTTGTGCCGACTTGGTTCAAATTTTCAGGAAGTCTAAGTTGAGCGGAATGCAATTGAATGCCATTAACCGCATTTCGGTCGGTCCAGCTGTTCAAAAGTTATGAGATGTTTACATACACACGTACACACACACATACATACATACAGACGTACTGACGTCATCGTGAAAATAGTCGGAAAAGGTTCCTGAGATATCAAAACGTGGAGATCTGGTGAAAACTCGGTTTTTGAAAATCGGGGCAAAATCAGTAAATTCGGGGAAGTTAAAAATGAGATATCCGTTTACTTTACACGATTTTTAAGGTTTCGTACCTAAGGTAAGACCGAACCTGTCTGTATGCCATCAGGCTGTATCTCATAAACCGTGATAGCTAGAAAGCTGAAATTTCCACAAATTATGTATTTCCGTTGTCGCTATAACAACAAATACTGAAATTTAAAAAAATACGAAAAAACACGTTTATTGTATGGGGACCCATACAATAAACATGATTTTTTCGTTTTTTTTGGTTTGATGGTACGGAACCCTTCGTGCGCTAGTCCGACTCGCACTTGACAGATTTTTCTGAATAGTTTGATATTGGGAGTTTTAATGAAGGAAGGTAAAAGAAATTCTTAAAAGCTATCAGCCAATGAGAACTAATTATTTGTGTTGTATATTTATACATTTCACATACATTTACACATACATTATTCTTCTTCATACTTAGTTCTTATATATGGTGGACGTTCCACGTACCCGGACAAAGCGGTTCGACTCAACATTCTTCATTCGAACCGCAAAGGACTGGAACATGCTTCCTGAGTCTGTGTTCCCGGACGAGTACAATCTGGAGATCTTCAAGAGAAGAGTGAACAGGTACCTTCTAGGGAAGCGCGTTCCATCTTAGGCCTCATCTTAGCTTACCATCAGGCGAGATCGAGGTCAAGCGCTTACCTATCGATAATAAAAAAATAAAAAAATCTGCACTATCGAGAAATGACATACGCTACTTTGCTATCCGACTAAACAAAAGGAAGTCATTATTTTGGGTCAACGCTTCTGTCATATAAAGACCTTAATCTTAAAGCTAATCTAAACTGTAAAAGAACTTTCTTAACTAAACTGTAAGGAAAAATTTTATCATCAGCATTTTAAAACTTTCATCCTCAAGGGTTTAATATTATTCTAGAGGGTAAAATATATTTTGTAAATTGTATTAAAGTCAACAACAAATTAATTTCTGCACAATAAATAACAAAAATTATTATCCCCAGACATTCAACCCAAGTTATTCCATTGCTTTTTGCACAATAAACACATTTGTGGAGAGAATCCCTGAAATATACTAAAAGTTGGGTTATAGCAGTAAATTAGCTATAATAGGCTGAATACGGAAGCTCCTTGCCTGGGAAATGCCTCGCCTCCGTGCCGCGAGAAAATGGCGTCCGACAGACTGACGCCGAATTTTCCCGCGCGCGCCATACAAACGTCACAACTTCAGAACTGAACATTCAATTTTCGTCTATAATCCCATTGCAATAAAACTAAATTTCGTACAAAAAAACAATGCAGCGTAAGTATTGACTATTCGATACAACGCATTTTCGTCTTGTACTGTGAAAAGAATTTTTTTTCTTATGGAAACGAGTTAGAGTAGATTTTCGTTTGAGTTTAATTTTGAAATAGTTTTGAATGATATTTTTTTGGCGTAGCATTGTCTGGGTGGCGCCATGAGCTACGAAAATAATGTCATTTGAATCTCGACCTTTACACTGCGTACCTTTAGGGTGTACATTCGGCTGTATTTAAGTAAACCTCCTTATTTACTTATTATATGAGGAAGTTGTATTTAATACATAATGCCGTGTTTACTTAAACTTTATAACTAACAGCCATTGCTGGGCACCGTTAATCAAATAGTTACTTTCGTAACTCGCTAATCTGAGACAGAAAAAAGATTCATACAAAGTTCGCCTAGAAACAATCGCATGTTGATAGATGCTTATGACTGATACATTTTGTGATGATACAATACACGAAAAACCTAGATTAAATTAAGTGTTTAAATTCAGTCGAATGTTAATAATTAATTACATATTAGTTTTAACCTTATTGAAAAAATTGAAATTGGCCACCAAGTTTCATGACGTTCCAAGTAAAAAGTCAATTTTTAAGTTTTTACTTGCAAAGTTTTTACTTTTTTTCTAAATAGGCAAAAATACCTTGTCTAGTCTGCTAGACAAGGTATTTTTGCCTATTATAAGAAGTATACAAGTACTATAAAAAGTATACAAGTTTGAGGAGTTTCATGACTTTGCAAGTAAAAACTTAAAAAATTGACTTTTTCCTTCGAAAGTCATGAACTTGGTGGCCAATTTCAATTTTTTCAATAAGGTTAAAACTAATATGTAATTAATTATTAACATTCGACTGAATTTAAACACTTAATTTAATCTAGGTTTTTCGTGTATTGTATCAATCACAAAATGTATCAGTGATACAATATACGATAGTATGATAAGCATCTATCAACATGCGATTGTTTCTAGGCGAACTTTGTATGAACCCTCATCATTCTCTCATCTTCAACTACGGAACCCTACATATCGCGTGGTTCAGAAACCACGTGATTTGTAGGGTTCCGTAGTTGACCAACACAATAATGTGAACTAAGAAGAGGGCTTTTTTTTACATAATATTTAAATGTTCTCTCTATATATCCGCTTTTACTTGAGAGTTTGTCAATTATTTTAACTTGTAAAGCCTACTCATGCCTGGTTATGTCAGTAAAACACATCGTTTTAGTAACGAGTAGTAACATTTCCTACGAGCCGTAAGCTAAAACTATTCCTCTGAATGTCAATGTAACAAACGGCCATACAACTTATGGAACGCCTCGTAATTGTTAAATTTTTTTGCTAATAGTTACGGCTACGAATGACGGAACTTTGATTGTAGGGATTAATTTACACATCCAGAAACAACCATTTAGCTGCTGGCCAGGGGGGACACTTGACTTTAACATAAATTAGCACTTTAAACACACTTTTTGTGTACGTGTGTGCGTTTGCGTGTGTGTGTGTAACGGACGAGGTAGTATTTTACTCTCTAACATAAACATCCTATCAACCTGGAGGTTCTCAATTCGAATGTTTATGTATATTTCTATAAGTATATTTGGCCATGAATTCGTCATAAATAGATGGATTTGCAATTTTCCGGGCCTTGGGCGACAAAATTCTTTAATATTGTTTTCCCCGGATTTATTCCATGTGTTAGTCCTAGGCTCCTTTGAAGAATAGACCAACTGCCGTTTTGATAGGTAAGTCGTAAAAGGCGATTGATTGGCTTTGCATGTCACTACCATCGTGGATACTAGGTGGTAGAGTTCTGCATCGTCTCGTCCGGGACTGGTACCACCGCCTTACCTATTCCTGCCTCAATAGCGTCAGTGCTTGTCACTGGTGGGTAAGGTAGCCAGTAAACTTATGCACGTGGCATTAGACCTCGCCACAAGATAGCAACGCATCATTAACACCTATGGTGTTTTATAGGCAATGGTTGTCTCTGTCCATCAGTAGAACCATCTGCTTGTTTTCCGTCTTATGATATAAAAAAATGAATAAATAAAAAATGTTTAATTTCAATAATCACTTCCTCACAAAGCAAAAAAGTGGTATATCCGTCAAGGCCTAGGGCGGCATCTAGTAGTCATGACGATAGTGACACGTGTAGCTAATCGGTCTCATTTTACGACCTGTCTGCTAGAACGGCTTTTGGTAGGTTCTTTGATTCAGGGATGGCAGAATAGCCCTAGTATACAATTGTCAGTGCTGGTTTCTGTGATGTTACGGCTCTTAGTCGAAGCGCAGGAAGCGCTTATACCTTTGAAAGTCCTCGTAGCGTATAAAGTGCTCAAAGCGCAGAAAGGAAAGGGAGCAAAAAGACAGGAGGCTCACCTGATGGTAAGTGGTCACGGCCGCCCGTGGGAAACTAGTAATAGTACCAGAAGACTAGCAGTTGCGTTATTTTTAAACTATGAGCAAGCTCTTTTCTTGAAGGCCCCTAAGACGTATCTGAAAAATCCCCTGACAGAAGTAAAAAGTGCCTCGAGAATTATATGTTTGTGAATTTCAAGGTAACGAGATGACGAGGATGGAAATTTGAAATTTGACGTAATGTCCAGTCTAAAATTTGGCGGTAGGACAATGCAAACAGTTCCTCAGAATACTCTCCATGATAGATGCGATAAAAGATGGAGAACAAACTCATATCCACGTCATATCTCTACTTAACGCCAAAACGATCACAAATAGTCCCGTGGTCAACGATTCGAGTCGCTTTACTCTGAACGCTTTTAGTGTCGGATGTGTTTGTGGCGTAGAAAAGGCCGTAGCATTGGAACAACTCGTAGCGTAGAAAGCGGTCGAGGAACTCGTAGCATAGAAAGCGCTTGAAGCGCAAGATGCACTGGTAGCGTTGGAACAACTTATATCATAGAAAGCGGTCGAGGAACTCGTAGCGTAGAAAGCGGTCGAGGAACTTATAGCATAGAAAGCGCTTGAAGCGCAAGATGCACTGGTAGCGTTGGAACAACTTATATCGTGGAAAGCGGTCCAGGAACTCGTAGCATAGAAAGCGCTTGAAGCGCAAGATGCACTGGTAGCGTTGGAACAACTTATATCGTGGAATGCGGTCCAGGAACTCGTAGCATAGAAAGCGCTTGAAGCGTAAGATGCACTGTAGCGTTGGAACAACTTATATCGTAGAAAGCGGTCGAGGAACTCATAGCATAGAAAGCGCTTGAAGCGCAAGATGCACTGGTAGCGTTGGAACAACTTATATCGTGGAATGCGGTCCAGGAACTCGTAGCATAGAAAGCGCTTGAAGCGCAAGATGCACTGGTAGCGTTGAAACAAGTAACAATTTATATCGTAGAAAGCGGTCGCGGAACTCGTAGCATAGAAAGCGCTTGAAGCGCAAGATGCACTGGTAGCGTTGGAACAACTTATATCATAGAAAGCGGTCGAGGAACTCGTAGCGTAGAAAGCGGTCGAGGAACTTATAGCATAGAAAGCGCTTGAAGCGCAAGATGCACTGGTAGCGTTGGAACAACTTATATCGTGGAAAGCGGTCCAGGAACTCGTAGCATAGAAAGCGCATGAAGCGTAAGATGCACTGTAGCGTTGGAACAACTTATATCGTAGAAAGCGGTCGAGGAACTCATAGCATAGAAAGCGCTTGAAGCGCAAGATGCACTGGTAGCGTTGGAACAACTTATATCGTGGAATGCGGTCCAGGAACTCGTAGCATAGAAAGCGCTTGAAGCGCAAGATGCACTGGTAGCGTTGGAACAACTTATATCGTGGAATGCGGTCCAGGAACTCGTAGCATAGAAAGCGCTTGAAGCGTAAGATGCACTGTAGCGTTGGAACAACTTATATCGTAGAAAGCGGTCGAGGAACTCATAGCATAGAAAGCGCTTGAAGCGCAAGATGCACTGGTAGCGTTGGAACAACTTATATCGTGGAATGCGGTCCAGGAACTCGTAGCATAGAAAGCGCTTGAAGCGCAAGATGCACTGGTAGCGTTGAAACAAGTAACAATTTATATCGTAGAAAGCGGTCGCGGAACTCGTAGCATAGAAAGCGCTTGAAGCGCAAGATGCACTGGTAGCGTTGGAACAACTTATATCATAGAAAGCGGTCGAGGAACTCGTAGCGTAGAAAGCGGTCGAGGAACTTATAGCATAGAAAGCGCTTGAAGCGCAAGATGCACTGGTAGCGTTGGAACAACTTATATCGTGGAAAGCGGTCCAGGAACTCGTAGCATAGAAAGCGCTTGAAGCGTAAGATGCACTGTAGCGTTGGAACAACTTATATCGTAGAAAGCGGTCGAGGAACTCATAGCATAGAAAGCGCTTGAAGCGCAAGATGCACTGGTAGCGTTGGAACAACTTATATCGTGGAAAGCGGTCCAGGAACTCGTAGCATAGAAAGCGCTTGAAGCGTAAGATGCACTGTAGCGTTGGAACAACTTATATCGTAGAAAGCGGTCGAGGAACTCATAGCATAGAAAGCGCTTGAAGCGCAAGATGCACTGGTAGCGTTGGAACAACTTATATCGTGGAATGCGGTCCAGGAACTCGTAGCATAGAAAGCGCTTGAAGCGCAAGATGCACTGGTAGCGTTGGAACAACTTATATCGTGGAATGCGGTCCAGGAACTCGTAGCATAGAAAGCGCTTGAAGCGCAAGATGCACTGGTAGCGTTGAAACAAGTAACAATTTATATCGTAGAAAGCGGTCGAGGAACTCGTAGCGTAGAAAGCGGTCAAAGCATAAAAAAACTCGTAGCGCAGAAAATTCTTGTAGCGTAGCAAGCATTTGTAGCATTGTACGATTTATAAATAAAATAAATAAATATCGCTGAACAAATTACACGAATTGATCTAACCCCAAAGTAAGAAAATTATTTATTTATTTTAAAACAGGTACAGTTACAGGTTACAGAATAACACCTTAAATCTAGCTTATATTATATTATACTTAAAAAGAATAACATATCCATTCTGTGACCCAAATAACAAGTGTACTCAATATTACTTATAATTTCCGCAATCACGTGTTCTTACTATTAATCAATTTTTATAAATATATTCTATACTTTCCATCGTCGGCACTTGGTGAAATTCCATTATTATAACACAATTGGCTAATCACTTGTACTTTAATTTCACGTCAAAACTTTATTTTTGTATATCACTCGACCGGTTTCACTTTTTAAGCATCTTCAGGATGTAATATACTTAAATTGATTATTATTGACCAATCATTATCAATTTAATCCTGAAGATGCTTTAAAAGTATAACCCGTCGAGTGATATACAAAAATAAAGTTTTGATGTGAAATTAAAGTACAAGTGATTAGCCAATTGTGTTACAATTTTTATAAAGGTCGATCAAACTGTTTTTCAGTTATAACGAGGCGTACATACACGGACAGAATTGAAATATCATGTTATTTGTGAAATTTCGTGTTTTCATTATATACCAATTTTCAGGATCGTTGAAGCCATTTTCGAGTTCTAGCGGGACATACAAATGTTTGTATGTCCCGCTAGAACACATGCAGACAAAAATTACAAAATTGTAAAATCTGTGTCAGTGATTCATAAAACAATGACCTCTTATGTACGTAGTACATTAATCTATTTGTCATAAAACGAATAAGTATCACAATATTTGACAAAAAACTGATAGAGCCGGCAAACGCTACAGATTTACAAAGACATGTAAAGGTATGCACGTGACATTACCATCCCGCCACACGGATAGCAACACATCATTAACATCTTTGGTGTCTATAAGCGATGGTTTCTCTTTCCATCAGGACAGACATCTACTTGTTTGCTATCTTATGATAATAAAAAAAACCAGCTGGGTGCGCGTCCAGCCACGCGTAATGTACAGTTCCGCAGTTGCACCTCACAATAATGTGGACTCAAAGAGGCTTTTTCTATTATTCCATACTATAAAATGTGAACCTACTTTACGTTAATGGCGGATAAATCAGCACCATAGATTCACTTTCTGCAAACACTACTCGATGGACATTTTATAAGTGGGGCGACTATTACTCGTAAACTTGTAAAGTCTACATAGCTGTGATAGTATTTCTTTTAATTTATTATATATACTACTACCAGGAATTTTTTGCGATCATCTGTCATACAGACAAACAGATGGACATATTATCACTTTATAATATTATTATGTAAAAATATATATAAAAATCAATCCCTATTTTCCTTGGTCACGACATCACGCCTGAATGGCTGGACCAATTTCGGTATTTTTTTTGTTGTGTTTCTAATTGTAAGGAGAAGGTTCTTATAAAAGAAAATATTAAGAAAATTGCGCGGAAAATTAGAAAATTTAAGAATACTTAACCACCATATAAAGTTTAATGCCATATTGGCAGCGTGGAAGGACAATCCCGTAGTCTTATATAAATTACGTGTCACGTTGTTTGTCCGCTATGGATTCCTAATATGTAAGGCAAAACAACGTTTGCCAGGTCAGCTAGTGTATACATAATTTTGTAAGAGTCGCTGGTTGACAGGTAAAACTTACAATATAATTGGATATATACTTTCTATCCATGAACCAGCTCGGTGACGATCGTTCTACAGTGGGATCTCAGACTATTTTTGAGTTTTTCCATTGTAATCCGATTGTAAAACAGTCGATTCTTTTTTCATAGTGTAGCTTATAAGCAAGGAACTTATATACGATAACTGGAATTACTACGAAGCAATATTTGAAAATAAAAAATGTACTTTATTTCGTTCTCAATAAAGTTGACATTTGTTTCTTACATAACAGAGGGGAAAAACGATCCGAGCAAGACAACGACATGAGTGGATGTTGTCCCTTTCTTGCAATTGCCAGTCTAAATAAAACTTTCAGATGGTATATTTTTATATATACGGTAATCGTTAAATCCCTTTTATTCATACACGTCGATAGATACATTAGCATAAAATGTATTGTAATTAACATAGTGAGTACTAAAATGTGCTTATTTTAATTATTACGTAATTACTTATGCAATGCAAAAACTGTTTCTCAAATTAGTAGAATTACTTAGTAGTAATTAGCAAACTACGCATGGCCACACTTATACATGGCGATTGGCGCTTTATTTAGTAAAAGAGACACACTCCACTCATGTCGTGGTACTCTTCGGAACGATTTTGAAGCGCGTGTAAGCATTCTGGGTAGAATATAACTTCCTTGCGAAACCCACACTCCACAGACGATACCACAGACACAGACGTTCCATTGCTGCACCTAAGCAATGGAACGTCTGTGTCTGTGGTATCGTCAAGGAACTTATATACGATAACTGGAATTGTTACGAAGAAATATTTGAAAAATAAAAATGTACTTTATTTCGTTCTCAATAAAGTTGACATTTCTTTCTTACTTAACAGAGGGGAAAAACGTTCTGAGCAAGACAACGACATGAGTGGATGTTGTCACTTTCTTGCAATTGCCAGTGTTAATAAAACTATCTGATGGTAGATTTTTATATATTCGGTAATTGTTAAATCCCTTTTATTCATACACTTCGATAAAGACATTAGCATAAAATGTATTGTAATTAACATAGTGAGTTCTAAAATGTGCTTATTTTAATTATTACGTAATTACTTATGCAATGCAAAAACTGTTTCTCAAATTAGTAGAATTACCTAGTAGTAATTTGCAAACTACGCATGGCTACACTTATATATGGCGATTGGCGCTTTATTAAATAGAAAGAGATACACTCCACTCATGTCGTGGTACTCTTCGGAACGATTTTGAAGCGCGTGTAAGCATTCCGGGTAGAATGTAACTTCCTTGGGTATCGTATCTTACCCAAAGGAACTTATATACGATAACTGGAACTACGAAGAAATATTTGAAAAATAAAAATGTACTTTATTTCGATCTTGATAAAGTTGATATTCGTTTCTTAGATAACAGAGGGGAAAGACGTTCTTAGTAATGGTGTGACTGATATATTAGTATTCGCTAAGATATTAGTAATATTGAAAGGATTCGTGGATTAGTAATCCGGCGAACTGTAATATGCTAATATTTCATATTCGCCTAATATCTGTAACGGATATCCAAAATGAATAGGATAATATCATTCGGTATTCGGAATAGTTCGGATTCACTAGATTGGCGCCCGTCGGATTCGTGAAAATATTAAAATATTTTCACGATACGCCGCGTCGTACGTACGAATGAGACGGACGTATTTCCTGCAGTATCATATCTTATTCATGTTGTTTTAAGGTCCAAATTACAGTGAAATATTAGTTAATACTGATACATTAGTAAAGATATTTTCCTGCCGTATCAGTATAAGATCTTATTTCAGTTACTTTAAGGTCCAAATTACAGTGAAATATTAGTTAAGATATTTTCCTGCCGTATCACTATCAGATCTTATTACTGTTACTTTAAGGTCCAAATTACAGTGAAATATTAGTTAATACTGACATATTAGTTAAGACATTATAATATTTCAAAGTGAATATATTAGTATCACCTAATCTTGAGAAATATCGGTATTAACCCATCTCTAGATCTTAGTAAGACAACGACATGAGTGGACGTTGTCTCTTTCTTGCAATTGCCAGTATAAATAAAACTTTCGGATGGTAGATTTTTATATATTCGTTAATCATTAAATCCCTTTTATTCATACACGTCGATAGATACATTAGCATAAAATGTATTGTAATTAACATAGTGAGTTCTAAAATGTGCTTATTTTAATTATTACGTAATTACTTATGCAATGCAAATACTGTTTCTCAAATTATTAGAATTACTTAGTAGTAATTTGCAAACTACGCATGGCCACACATATATGGCGATTAGCGCTTTATTTAGTAGAAAGAGACACACTCCACTCATGACGTGGTACTCTTCGGAACGATTTCGAAGCGCGTGTAAGCATTCCGGGTAGAATGTAAGTTCCTTGCTTATAAGTTATTGCTCTATTATAAATCACGTGTGAAGTTCTCAATTTAGGAAAGCGCCCTCTACAATAATAAAAAATATCATTTTAACGTATATCTACATCGAAACACACCTCATTTTCGGATTTGCAAGTTTTTGCAAGATAATAAATCTAACTACTACTAGATGTCGCATGTGTAAATTTACGTAATTTACCAGATATTTAAGACCTAGTTCTTGATTTACGTATACATATATAAGGATATTATACACAAATTGGATACTATACACCTATTGGATATTATACACACATATAATATCTAAAAGACTATCACAGAGTATGTACGTTGTAATACCTATAGGTAAATAAAGTCTCATTTCAGGGCATAAAATGGATATAACCTTAGAGTAATAACGCTATTATTCTGTGGGTATAACATTCTATGCTTTATTATTCTATAGGTATAACAATATGTTTTCTACCGTAGGCGTAGGGATGTGACGTTTTGTGACAAAAATTATTTAACAGCGGTGCAGTCAGTCAACCAAATTATAGTGGTAGTGCCATACTGCATTTGCAACAGAATAGGCCGGCACGCCCGGGGAGATACCACTCTCTCACTTGACACCGACGTAGAGTAGCAGCTCTGCTGCTGCGTTTCGTTCAGTTTATGAGAGTCCCGGAAGCTTACCCCCCCCCCCCCCCCCCCACACTATGGATGCGCGATTTAAAAAAACCTACCCCAGGGGGGTACCACTTGCACCTGCAGTGGAGAATGGGGGATTCTCCACTGCAGGTGCAAGTGGTACCCCCCTGTCTAGGTCTGGAAATCCACAACCGTGCGCTTTTGTCGGCACTTTTTGCCTCGCACTACTCTTTTGTGGTATCAATTACCCTCGGGGCTGTTTCCGAACGGATACGACTTAGGGACCTTCAAGAAACGAGTATATTTATTCTTAAAAGGCCGGCAACGCAGCTGCAAGACCCCCGGTATTGCATTTGTCCATGGGCGGCGGTGATCACTTACCATCAGGTACACCACCTGCTCGTTTGCCCCCTCTGTTATTAAAGAAAAATTACCTACTAGAGTTCTGCAACGTCTCGCCCGGGTATTTGGTACCACCGTTTTACCTATCTTGCCGCAAAAGAGTCAATGCTTGTCATTGTCGTGTTCCGGTTTGGAGCCTTATACCCTCCAAACCGGAACACGACAATGACAAGCATGCAACTGGTAGACTTATGCATGTGGCATTGATATCCCGCCACACGGATTGCAACGCGCCATTAAAGTCTTTGGTGTCTAGAGGCGATAGTTTCTCATTCCATCAAGAGAACCATCTTCTCGTTTGCTATCTAATGATATATAAAAAAAGTCCCTGACCCGACTGAAAGTGGTTAGCGACCCTAACTATTTGTTTCTAAAGCACGAACGTTTGTATTTCTGGGTTTGAATGTTCAATAAATATAATTCAATACTAGTTGACCCGCGCAGCTTCGTCCGCGAGTACATTAGTAAGTCGTCCAAATAGCTTTTAATAAAAATTTCATCCCTTATTTCAGCCCTCCATGGACTGATTTTTGAAAAAAAATTAGCCTATGTTTGACCCCGGATCTTCAACTATATCCACGCCAAATTTCATGAAAATCGCTCCAGCCGCCGTTTAGCCGTGAAAGCGTAACAGACAGACAGACAGACTTTCGCATTTATAATATTAGTATGGATTAAGGTAGAAATGCCACGAACATTGGCCACGAATAGTAATTTTGGCGAATATTCGCCGACGTATTTGTTTCACTAGTGAGTTCGGAGTTGATCGTTTCACGAATCACAAGTGACATGTATATTATTTGTTTATGAATTATCCCGATTGAGTTGTAAGCAGATGGCTTTCGTAATGGAAATATGGAAATAGAAACCATCACCTATAGACACCAAAGTTGTTTATCGTGTGGTGCTAACTATGTGGCGGGGTGGCAATGCCACATGCATAAGTCTACTGGCTAACTTACTCTCCAAACCGGAACATGACAATGATAAGCGTTGACGCTATTGTGGCAGGAATAAGTAAGGCGGTGGTACCAAATACCTACCCGGGCCAGATGTCGCAGAACTCTGACACCTAGTAGTCACGATGGTAGAGATGGAAATAGCCCATCGATCGCCTGTTACGACATGCCTAGCAGTCAGCAGTTGGCCTATTCTTCAAAGATGCCCAGACCAACACGGGGTAAACATTACTGAACCGATTTTGATGAAACTTAGACTGTTCGCTAAATTAAATTATAACCTTATTTAAATCAAAAATAATTATCTCGATGTAATGACTTATCTAACCTCAAAGTGAGCAAATTATTTGCTTGTGTTATGGGTCTTAGTCAACGATACGTATACATAGAAATACATATATAAATACTTTTACATACATAATAAACACCCAAACCCGGAAATACAAACGTTTATGCTCATCACACAAATGCTTGTCCCCGTCGGGGATCGAACCCGAGCCCCGTCGATTGCGTAGCCAGGGTCCCTAGGCAGAAGCTATCAATTGTGTTATAATGTGGTACCTTAATCTATACATATAATAAAATCGTAGGAAGGTCAAAACTGTACATTGAATATTTTTTTAAAAGAATACTTGGGGCGTGATCTACAATCGATATCAAAGCCAAAAATATAGTTTTTAGAATTTTTGTCTGTTTGTCTGTATGTTTGTCCGGGGTAAACTCAAAAAGTACTGCATGGATTTACTTCAAATTTTGCATGAATATTACTAACAGGTCGGATCAACATATAGGCTACATATTATCACGCTATCACCTACAGGGGAGGTGCTGTGCGGAGTAAACGAAGTCCGCGCGGACGAAGTCGCAGGCAACAGCTAGTAATTGAATAAAATAATATTTGATTTAATAAAATAATAAATGATTATCTTTCTTAAAGATATGTGTGATATGGCAGAGCGGATTTGCCTGGTCTTATACACATAAAAGGCAATTCCGGCCACGTTCGTGATGTATTGTGTATTGTATCAGTAGTTAATGAATAAAAGATTTTTTTCTTATTGAAGAATTTATTATTATTATTTCCCCCCTTCACAGTCAGTAGTACCAAAATGTAACTTGTAATACGCCACACCCTGTATATCGTGAGACAGCAAACAAGCAGTTAGTCCTGCTGAAGGAGGGAGAAACCATCACCCACAGACACCTAACATGTTAATGGTGCGTTGCTATCCGTGCGACTGGATGGTAATGCCACATGTATAAGTATACCGGCTACCTTACCCTATAAACCGGAACACGATAATGAAAAGCATACTCTGGCGAGACGTTGTGGAACTCTACCACCTAGTAGTCATGATGGTGGTGCCCGTATAGCCAATTACGCCTTTTACGAACTGCCTGGCAGAATGGCAGATGGTCTTTTGTTCAAACGAGCTAATACCAACGCGGGGAACATATACATAAATAAATAACAAGACCCACATGAAATAATGTATGTTTCATGTGGGTCTTGTTATTTATTTATGTTTGAACGGTGTCGCAACTTGCTGCTCATTCCGTCTCCGATATTTTATTGAAAATATGATAAACCTTCCTTTCCGTACACAGGTTGTCTGGTAATAGAATGTACATATTGAAGGACGGTGCTCAGTACTCGAGTGATACAAAATATGGAAAAAACATAGGTACCGAAATTTTGATCTAATTATCTAATAAAAATGGCTAGTACGAAGATCCGCGCATGGCGTATAGAAGATCATTGTTAACAAATACCGATTTACCGAACTCATAACTTGACTCGTTAGCACAACATGCAGTGACCATACTTTTCGAATATTACTATACTAATTTCTTTGAGGTTTACATTGTAGTTTAGCTATGTTCCCTTTTTACTATAGCATTATAAAATGTTTTTAGCGAATCCCGCGGGATCACTTAATTTTCTGGGATAAAAAATAGTATATGTGCTATTCTAGGTCATCTTCTAGCTGTGTGCCAAATTTCATCCAAATCTGTTCAGTAGTTTTTGTGTAATTAAGTAACAACAAGTTTGGCAGTTTGGAGGGATGGATGTTTGGATGGATGATGAAACTTTCGGATTTATAATAATAATATAGACATTTTCATGAGCAGAGAATTTAATGTACTCCGTACTACAAAAAGTTATACGAAGTAGAAGTCGTGTTCCATTTCGTTACCACTCGCTGCAGCGCTGAAGTAATAATAAATCTTCCAACCAAAGTCAAAATTAAGCAGCGCTGTAGCGTATATTATAGTATAATATATATTCGTGTCCAAAGATCGTAACCGTCATGATTTTCATGGCGCTTACGCATTCCATTCAACGAGCTCTGAGTAGGTACAGTCCTTGGACTGCACTTGCACACACTGCACAGTGGCTTGACGCATGCCTTGTGTAGTACGAAAATACATAGTTGTTGGCTCACACATGACTACCAACTATCACGTCCTTCAATACGCACAATCTTTTACGAGTCAACTCGTAAATCTCATCTGTGTACACTTTAGAGTAATTCTTCAAAAGGGTAATAAGGCGATTGTCTCCAGAATGGAAGGACAACGCTTCTGAAGTGCTTGTCGTAGCCCTGTAAAAGATGGCGATCGTCTTCTGACAGCTGGAAGTCGAAGATATCTATGTTCTCTTCTATCCTCTGCTTGGTGGTTGACTTTGGGATGGGGATCGTACCGAGCTCATACTGAAACAAATGAATTTTATTATATCACACTAGCAACTCGTCCCGATTTCGCACGAGTGCGATTTCAACGCACAAAAATATGTTTTCGACAAATATTTGAAATTCTCGATTTTTTTCTACTACACGACTACTGTTCACATGACCACATGAGGTCCCAGGATTAATTCCCGCGTTGGGCAATTCCAAAATATGTTTTTTCAGTTTTCTGATACAAACAACGTTGCCCGGGATTGGATAACTGCCCGGTTGGCGACAGGCTGGCCAGGCCACTTATCACATTGTGGGACCAAGTATCTTCGGCTAATCGTGGGTGCACTTGTTGTACCTCTGCCTACTCATTCGGGGATACGGGCGTGAAGATACTTTTTTAAGGAAATTCCCTAGAAGCCGGCATCGCATTGGCAACTAACCCTTTGTGTTGTAAATGTCCATGGGCAGTGATGCTTCCATCTTCTGTTTTCCATCAGGCAGCCCACTCGCTTGTATGCCTGCAAATTCGATAAAAAATACATACCAGATATCTTAGAGTCACTTGAGCGACAGTTTTGTTGTATTTCTTGGCAATATTCTGAATTTCGGGGTCGGTGGCTCTTGGAGGAGGTGCATCCATCCGGTACCGAGCGCCGAACAGAGATCCGAACGGTGTATAAGCCATCACTCGAATGTCATGTTTTTGAGCAAAGACCCGCAGCTCAGGCTGTTGTAGGTTCAAGTTAACCTGTAGAATAAAATCAAACTTTTTTCTCGTGTTGGTGAGGGCTCCTATGAAGAATAGACCATCTACCATTCTGCCAGGCAGATTGTAGAAGGCCAATGATTGGCTATAAGTGTCATTACCATCGTGAGATGGTAGAGTTCTACAACTTCTTACTCAGCACCACCTTACCTATTCCTGCCGCGATAGCGACAATGCTCGTCACTGTCATGTTCCAGTTTGGAAGGTAAGGTAGCCGATAGACTTATTATACGACAAGAAACAACAAGAAGACACGACCCCCTTAGCATGTTACAAAAAACTGCCGCCTACCTTACATTAAAAAAAATCGAATCTTTTTAACATTTTTCTTTATTATCAAGTGAATATTTTGTCTTTGTTTCTTTAAGTAACACTGCTTGCGTCCACGACCCCCTTGCAAAGGCCTCGCGACCCCTAGGGGGCCACACTTTGACAAACACTGGTCTATGACATCAAAGATATTAAAGGTGCGTTGCTATCCTTACGATACCATGTCTGGTCTTAATGCCACATACATAAGTTTACCGGCTACCTTACCCTCCAAACTGGGAGACAAGTGACAAGCATTGACGTCATTGCGGCTCGTTTGTCATCCTACGATTTATAAAAAAGTTATTTTCTTATCTTTGCCTAACGCTAGACGTACGCTCAGCGTTTTGAAAAATAAGACATGTTTTTTTATATAGGTATAAGTTTAATTAATGAGAAATAGAAATGACATTTATGCACATAATACAAAAATATTTTATTTATTGTAATACTATTTCTAGGGTATCATAAAATTTAAGCATGACATGAATATAATTTTTAGCCAAATTGTGTCACTTTATCACTTACTAGCTGTTGCCTACGACTTCGTCCGCGCGGACTTCGTTTACTCCGCACAGCTCCTCCCCCGTAGGTGATAGCGTGATAGTATGTAGCCTATATGTTGGCCCGACCTGTTAGTAATATTCATGCAACTTTTGAAGTAAATCCATGCAGTACTTTTTGAGTTTACCCCGGATACATACAGATAAACAGACAAACAGACAAACAGACAGACAGACAGACAGACGGACAGACGGACAGACGGACAGACGGACAGACGGACAGACGGACAGACGGACAGACGGACAGACGGACAGACGGACAGACGGACAGACGGACAGACGGACAGACGGACAGACGGACAGACGGACAGACGGACAGACGGACAGACGGACAGACGGACAGACAGACAGACGGACAGACGGACAGACGGACAGACGGACAGACGGACAGACGGACAGACGGACAGACGGACAGACGGACAGACGGACAGACGGACAGACAGACAGACGGACAGACGGACAGACAGACAGACGGACAGACGGACAGACGGACAGACGGACAGACGGACAGACGGACAGACGGACAGACGGACAGACGGACAGACGGACAGACGGACAGACAGACAGACGGACAGACGGACAGACAGACAGACAGACAGACAAACAGACAAACAGACAAACAGACAAAAAGACAAACAGACAAACAGACAAACAGACAAACAGACAAACAGACAAACAGACAAACAGACAAACAGACAAACAGACAAACAGACAAACAGACAAATAGACAAACAGACAAACAGACAGACAGACAGACAGACAGACAGACAGACAAACAGACAGACAGACAGACAGACAGACAAACAGACAAACAGACAGACAGACAGACAGACAGACAGACAGACAGACAGACAGACAGACAAACAGACAAACAGACAGACAGACAGACAAACAGGCAAACAGGCAAACAGACAAACAGACAAACAGACAAATAAACAAACAGACAAATAAACAAACAGACAAAAATTCTAAAAACTATATTTTTGGCTTCGATATCGATTGTAGATCACGCACCAAGTATTCTTTAAAAAAAATATTCAATGTACAGTTTTGACTTTCCTACGATTTTATTATAGTATTATGTATAATGTATGTAGTATTATGTATAGATTACCAAGTATGAAATACGGAAATTGATACGAAATCACAGTGTGAAATAACAAAAAGCGTAGCCGCCTGTTATGATAGCTGCTTTTGGTAAACAGCAATAGTACATCACTTGTCAATATTATGTTTTCTAGTGAGTAACTTTACAATAGATTATCAATGTATAAACTTTTATTATTATTAATGAAATGATATAAATAATTAATAAGATTGAAAATGTTATGTTTTTAATAGGTATCGAATTTATATATATTTTTGCATGTCACTTTTGATGAAATGTGAATGGAAACAATATTTAAATATGTAACATCTTATGTACCCACATTCTTGCAAATAATTCAATTATTATTATTATTATTATATTATATATTACCCATTAGATAGCAAATAAGCAGATGGCTCTCCTGATGGAAAGACGAGCCATCGCTTATAAACATCAAAGATGTTAAGATGCGTTGCTATTCATGTGGCGGGATGGCAATGTTCCATATATAGGGCTACTGGCTACCTTATCTTCTAAGCCGGAACACGACAATGACAAGCATTGTCGCTATTGCGGCAGGAACAGTTAAGGCGGTGGTACCAAATACCCGAGCAAGATGTTGCGGATCTCTACCGCCTAGTAGTTTCGATGGTAGTGAGACGTATAGCCAATCAATCATCTCTTACGAACTGCCTGGCGGAATGGTTCTATTCTTTACCGGTTAATACTGGAAATAGTATAACACGTACAAAACGAGGAGTATGTCCTGGTGATTGTGATTAAAAAGTGATCTTTTGTTCAATTTTCAATTTACATCTACAACCTGTGGGCTTAGATAAACTAACGTCACTGAATTTGATTACGAAGCAAAGAAGAATTTCGCAATATTGTATCAGTTGACCCTAGCTCAGTTTGTTACAGCAAGCTGGCCAGAGTCGAGGTCATAAGTCGCAAATACTGACGTGTTGACATTTTTCTTTGTTAAATTTTCAAAGTTTTCCCAATCACGGGATAAGTATATATGTTATATATCTACCTCAAACACATGTATATTATATACCTCGATTTGCAGCACAGCTGGTTTTTCAGAAGTCTCGTTTATGAGGCGCTCCAGCTGCTTCACATTGAAGTTGCAGATCCCGATGGATTTGGCCAGGCCTTGCTGTTTCGCCTCGATCATAGCTTTCCAGGTCTCCAAGTAGTCTATGTCTGTGACCTGGTTCAGTGGCTTGGAAACGAAAATTATCGTCAAAACTATGTCCCTACAATAATGTTGTTTCCACTAACAATGAATCTGATTTATGCAGTTTTTAATTTATTATTTATTATGATATATGGAGATAAAAACCTAAATATTTATTTTAAAAGATAAGGATTTATAATGTTTTTAAGATATTGTTTCGGCAAAATAGACATTAAGTCACGCCACAGTAGAATCTGGAAATGTTACGTCACACTGTGCTAAAACGTCATATTATTTTTTACATTTTTTTTATCTTATGATAGCAAACAAGCAGATGGGTCTCCTGATGGTAAGAGTCAACCATCGCCTATAGACACCAAAGATGTTAATGGTGCGTTGCTAATTTGTGGCGAGGTCTAATGTCACATGTATAAGTTTACCGGCTACCTTACCCTCCAAACCGGAACACGACAGTGACAAGCACTGACGTTATTGCGGCAGGAATAGGTAAGGCGGTGGTACCAGACCCGGGCGAGACAATGCAGAACTCTACCACCTAGTAGCCACGATGGTAGTGACTTTCATAGCAAATCGGTCGCCTTTTACGACCTGCCTGAAAGAACGGCAGTTGGTCTATTCTTCAAAGAAGCCCGGAACCAACACGGGGGAAAACGTACATTTTCATAGAACCCACAAAGTATAATATGTATGATCACGGCGTGATGTCATTATGACGCCATGAACCTAGAGCGGTAAATTAAAATTAAAATAAAAGTAATTGACGACTGACTGTCGAGAATTGAACCCAGATCTCATCGATTGCATAGTTGACCACCGGGGCGGTCAATGAGAGTTAAAGCATTAATGAGTAAAAGGTAGTAATGATTTTAGATTATGCGAACGAAGGCACGAGTAGCAGCTCATGCGTCACAAAATACTTACATCTGTGGCGACTGGCCAGTGCAAGAGGTACAGGTCAATGTAACTCAGGTTCAGCTTAGCCAGCGACTCTTGCAAAGCTGGGATAACATCCTTCTCCGAGTGGCGATTGTTCCACAGCTGAAAAACAAAATGGTACTCATTATTCGACAATCATAGCTAAACAAAATGTCACTCATTATTCGACAATCATAGCTAAAAAAATGGCAATCATTATTCGACAATCATAGCTAAACAAAATATCACTCATTATTGGGCAATCATAGCTAAACAAAATGTCACCCATTATTCGACAATCATAGCTAAACAAATTGTCACTCATTATTGGTCAGTCATAGCTAAACAAAATGTCACTCATTATTGGTCAATCATAGCTAAACAAAATGAGATTCACTATTCGACAATCATAGCTAAACAAAATGAGATTCACTATTCGACAATCATAGCTAAACAAAATGAGATTCACTATTCGACAATCATAGCTAAACAAAATGTCACTCATTATTTGACAATCATAGCTAAACAAAATGAGATTCACTATTCGACAATCATAGCTAAACAAAATGTCACTCATTATTGGACAATCATAGCTAAACAAAATTAGATTCATTATTCGACAATCATAGCTAAACAAAATGTCACTCATTATTGGACAGTCATAGCTAAACAAAATGGCAATAATTACTATACAATCATAGCTTAACAGAATGTCACTCATTATTTGACAATCATAGTTAAACAAAATGGCAATCATTATTGGATAATCATAGCTAAATAAAATGAGATTCATTACTCGACAATAATAGCTAAACAAAATGTCACTCATTATTCGACAATAATAGTTAAACAAAATGGCAATCATTGGACAATCATAGCTAAACAAAATGACACGCATTATTAGACAATCATAGCTAAACAAAATGTCAATCATTATTGGACAATCATAGCTTAACAGAATGTCACTCCTTATTCGACAATCATAGCTAAACAAAATGACACTCATTATTATTGGACAATCATAGTTAAACAAAATGACACTCATTACTGGACAATCATAGCTAAACAAAATGACACTCATTACTGGACAATCATAGTTAAACAAAATGACACTCATTACTGGACAATCATAGCTAAACAAAATGACACTCATTACTGGACAATCATAGTTAAACAAAATGACACTCATTACTGGAAAATCATAGCTAAACAAAATGACACTCATTACTGGACAATCATAGTTAAACAAAATGACACTCATTACTGGACAATCATAGCTAAACAAAATGACACTCATTACTGGACAATCATAGTTAAACAAAATGACACTCATTACTGGAAAATCATAGCTAAACAAAATGACACTCATTACTGGACAATCATAGCTAAACAAAATGACACTCATTACTGGACAATCATAGCTAAACAAAATGACACTCATTACTGGACAATCATAGCTAAACAAAATGACACTCATTACTGGACAATCATAGCTAAACAAAATGACACTCATTACTGGACAATCATAGCTAAACAAAATGACACTCATTACTGGACAATCATAGCTAAACAAAATGACACTCATTACTGGACAATCATAGCTAAACAAAATGACACTCATTACTGGACAATCATAGTTAAACAAAATGACACTCATTACTGGACAATCATAGTTAAACAAAATGACACTCATTACTGGACAATCATAGTTAAACAAAATGACACTCATTACTGGACAATCATAGTTAAACAAAATGACACTCATTACTGGACAATCATAGTTAAACAAAATGACACTCATTACTGGACAATCATAGTTAAACAAAATGACACTCATTACTGGACAATCATAGTTAAACAAAATGACACTCATTACTGGACAATCATAGCTAAACAAAATGACACTCATTACTGGACAATCATAGTTAAACAAAATGACACTCATTACTGGACAATCATAGTTAAACAAAATGACACTCATTACTGGACAATCATAGCTAAACAAAATGACACTCATTACTGGACAATCATAGTTAAACAAAATGACACTCATTACTGGACAATCATAGCTAAACAAAATGACACTCATTACTGGACAATCATAGTTAAACAAAATGACACTCATTACTGGACAATCATAGCTAAATAAAATACTTTGAATTTATTATTTTTATTTCTTTCCTAAAAACAATTATTTCTGTATGTTCATCTACTACATTTAATACCATAATTATTATTATTAATTATTTTTTTATTCATTATTATCCAAATATTTTGTTATTTTATCATTGGTTGACGAGTACTGCCATACTAATATATTTTAAATTTGTCGCGGTTATTTAGTGTATACTTTCATTAGCCAGACTAATAGCTTTTACTAAAATAAAAAGTTTCAAGCACACTACTTCGTTGTCATATCATATATGTACAACTTGAAACACCTGTTATAATGTTAGAATCACACACTTTAAGTGCAGTGACGTCGCTCACGATATGATATCATTGATTGATCCAACGTAATTCTAGATGGTAGGCGAAAGAATTACAATCGTAGAGTCGTGCGTTGTCTCGCCCGGGTCTGGTACCACTGCCTTACCTATTCCTGCCGCAATAGCGTCAGTGCTTGCCACTGTCATGTTCTGGTTTGGAGGGTAAGGTAGCCGGTGAATTTATTTTAGTGTCTATAGGCGATGGGTCGTGGATGCATCAGGTGACCCATCTGCTTGTTTGCTTTCATATGATATAAAAAAAATATGGCAACTCTGATGATCTAGTTCTTTGGTAATTTTTTTGTGTACACTCTATAAATTATTCTCAAGACGTACCAGTAAAGTAGCTATACCGTTTCCGGTACGCTGTGTTATATGTGTGTATACTTGTATACGGCCGACTCGTAGGCATTCCTTTCAGATTCTATGCAAAAATGGTAAATATGACTTGGTTTTTAAACAACTAGTTTCATTAGAACTTTACAATTATGAACAAAATAAGATTGGTAGGTGTCCATCATCACTGGAACCCAAACTCATAAGCAGTTAGTACCTATACTAGTTCTAATCTTCGGTTTCACTCATACTTTTTCATGTACGTGCATTGTTTTTTATAACCTATAGAACATTAACATAGCGATGTTAACTTATATGTTAATTATATTAAAAGGTTTTTATAACTTGCATTATAGAACCCTAATTATGTCATTATTAGTACGTTATACTTGTAGTGTCCTCCGGTTTTGCTTACATGTTAAAAAGCTTTTACTTTAATTATAAAATTTTATGGTGCACGACAGCTGACTATATATACCCAATGACGCAAATATATCTTTCACTTCGCATTTTTTTATTTTAGTGGGGGTTTTCGGTACTACAAAACCTCAAAATTATCATGGAATAAGCTATTTCACTTATAAATAATACATACATGTTGACAGTTATAAGTCAAGCCATAAAAACTTATTTTACCTTTGTGGTGACAAAAACATCATCTCTAGCAATTACTCCTTCATTTATCTTTCTATTTACAGCACGGCCAACCTGGAAATGACAGGATCATCATCAGCCTTATTACTGTGAACATTATCATTATATTCTAGAATAAAAAACCTCAGTCCATGCCATGAATTTAGGTTATTCCTTCCGAAATATTTTACTTATTAGAAGACATGCACATGTTGCCAGTCCGTCTGTTTCGAGATCTCAACACCACCTACTGGAGTTAACCAAGACTTTAGCATCATTAAGTTGACTTAGTGAACCAAATCTACATACCTATATTATCTATATCTGTGCACTACAGCCGGGGGAGCCAGCGGACTGTATATCTGGTTCTTCTTCTTCGACGTCCCACCAGCCGTAGTGCTTTGCCCGCAAGCCGGATACCGGGAAATTAATTGAGACCACAACTTCCTTGCAAAGGTGCTTTATTGTAACGAAATAGCAATAAAGCTAGCACCGTTGCAAATAATTGACCTATTGTATGGAGAGCCACTACTTGCCCTAACACTGCCCTACTCTAAAACCGGTACCCTATAGATATATACTAAAGCCCAGGAACTTGTCTGGGAAACTTGTTGAGTCGTAACGAAATTGTAACTTTACTGGAACGGAACCGGAACGGAACTAAATGTATGGCCGCGCTCTCCGATATTTATAGTGCGCGGCCAGACGGTCGGCGGAAATCTACAAAGACAATCGGCGCCGGGTGTGGCGCCACAATGTCTGGATTTGTTAAAATCCTACTTTTTGCGATCTAATCTTAATAATTTTACCTTAGGTAGTTTCTTCTACCTCTAATTAACCAGTGTGGCCCTCTAGCGAGTGCAACGGTACTACCTTTTTACAGATATATACAAAACAAAGTACGTAATGCCCTAAGACCTACCGAAAACGAATTACAATGTGTTATTTCTTATATACATACAAGGATCTAACACAAATACACTTATACAATAACAAACAAGAGTGTTATATACATAATTCGTTCTTACAGGACCTCGGAAACTCTTACAATCACAGAGTTGTACGCCTTTTCAGGTCGTACTATCCTGTAAACTATTTTTATAGTACCGAAAAGTGTCTAAACCTATGCCTAAGGCTTATACTTACATTATACATACTATTTACAATCATAAAACATTTGTTTTAACAAAGAATTCTGCACTTTTCGGATTTTCGTAATAGCGAGTTCCCGCATATAAATACTATCTCGCAAGAGTCGACTCGTAATGTCGTCGACTGCGTGGAACTCGCTTTATTCGTAATATGCCTTAACAGGCAAAGATCATACTACATAAAGCCTTATTATTTCTATACAACAAAGCTGTATGTAGGTCTTAGGGCGAATAAAAGGCGAAAACGAATATTATTTATTACAAACAACTTACGAACTAAACGAAACTAAACGAAACATACATTCTATCCTGCCTTACTATCTATCTACATTAATATTTACAATAAAACTTATCTGTGCTGCACATTCTCCCGCCTATAACACGCAGTGTTATACTAAATATGGTGCAGCCAGACTAACTTCTTAACCGGTCTTCGCATGACTCCCGCAGCCGTACGTACGTCAGCCACTCGTACCACGCCGTCTGCTCCAGGGTGTACTGCCTCGATGATCCCCGTTGGCCACGTATTTCTTGGCAGCGCGCCGTCAGCGATGAGCACGATGTCGCCGACGCGCAGCTCTGCTCCTCTTCCGTAAGGCTCCCGCCGCTTTTGGAGTAGCGGAAGCGCTTCTCGTACCCAGCGTGACCAGAAGTGGTTGGCCAGCTGTTGTGAGTGCCGCCAGTGGCGGCGGCCGATGGTATCGCCTTCGGAGAACGCGCCCGGGACAGGCACGCGTGATGGTCCGCCCAGCAGGAAGTGATTGGGCGTCAGCGGTGCCGGGTCTTCTGGTGAAACCGACACGTGAGTGAGAGGTCGGCTGTTGAGCGTGTGCTCGACCTCTACCAGCAGTGTGTGCAGTACTTCTTCTGGTGGATGCCGTTGTTGCAGCACGGCGAACAGTGCAGCCTTGACAGAGCGCACCATGCGCTCCCATGCGCCTCCCATGAATGGCGCGCTCGGCGGGATGAACTTCCATTTGATTGCGTAGTTGGCTGCTGCTTCCTTAGTGGCGTCTAGTGCGGCGCGCCTCAGTTCTGCATCAGCGCCGCGCAGGTTGGTGCCGTTGTCGCTCCAAACCTCGGTGGGGCACCCGCGGCGCGACATCATGCGCCGCAGTGCCATTACTGCGGAGTCCGTAGTCAGGTTGGCGGCTATCTCCAGATGAACCGCCCTTGAAGTAAGGCAGGTGAAAAGCGCCACGTATCTCTTCTCATGGCGCCGCCCGATAGTCACGCTGTATGGCCCAAGAAAGTCCAGGCCCACGTAGGTGAAGGCTCGCTGATGGTGCGCGACCCGGGACTTCGGCAGGTCGCCTGTAGGCGGCTGTGGCGGGATAGCGCTTCTTCTGCAAAGCGCGCAGCTCTTTACTATGCCGCGCACGGTGGGGCGAAGCCGTAAAACCCAAAATTTCTGTAATATTTCACTCGTAGTTGCTTCCACCCCGCTATGGTGAAGACGCCGGTGTTCATGTTCTATGTAGAGGCGGGTGTATGGGTGACGGCCATCTAGTACGGCTGGTTCTCGTAAGTCTTCACTTATCTCTTCTGCCGCCGCTATTCGTGACTTTATTTTCAAAATGCCTTCTTGATCGATGAACAATGATAACTGCTTCAACCGGCTGTCTCTTGCTATCGCGCTCCCGCCCGTGATAGCTTCTATTTCACTAGCAAAGCTTTCTTGCTGTGACGACTTTATTAACAATTTCTCGGCGCTAATGATATCAGCGCCATCTAGCGGCAAGTATTGTCGTTTTTCTTCCAAACTTCGTGGCTTCTTAATTTTCTCTGTTTTCCTCGAGCTTTTCGTATACTTTTTTCCCCAATTTTCATCATTGGAGGCTTTCGTAGCTGTGCGCTTACGCACACCGGCGACACATTTCTTATTTGGTCTGCAGAGCTCGATGAACTGCAGCACGCGCGCTGTTGCACGCACCAGTCGAAGCCACGACGAAAATCTTGTCACATCCGGGAGTGCTTCTGTAATACATATAATTTTTCTAATGTTATTTACAATATTTACACTATTTACAGCTGCCGACGGTTTTTCTTCGCCTGTTATTTCGCTACTGGTAGCGACATCTTGCGGCCACTTGTCCTCTTCTAAGTATAGGAAGGCCGGACCAACGAACCATCTATGTTGGTCTCCAAATTCTTCCGGGATATGGCGAGTAGCATCATCAGCTACATTGTCGCGAGACGGCACCCATCGCCACTCTGCGACCTTCGTAATATCTTCAATCTCTGCTACTCGATGGGCAACAAACGGCTTAAATGCTCGCGAGCCTGTGCGTAGCCACGATAAAACTGTGCGGCTGTCTGTCCAGTACACCCTACGGCTTGGCTGATACTCGTACTCCTTCATGACGTGCTGAGCTAGGCGGGCACCTAGTAAAGCTGCTTGAATTTCTAACCTTGGTATGGAGGTAAACTTGAGCGGGCTGACTCTTCCTTTGGCTGCTGCTAGGCTGACGCTGACTTCGCCGTCCTCGTTGACTATGCGCCAGTAGACCGCCGCTGCATAGGCAGACTCACTGGCGTCCGTAAAGATGTGCAGCTGCCGATCTCGCGCTCGCGCCAGGTTAGAATGTGCGCGAGGTATTTCCAGATGTTCCATTCTTCTCACGTCTTGAAGCCAGCTTCTCCATGTCTTCTCTAAGTCCGCAGGTAAAGGCTCGTCCCATGGTAGTCCGATTCGCCACGTTTCTTGAAGTAGATGTTTCGCGTGAATAGTTACAGGTGTAATTAAACCTAAAGGATCGAAAATAGACATAGCTACCCGTAACGCGTGTCTCTTCGTAGGTGTTTTATCTTCATCGTACACCGCTTTAACATTGAAACCTAGCTTATCGTTGTGAGGTTTCCATTTTAATCCCAAAACCTTCTCGCTTTCTGTGCTTAGTTCCCAATCGCCGCCCAGAGATGGCGCTACTAGTAGCGTTTTAGCTACGGCCGAGTTATTAGTTTTCCATCCGCGCAGCTGGAAATGCGCCTGTTGATGAATGAAGCTAACCTGCGAGGCTATTCTGATGGCATCTTCCTCACTATCGAAGCTCTGCAGGTAATCGTCCATGTAATGGTTTCTTACCACGGCTGTAGCGGCGTCAGGATAGAGGTGGGCGTATTCTTGTGCGTTCTTATTTTTAACGAAGATAGCGGTGCTTGGTGATGACGCAGCTCCAAATACGACGCTGGTCATCCGATACTCACGTGGCGAATCTTTTCTATCGCTTCCTCGCCATAGGAAACGTAATGCGTCCCGGTCTTCTTGTCGTACACGTATTTGCAGAAACATTTCTTTTATGTCTGCTGTCACGGCGATAGGCAGCTGTCGAAATCTCATTAGCACTCCGGGTAGGTTTTGCAGAAGGTCTGGACCAGCTAATAACATGTCGTTGAGACTTACTCCATTGACTCGCGCAGCTGCGTCGTACACTATTCGCGGCTTAGGTTTTGCAGGATTCACTACTGCAAAGTGAGGCAGGTACCAGCTGGATTGACTAGGTGACTCGTTGGCAGGTTCGGCGTAACCACTATCTAATAAATGTTGTACCTGTTTTTCATATGCCTCCTTTAGCGCGGGGTCCTTGTCCAGACGTCTCTCTGTATTGTATAATCTTTTCATAGCCAGGCCGCGGCTATCAGGAAACTCGCGGCTATCCTCTTTCCATAATAGACCTGCCTCGTAGCGCCCGTCAGGTAAGCGCTTACACGTATTTTCTAAAATTTGCAGGGCTCGCTGCTCGTTCTTGTTGATGGGCTGGCGCGGAGTGATGCCGACACTGTCCAAATCGAAATAATTTCTTATTACCTTTTCTATGTCTTCATCTTGTTCGGCATAGGTAGCTCTCTGCACTAGGTGGACTCGCTGCTTGTGGCGGTAGTCCACACCATGTAGCACCCAGCCAAGGTGCGTGAGCGATGCTACTGGTTGTCCACGTCTTCCGCTCTTCACAGCCCTTGTCACGATCAGGTGCCAGTTGTCCTGGCCGATGAGCACGGTTGGCACGGCGCGCTCCATGATGACATCTTCTTCTATATCTTCTAGATGTCTGCAGTTGTTGACGATGGATCTATTAACAGACTGTGGCGATAGGTTAAGGTTACCTATAGTTCTTCCTATTATCCGATGTCGCTGATGGTGATGAAGGCCCTTGATGGTGACTGCGATGCGGCGCGACCTCTCTGCGTTGAGTCGCGTGCCGCCAACTGTTTCTATGCGGAACGGCTCTACCGGCCCGCGAGCTCCTATTCGTGCAGCCACCTTCTCTTCTACCAGCGTGACTGTGGACCCTTCATCTAATAGTGCGTATGTGTTCACGCTGCCTCTGGAACCTGTCAGGACAATCGGTACAACTTTAAGGTAGGCGCGTGGCGCGCTTGACTGCGTTGACGCCACCAAGGCGTCGCTGTCTTCTACTTGATCTTCAGGTGTCCTCTTCGTATAATTGTTGCGGCTATTGTGTAGCCGCCGATGGTGCAAGCTCTTGCACCCGTCGATGCCGCACTGCCGAAACTTGCACTCGTGTTTTGGCTTTCTTTTTTGCAGACACCTGAAACATAAATTATTACGTTTTGCCATAGCCCACCTATCGTCAACACTAGCTTTCGTAAACTGTTCACATATAGAGCTAGTATGTGCATCTTGACATATCGCACATTTATCTCTCTTCACTTGTGGTTCATATTTCTGTGTGTGTGTTCGCTGTGTTTTCTTAAAAACTTGCTGATTTTCTTTCGTAGGTTCATGTGGCACCAACGCAGCACACATCTCGGCTTCTTTCATTAAAAATTCACTAATCATTTGTAGATCGGGTTTTCTATCTTCCCGTCTTGCGTACTGGAACCAACTGTGCTGCAATGTATAATTAAACTTCGCTAATAAACTATTTACTGCCACCGTATCGTGTAGATAGCTCTCTCTGTTGAGAGCTCGAATCGTAGCGACGATATTGTTCACTTTACTGGCGAACACACACGTTTCCCGCGCACTTTCTTTCACTCGCGGCAATGACTTGATTTTTTCTAATTCTGCGTTCACTAGTGCGTCGGGCCGACCAAACTGTATTTCCAAATGGCCGACGATCTCACTTGGGTCGGTTTCCCCGTAAAACATGCAAGCGACGGCTTCTTTGGCGTTTCCACGTAAACATCTTCGAATTCTTGCCCGATTTTCCGCCTTGCTAAAATATTTCTCCGTATCTCGATATGCCGCTTTAAACTGCAACCATTCTTCACCAGCGCCATCGAAACTTGGTAACTCCATACTGTAGCGCGGCGCCCCTCGTGATGCTTCTGCCAGGGCGGACGCGAGCGCGGTGATATCTGCGGCCTTCAATGCACCAGACTCTTGCTTTGGTGCCGTATTTTCAGTAGGCGTCGAAATCTTCGCCTTCTCTACGACGGACACATCATCTTCCGCCGGACGTACAGCGCGCGCTGAAATGCCCGCCGACTGCGCGGGCGACGTAGCTTGTGGCGCCTGGGCCACCTCTCGTGGTGCGGGCGACTCATGGCCCGCCGAATCCTCTTGGTGCGGCGCGTGCGCCGCCTCTTCGTATTGCGGCCTTGGTGCCGCCTCTCGTATGGGGTGTGGCATAAGTGCCACCGAACTGGTGATTGCCAGCGGCTCTGGTGCCGGCTGGCGATCCGTATGGGTTGGCCGAGCGGAGTCCATCCAATCTTCGACCCTCGTAATGGCAGTTGCTTGCCCTTCTTCGTAAACAGCGCGCGCGAGTTCCGTCCGTAGGCGCGCCTCTTCTGCTCGTAAGCGCGCTTCTTCTAACTTGGCGCGTAGATAAACGGTACGCGGCGACTCGACTGCGGATGGTACCGGCTTGTCGTTGTTTGCAACGGTGCTCGTTGTGGTCTCGGTCGCCTCGGTGTTCTCTGTTGTAACGCTAGTCTCCGTAGCGGACGTGGTGGTACCGCTCGTTTCCTCCTCGTGACTAGCGTCCTCTTCCTCTCGGCGACTCGA
Organism: Apodemia mormo; assembly: GCA_036924255.1. Lineage (NCBI taxonomy): Eukaryota > Metazoa > Arthropoda > Insecta > Lepidoptera > Riodinidae > Apodemia > Apodemia mormo. Next base: position 17,301,505 of record JAUPFN010000029.1, read on the forward strand.
CGTACTTCTTGTTTCGATCGGCATGGTTCAGTGATCCGGCTCGAATGCGACCAGAAAATGTGCACTACAGCCGGGGGAGCCAGCGGACTGTAGATCTGGTTCTTCTCTCTTCGATGCCCCACCAGCCGTAGTGCTTTTCTGTTGAGCCGGATGTGTCGGAGAAATAAGCGAGACCACAACTTTTCTTTGCAAAGGCGCTTTATTGTAACGAAATAGCAATAAAGCTAGCACCGTTGCAAAATATTTGACCTATTCTATGGAGAGCCAGTACTTGCCCTAGCACTGCCCTACTCTAAAGCCGGTACCTTATGGATATATACTAAAGCCCAGGAACTTGTCTGGGAAACTTGTTGAGTCGTAACGAAATTGTAACTTTACTGGAACGGAACCGGAACGGAACTAAATGTATGGCCGCGCTCTCCGATATTTATAGTGCGCGGCCAGACGGTCGGCGGAAATCTACAAAGACAATCGGCGCCGGGTGTGGCGCCACAATGTCTGGATTTGTTAAAATCCTACTTTTTGCGATCTAATCTTAATAATTTTACCTTAGGTAGTTTCTTCTACCTCTAATTAACCAGTGTGGCCCTCTAGCGAGTGCAACGGTACTACCTTTTTACAGATATATACAAAACAAAGTACGTAATGCCCTAAGACCTACCGAAAACGAATTACAATGTGTTATTTCTTATATACATACAAGGATCTAACACAAATACACTTATACAATAACAAACAAGAGTGTTATATACATAATTCGTTCTTACAGGACCTCGGAAACTCTTACAATCACAGAGTTGTACGCCTTTTCAGGTCGTACTATCCTGTAAACTATTTTTATAGTACCGAAAAGTGTCTAAACCTATGCCTAAGGCTTATACTTACATTATACATACTATTTACAATCATAAAACATTTGTTTTAACAAAGAATTCTGCACTTTTCGGATTTTCGTAATAGCGAGTTCCCGCATATAAATACTATCTCGCAAGAGTCGACTCGTAATGTCGTCGACTGCGTGGAACTCGCTTTATTCGTAATATGCCTTAACAGGCAAAGATCATACTACATAAAGCCTTATTATTTCTATACAACAAAGCTGTATGTAGGTCTTAGGGCGAATAAAAGGCGAAAACGAATATTATTTATTACAAACAACTTACGAACTAAACGAAACTAAACGAAACATACATTCTATCCTGCCTTACTATCTATCTACATTAATATTTACAATAAAACTTATCTGTGCTGCACAATATCATTTAACTAATTAAAGTTTGGATGTTTGGATGGATGGATGTTTGTTACTCAATATTTAAAATCATACACATTATAGGTACATATTTTTTAACACTACGTACATTTTGTAACCAAAGTAAACAAGTAAATGACTTTTCTAATAACATTACCATTGCCTAGATACTGAAGAAGAGAAAATAGGGCTGCATTGATTTTGTTGCGTATACCCAATATAACGAACGTACCCATGGCATTTACCTTGCTTTATCAAATTTCATGTCTAACTAAAATAATAATAATAAACTAAAAATAATAATAAAAAGCAATATGAAAACAATTTCATGTCTATGCGGAATCTTACTGTACACCTTAAAAACCACGCCACCAATGCCCAGCTAATGGCTTGAAATTTGAATGGCAGTTTCATGCATTCTGACGATAGGTAATTGCAATAAGCATGTTGATGAGTAGACTAATGTTACATCTTCACACCAACGACCATGAGCACCATCTATAAATTTAGCTTTGGGCTGCGTTGAGATTGGCAACAGATAGATGGCGCTGTCATCAGTTGACGAATATAATTTAAAATATTAAAACTTTTAAGCTATTGCATATCTTCTATCGCGGGCCTTGAGCGTGGAGACCAAATCCAGAAATTCCGTAACGAAAAAACCTAACAACCCCCACTCCGACCGGCACAGCGGTGATACTTTTTAGTTTTTCCATCTATCGATAAATACCAGAACTTTTAATGACTTTTTGAAATATCACGCTAGTCTCTTTAGTTCAGCAACCCGCCTTTAGGTGGCATTGGTTGTATTGGAAAACTACCGTAATCAGCTGTTTGTGAGAAAGTATATAGTGTATAGGTATTTATCATCTACGAACAACAGTGAATATCTGTACTCGTATAATTTGTGTACAAAGTGTTTTAAATATGAATAAACAAAGATAAAAAAAATACTGCATAAATAAGATAAATATATAATTGTAATTGCATAAGTTGATAAAAAATGCTATGCAATAGCTTTACCGCGGCAGTCTCCGAGTGCCACACGTCTTTTTTTTACATTATAAGATAAACAAGCAGATGGCACTTAATAAAAAGAGACAACAATCGCCTTTAGACAACAAAAAATGTAAATGATGCGTTGTTATCATTGTGGCAGGGTTTTAATGCCACATGCATAAGTTTACTGGCTAACTTACCCTCCAAAACGGAATATGACAGTGGCAATCACTGATGCTATTACGGCTGGAATAGGTAAGGTGATGGAATGAAAACCGAGTCAGACAATGCAGAACTCTACCACCTAGTAGCCATGATATTAGTAAATCGCGTTGCCAATCGTTCGCCTCTTACAAACTACCTTGCAAACGGCACATGGTTTATTCTTCAAAGAGAGCCCGTACCAACATGGGCGGTGCCAATGGCTATAAGCGCCAATCATAAGTTTAGCTTTGGGTAGCCTTGAGAGTAGCTACAAATATAAATAAATATATATCACTGGACAAATTATACGGATTGGTCTAAAGGTAAGCAAATTATTTTATTGTAATGTGAGTGTGAGTCAACGATACTAATACGTAGAAATACATATATAAACACTCAAACCCGGAAATACAAAGATATATGCTCATTAAACAAATACTCGTCCGTGTCGGGAATCTAACCCGAGCTGCATTGATGTGTATATTAGTTCGCTAAACACTCGTTAACGAATATAATCATACGTGCTAGTATCTGGGGTGGTTTAATAGATGGCGCTGTAGTTTGTAATAGTTGAGTATATTTACAAAAATTGAGAAGAACTGTCTTTCAGTTTCTATTATTAAATAAGAGTTAAATTATAACCTGTTGTTCGGTGTAGTAAATAAACGCAGTGTCGATAAGCCTGTATCCGGCGTCTATCGCGTCTCCCACAGCTTTCTCTACTTTGGAGGGATCTTCAGACTACAACAAAAGAAAACAGTGAACACTCATAGGGCTGCCAACTACGGTCTATGCTTTAAGGCGATTACAGCTGCGAACGACCTTGAGTTTCTAACAGGAGGAGCGCAAATATTATTTAGCGCGTGGCATGGTCCAAAGTCAAAGAGTATTTACAGTGGATGCAGATACATACGTTTTAACATTTTTGTTCACCTATATGAACTTTTATCATCATGAATCGACTGAATGTTGTCAAACTCAAAACCAATAACCATTAATCGCTCATTTATCGATTACATATACATTCATTTTAGAAAAACGATAAATATCTAAAGAAAAAAAATATACCGAAAATCGACAAAAAATTATATAACAATTTACGCAATAATAACAGTTGCGTATCCTATTTCTTTGAAAGTGTTGTAATATACAATACATCCCGTGTAGCACTTTATTTTAATACATACAATCAACAATTAATATTTAACAAAACCTTTCAAAATTTGATTTTCTAAAATGTAATCTCTTGAATAATATTTTAAAACTAACTAGCTTCTTAGTTTTTGTTTCAAAATCTCGTAATATAAAAGAAGATATATAAATTGATTTAATGTTTATAGAGGAAACTACTAAATAAGTTGTTTTATTTAGACTATTTGTGTGTATAAAATATTTAATATATTTAATTAATTTATTTTTTGTTGCGAAGTCCTTACTACCTTCAAATAGTACCAGTTTTTATTTTTTTTCTTCAGAGTTCTGCTTTTTATTCGCTTGCTTGAATTATCTTCGTTGTTTATATGTTTTATTTTTTTATTTTTGTACATTTATACAAAATATTGACAAAATACTTATCTATCTATTGCTATAATAAAAAATTCAAGCGTAAATGTAGGTAAGTACATGAATAGTCTCAAAATATTATTCAGCGTCTACTCGCAAACAAAACTATTTATAAAGTACTAGCTTTCAGCCCCTTTAATACCCTCTTTTACCTCTTTAAGAGATAAAACTCACAGCATCCTTACATGCACGTTATTTTAACTGAATTAAAGAACATGGCTAATAAATTTGAAGAGATTTTGATTAAACATATTTTTTTTTTACAAAATTTACCACTTTTTTCATCGTTTGAAGAGATGACATTTGAATATCTTAAACTCGTATTCATTTAATTGTATTAAAAATCATAAATACTAAGTTTTAAATAATTTCTACAATATTCTACAATAAACAATTTATTTTTTATACAAACATCAATGCTTTTTTTACCCTTAAAGTAATGAAATTTAAAAAAATCCCCAAATGTATGATTCTTAAATTGTGTTGAAGAACGTAAGTGCCGAATTTCAAGTTATTTTGACCATAAACGTTTGATTTTTCATATAAATTGTAACACACACTTTTACTCCTTTAATGGATGAAACTTCTAACATTACATGCATGTTTCCTCAATTTCGATTGAAGAGCATAAGTACTAAAAAATCCGAAAATTCGTACATCTTAATTGTATTAAAAATCATAAATACTAAATTAAAATAATTTAGATTTTATAGTAATGCAAGAAATAAACAATTCATTTTTGATACAAACTTTAAAGCCTCTTTTTACCTCTCTATGGGCTAGAATTCAAAAAATATTAAATTTGTATTTAATTTTTTTTTCAGTTAAAGGATAATATTATATCATAAGCATATCATTCATTTCAACTCAAAAATGACAGAGTTTCATACAAACTTTCACCCCCTATTTCACCATCTTAAGGGATGAATTTAAAAAAAAATCCTTTCTTTTTCCTTGTCTATATCATAAGAACAACATCTGTAAAAAAACAGTCTTCTCGGTCCAAGCTCATTATCTACTATAAAAAAACATCCAAGCGTAAACGAAATGTTCAATTTCCAAACGGCACAACCTTACTATTGTGCCAAATGTTCTATCTGTACTATTACTCTTTGACTCGAATATGGAGAGCGGAGCTCGCTAACATGCGGCACAGCCTCCCCGTATGAACGCTACCGGGAGACTGACTTTCGACGCGAGCGCTGTCCGCGAATTAAATAATAAGGTTTTTGTTGATTTAATAGCACACTATAATGATTTTGTAAAATGTTGAACTTAAATTTTATAAAACAATAAATTGTCTGTAATAAAAAGAAAAAATCATCAAAATCGTTACAGTAGTTTGGAAGTTATAGGCAATTTTTTGCGTAAAATTAAGAAAGATATTCGATTTTTTTCCGTCAAAAATAACAATAAAATTAAAAAAAACGAACTTAAAATTTAAACTTAATTATATTATACGCATAATGCATATTTTTTTTAAATTATTGGACCAACCGGTTAGCAGTAGTAGGCTTTCTAATAGGTGTCTATTTCGTAGTTTGGCATTACCTATCGCCTTAAAGGATTTGATAAGAATAGAAAAGGACATAGGATAAAAATAGGATATCATATTAAAAAGTATCTTTATGCCCGTATCCCCGATGGGGTAGGCAGAGGTACAACAAGTACACCGAATTGCTGAAGATACTCAGTCCTACAATGTTATAGGTTTGCCACCTATCACATTGTACCATATTCACATTGCCTATCCCGCCCGGTTGGCGATAGGCAGGTGGCAATGTGCCACCTGCCTATCGCCAACCGGGTACTTATCCAATCCCAGACAACGTTGTTTTTATCAGAAAATCAATAAAAACACATTTTTTGAATTACTCTACCCGGGAATCGAATTCGGAACTTCACGTGGTCAAAACCAACACTCCACCACTAGCCCACAGAGGCGATTATTATATTATTTTAATAAAATTATGCATGAATCAGCAGTAACGATTATTAAATAAAAAGCAATATGAAAAGTAGTAAGACCTGAGTAGTGTTTTAGTTTTTATAAATAAACTAGCGACCTGCCCGCGGTTTCACCCGCGCAGCTTTTGTTATCGTGGGAATATCGGAAAGGTTTATACACTTAAACCTTCCTCAAGAATCAATCTATCTATTAAAAAAAACCGCATCAAAATCCGTTGCGTAGTTTTAAAAATTTAAGCATACATAGGGACATAAGGACATAGGGACAGACAGAGAAAGCGACTTTGTTTTATAATATGTAGTGATATTCTTGGACAAATTACACGAATCGATCTAACTGCAGAGCAAGCAAGCAAGTACTCGTAGCAAACAAGCAGATGGCTCGCCGGTGGGAAGAGACGACCATCGCCTATAGATACCAAAGATGTTAATGATGTGTAACTATCCATGTGGCAAGGTTTTAAATGCCATTTGCAGAATTTTACCGGCTACCTTACCCTTCGAACTGGAACACGACAGTGACAAGCACTGACGCTACGGCGCGGCGGTAGGAATAGGTAAGGCGGTGGTATCAGAAACGGGCTACAATGCAGAACTCTATCTCATCTTGTGGCCACGACGGTTGCGACACGTATAGCAAATCGCCTCTTACGACTTGCCTGGCGAACGGCAGATGGTCTGATGTTTAAAGGAGCACGGACCATCACGACGCGATATTTGCTTGTAATATAGGTGTTAGTTAAAGATACTTATACAAAGAAATATGTATATACAGGAACATATTTAATCAACATCCAAACCTAGAAATACGAACATTTATGTCACACAAAAGTTTGTCCCTGTCGGGAATTGAGCCCGAGCCTCGTCGATTGCTTAGTCAGGGTTTCCACACTTTTCCAGCCATTCCACACTGGGAGCGGGACACTTGAATCACTTTTAGCTGCTCTAATCTTTTTATATTTCAAATATTTGATCAAAGGATTCATGATGAAATTATGAAATGATAATTGCATGTTAAAGTTTGGCTTTACAAAATGCATGTGCTCATTTTTCCTAAAATAAAGGATTAAGTATTATCTTCTATTAAAGATTTCCAATTAAGGGACAATATAGGTCTGAAAAAAGGGGACGTCCTATAAATAAAGGACGTCTGGCAAACCTACACACATAATTAATAACGTTCTGAAAACCATTTACAACATTATTACACAAATTACATTCAATTTATATGTGTTTATAAACTGAATTATTTGAAACAGTTTTTGATGTGAAACATCTATTGGCGCAGGTGTAAACCGGATCGTTGGCGTGGCGACGCGACATCCGTGGCGACGGGTCGCCACGCTATAATATTATGTACTAAGGTAGGGTATACAGCGAAGTATACAGTCCATATTTAGTAATTAGTAGCGTGTACGATGTGGCGATGTGTCGCCATGGCAACCAACTACGCGACCCCGATGTTTCACATCTGTCAGGAGTCCCGTGACGGCTCAGTTTTTTTTATACTGTACCTATTATATTATATGCATTTTAATCGTGTTATTATAATATTATTTGTTATACTATTATTAGAAAGTAAAAAATTTAAACCGACTTCAAATAATAACCATGCTCTATCTAACGTATCTATTTTATTATATTTATTTTATTTGTGTTATTATATAATATTATTTATTATACTATTATTAGAAAGTAAAAAATTTAAACCGACTTCAAATCATAACCATGCTCTATCTAACTGTATCTATTTTATTATATTTATTTTATTTGTGTTATTATATAATATTATTTATTATACTATTATTAGAAAGTAAAAAAATTAAACCGACTTCAAATAATAACCATGCTCTATCTAACTGTATCTATTTTATTATATTTATTTTATTTGTGTTATTATATAATATTATTTATTATACTATTATTAGAAAGTAAAAATTTAAAACGACTTCAAATAATAACCATGCTCATATCTCAAAAGCTACTGAACCGATTCTGATAATATTTGAACTGTTTCCTAAATTAGAACATATCTGATTTAAAATCAAAAAGAATTATCTCAATATGGCTTTTAGTTTTCGAGAAATTTGTGGACAAACATCCAAATATACAATCGTACTATTACAACATTTAGTGCACGTGCTTGGACGCCTAAATATGAAATTAAATTAAATGAAACGTATTTATTTGCAAGAATATGGGTGTTACAAGTGATTAAAATTAATTATTATGTTAATAGATTATATAAATAGATCATCAAACTCAAATATTGCAGCAGTATTATATACAATGACATACATGTTGAGCTGACATCCTCCGTTTTTGTCGGTTGAAAAAAAGTTATTGTATTTTAAAATGCTCCAGTTTAGTGTCAAAATTAACAAATATATAGCAAATATTTTAAAAACGTATTTAACAATATATGTTTTATTTATATCATTAGATAGCAAACAGGCAGCTGGCTCTCCTGATGGAACTAAGGACTAAAGACACCAAAGATAGCATAGTCAGGGTCGCTAACTACTCCACCAACAGTCGCGTCGCAGGTCGCATACCTTACTTATTTTGTACATACATACCTTACCCCCAAAGCCAAGCCAAGTGCCAAGACCTAAGCTGGGCATCTCTCTCCCGTCGTTGAGTCTCACCAGGGGCGCCTTCCCCGAGGCGGCGACACTCTGAAATTTAGTATTAGTTTATTATATTGAATGCTCTTGATCTAGTATTTTTTATATTATGAGATAGCAAACAAGCAGATGGCTCTTCTGATGGAAAGAAACAACGTCGTCTATAGTTGATACAGATGCGTTGCTTTGCCTGTTGGGGGATGGCAATGCCACATGTATAAATCTACCGGACACCATACCCTCGAAACCGGAACACGACAATGGCAAACACTGACGCTATTGCGGTAGGAAAATGTAAGGCGGTCGCGGTGGTTCAAGACCGTAGCAAGACAATGTAGAATTTTGGCACCTAGTTCCCACGATGGTAGTGTTACGTATAGTCAATCGGTCGCGTTTGACGACCTGCCTGGCAGAACGGCAGTTCTAACTAACACGGGGGAATACAACATGTATTAGAATTTGATTTTATTTAATTGAAAAGATAATGGATGAATTAAATTAATCGAGAAGCTGACACTGAGTTAATTACATTAATTAGACAAATTAATAATTAGGCTGAACTATTTCGAAAGATAAATGATTAATGAATCAGTTATCTTTCGATATAATTAATCCGCTGATAATAGACTAATTAAATGAACTAGCTTTCGCCTATGGTCGACACTCGACCTTGGACTAGACAATAAAATCTGATAAGTTTGTAAACAGACGTTAGTGGCTAAGAAAATAACATAATTATCGTATGTGACATGAACATACTATGCGTTTCAACTAAGAATAGGATCACACCAGTTGCTGCCAACTTAATTACATAGCGGAGCCCTCTGAAGATCGCTGATGCTGCAACTTGTGTTCTTCAGTTATTGTCCCATGGGAACACTTGTGAGTGTCAATTTGCTGAACTAGTCATCCACCATGACACCAATATTGTAAAGGACCATGAGAGATTTGTATGGAGTTTGTCCCCACCCTCCAACAGCTACAGGATATATTTTAATCTGTTCATTAGGATCCAAAAAAACTAAATATTTAATGTATACATTTTAGTTGCATAAGCCATTAGGTTTATTTTTTATAAAAAAATCTTTTTGGGTAAAATGTATTTATTTTTGAACAAAAATATTTTTTCGTTTACAAATTGATGTTATATACATATCGTTTCTGTGGTCCGTTGTCGGCGTTGACCACATAAGGTCCCGGGTTCGATTCCCGGGTCGTGGGCAATTCAATTATTATTATTATTATTCGGCTAATCTTGGGTGCACTTAGGTTGCACCTCTGTCTATCTCTTCGGGGTTACGGTCGCGAAGATACTATTTAGGTTATATATAGATAAATTATCGTTCTTTACAAAGTTTACTTTTAGAACTGAGGAACCACTGAATGACTATAATAATGTGTAACTTAATATTATTAAACCTGTATACATTAACGATACACGGGGAGACAAACATTGACATTTGGCGATCTAGTGACTAGGATAGTGTCTGTACTGTTCACCGCGCTAAACAAGTAAAGTCGGTTGCAAGTATCAGTCCGACTGTATTTGGTACGGAATTATCTCCTCTGAGCGGGTTAGTTCATGTGCCTGTTACTGTAACTTCTTACGTCTTTAAGCCCTAGGTCCCTACTCCCTACGAACCTCAGGTATAACATATTCCTTCCTATATTACATGCTTCTATTTCCAGAATTCGAACACACGATTTTACGATTCACACGCATTTTCACAGATTTTGAATTTCGATTTCTGAAACAGCAAGATAGCTAATACAAATAATGAAGTATTAGGTAGAGGTCATGCTAATACTGTCATTAATCACCTGAAACCAACAGCTATGCTTTATATTAGTCTATGAGGGCCTCGACTTCCCTTTAACTTCGACTTCGACTTCCCTTCTCGGTTATTAGAAAAGAGGCCTCAGATGGTGTCAGCAATGTTTAATGATACGTTTACATGCTTGTAAAGGCTCGGCAAGTCTCCACAAAGCCAAGCCATCTATCTATATCTATACACATAATAAAATCGTAGGAAAGTCAAACTGTAAATTGAAAATTTTATTTAAAGAATACTTGAGGCGTGATCTACAATCGATAGCGAAGCCAAAAATATAGTTTTTAGAATTTTTGTCTGTTTGTCTGTATGTATGTCCGGGGTAAACTCAAAAAGTACTGCATGGATTTACTTCAAATTTTACATGAATATTACTAACAGGTTAGATCAACATATAGGCTACATATTTTCACGCTATCACCTAAGGGGGAGGAACTGTGCGGAGTAAACGAAGTCCGCGCGGACGAAGTCGTGGGCAACAGCTAGTCAGGTATAAGATTTTGTTTCAAGTAAGTATTAGAGTTTTTTTTTTTTTTTTTTTTTATATCATAAGATAGCAAACAAGCAGATGGGTCTCCTGATGGAAAGAGTCAACCATCGCCTATAGACACCAAAGATGTTAATGGTGCGTTGCTATCTTGTGGCGAGGTCTAATGCCACATGCATAAGTTTACCGGCTACCTTACCCTCCAAACCGGAACACGACAGCGACAAGCACTGACGCTATTGCGGCAGGAATAGGTAAGGCGGTGGTACCAGACCCGGGCGAGACAATGCAGAACTCTACCACCTAGTAGCCACGATGGTAGTGACTCGATAGCCAATCGGTCGCCTTTTACGACCTGCCTGGCAGAACGGCAGTTGGCCTATTCTACAAAGGAGGCCGGGACCAACACGGCGAAAGCTGTCGGTTTCTCGCATCTCAGCATGTGTCGCTATTGGTATATTATAATTACTGTTATTTTATATAACAAAAAATACATTTTTTATTGTCCCTGCGAAATCATGGTTATTTGAAATGAAGATATTAAGGTCGCTACTTTTCTTTTCTTTTATATTTTACACTAAGTAAATATGTATAGAAAAATATTAAGAAATTACATAAAAAATATATTGTATTTATTAAACCCCACATATTTGAACTATGTCGTCATAATAAGAAATGATCTATCCTATTAGCAGCCTCAAATGAAAACTGTTTCAAATCAGTTGGAAGGTGGGGACGTTTCTTCCCATGGTCCTTTATTATTATAATTCACCTTCACTTCACACTTCGAGGTAGATGGTCAGAACTCAGATTAGGTTAGAATGTTATCATATAATTGTAATTCTTTTATTTTAAACAAATTAGTAAAGTTTGTTTTTTTCCGAACCTCCAATTGCAGCTAACGCAATTACTTTGTGTCGTAAGTGTGAAATTATTACTAAATGTCAACAACAACATTCATATAATTTTTAATAATTAGTGTTCCGTACACTATATGTACCTACCTAAGTGTACCTATTTAAATAATATCATTATTAAACATAATTTGAAAACACATAACTTTAGAGTTATACAATACTAGCTGTTGCTAGCAACTTCGTCCGTTCGGACTTCGTTTACTCCGCACAGCTCCTCCCCCGTAAGTGATAGCGTGATAATATGTAGCCTATATGTTGACATGACCTACCTATGACCTATATAAATCTATGCAGTACTTTTTGAGTTTACCCTGGACATACATACAGACAAACAGACAAAAATTCTAAAAACTATATTTTTGGCTTCGATATCGTTTGTAGATCACGTCCTTAGTATTCTTTTAAAAAAATATTCAATGTACAGTTTTGGCTTTCCTACGATTTTATTATATATATATAGATAGATTACATGCGACAAAAAAATTCACACACCAATGATGTGGGCAAGAAAGTCGTTTCAAGCGGTATAAAGGATTTAAAACCTGAAAGACACATTTGATTATTTTGATTAAAAAATAAATCTATTTGTATTTTTATATTTTCTTTTCTACATCTTACTTTGACAAATACTACTCTGAGCGAACAACAATCTGAATAGAAAATATCCCAATTAGAACGCAAATCATTTTTTAAAGAATTTCTATTTATTATTTTTTTATATTATAAGATAGCAAACAAGCAGATGGGTATCCTGATGGTAAGAGTCAACCACCGCCTATAGACACCAAAGATGGTAATGATGCGTTGCTATCTTGTGGCGAGGTCTAATGCCGCATGCATAAGTTTACCGGCTATCTTACCCTCCAAATCGGAACACGACAGTGACAAGTACTGACGCTATTGTGGCAGGAATAGGTAAGGCGGTGGTACCTGAGCCGGGCGAGACAAAGCAGAACTCTACCACCTAGTAGTAGCCACGATGTTAGTGACTCGCATGGCCAATCGGCCGCCTTTTACGACCTGCGTGGCAGAACGGCAGTTGGTCTGTTCGTCAAAGGAGTCCGGAACCAACACGAGGAAATTATTAATTTTTATTATTTTTTTGCTCACAAATAAAGTTATTGTAAAATGCAGAGCGATTTGGCGCCCTGATTCTATTCTCTGAGTCCTCTCATTTGGAACGCAAAAGGTGTGTAATGTTTAATTGTATGAATTTATTTCTTTAAAAATATTAAGTCAGTGCCGCAACGTAAACTGTGCCCAAGCCCTTTTGTTTTATGGTTTGCGGAATTTCCGCGCAAAGTTTTTACTTCACGCATAATATTTATTAAGATGTATAATTCCACAACAAAATACAAAAGTAATTATAAAAGTGTAGACAACGATTGTTTCACTCAAGGAAATAATGTACTGCTACTGCATAGACTTGCTGGCCTTGACTGGAACGACAGTTACTTGGCTCATCTACACAATTGTTCGCTTTGAAGGAATATTGTTCTGGTTTTTTATACAAAAAAATATCATGTTTCTTTGTAGATTAGGTAAAGTGAATTGGATGTCTATAGACTAAGGCGGCCAGCTTTTTGGAAATTAGATCGAGACTTTTTCTAGAATTATATAAGGAAATTTCTCTCTTTTCACTTGTTGCGTAAAATGAAACAAAGCGATCACACACACACACACACACACACACACACACACACACACACACACACACACACATACACACACACTAACACACACGCAAACTGCTTGCAAGTGCTTTCACACAAGGCGTGTAAATAAATGCTCCACTCTTGTTTGTGTGTATGTGTAGGTGTTGTGTATGTATTATGTGTATGGTTAAGACACCACGGCACCCAAAGGTACCAATCAAAATATTTCTCTAAAACACCATGGTCGCTTAAGGAACCACCCCGACTTCTAGGGATTTTATCCAAAAAACCTAATTTTCATTCTTTAGCCTCTTAATGATAATACTCCATGGCATTTGTTCGTTTTCGAACGAAACGTCGTACAATATAACATTAAGTTGGCAGTTGGCACCATTTTTTCAAGTATACTCTTGGGGAAAAAACTCTTCTGTGTTGGTTGCAGTCATTGATTTAGGTTAGTTTAAAAGTGTTTTAGCGTATCTATCAACAAGTAAACTTTAATTATAATCTAGACTAGTTCCAAATCTAACAGTTGAGATATTATCAAATATCAATAAATAAAACGTATATTTTCCTACAACGAAAATATTGATGCTACCAGCGCTGTGGGTCAGCCTATTTTTATTTGTTTTCGTAATATACTACATGAATATGAAATATCCTATACAACGTTAAAAAAATTAACTGTAAAATTGAAAACAAAATAAAAATTAAATGCAAAAACTTACGTATTAATTATAAAAAAAATATTTATGTAAATAAATACTTTATACTATATGTTGTTTAGATAGATAGTTGTATGTTATATATTATATAAATAGTAATTATTTATTTTTCGAAATGTGGTTACGTATAAGGGTGTTACAATATCTATGAAATTTGTCCTATTTCACCAAATTAACTGCATCGTTTATCGATACTAAATGATTAAATTACAAAGAATATTTTACAAAATCGCACTTTTAAACATGCTTTGCTTTCACTACATTCAATAGCGTCGTTTGTAGTATACGAATCGCCAAAAAGTTTTGCATTTTATCCGAGCGGGTTGGTGGGGTACTTGACAGGAGTGGGGGGTGGGGGGGGTTAAAAGAGTTAAAAACTATCCTATCTTTTAAGTTTGACCAAACAGTAGATATCCACACGTATATATATATATATATATATATATATATATATATATATATATATATATATATATATATATATATATATATATATATACGTGTATATATATATATATATACGTGTGGATATCTACTGTTTGGTCAAACTTAAAAGATAGGATAGTTTTTAACTCTTTTAACCCCCCCACCCCCCACTCCTGTCAAGTACCCCACCAACCCGCTCGAATAAAATGCAAAACTTTTTGGCGATTCGTATACTACAAACGACGCTATTGAATGTAGTGAAATTAATTTTTTTTTGTAGAAGTGGTAGTCAGACAGAAAAACACAAAAACTGAATAAAACCGCGTGACGCAGGAACCCGCTTCAGTAAATACAAAACTTTTTTGGCGATTTGTATACTACAAACGATGCTAATGATTGTAGTGAAATTACTTTTTTGTAATAGTTGTAGTCAAAGAGAAAAACACAAAAAACCGATTACAACCGCAAGTGTTAACGATATTGCAACAGATAGTAGCGACGTTGAAATTAAATCGTTTGTTTGTTTGTATTTCCATCTGAGATAGATTTGTATACTACAAAGTATACAAATCACCAAATACTACAAACGATTTAATTTCAACGTCACTACTATCTAGTAAGTACTATAGTAGCTAAGTAAACATTTTAGAGCTCAAAAATTGCTTTGAATGCCATTCGAATATCAAATTGGATCGTCGTTTTCAAAATATACTTTTCGAAATTCAAATTGAACAAAATTTGTATTTTTGAATGCTGAAAATAATCTACATTTAAGTATAGTTTATGTACTTTGAGCTTAAAATGTCTCAATTTAGCGGGAAGTTACAGGAATGGCCTGCAGGGTCAACCGGTTTACAGTTTTTTTTTATTTGTGTTAGGAACCTTAGTGTCTATTCATATTAGTTATGCATTTATTTAAAATACAAATGATTAATATGCCCAGCCGTGTGCGTCCAAACTCGTCTTAAGCTTGCGGTTTGCTTTAACCTTGAGGTGGTGAGCCGTGGGGCTCATTAGATCTGTACGTGACGGCGAACATCACCGGATTTATGTTCTTTGTTTTTTTTGTTCAGTTACGTTCATCTGCTGTATAAGGTAAATGCACCGGTAGTGGACAAGGAACCAGTCATGGACAAAAAAAAACAAATGTTGTAGAATAAGGGTATATTCCTCAATATTACTCTAAAAATAGTATTTTAATAAAAAATAGATAAGTAATAGGTAACATAAAAGATTACATAATATTTTTCATTTCAATGGTGGAGAAAGCGACTACAAATTTCCAGAAACGTAAAAAAACATGACAAAAAAATACTAAAGCGAGTCAGATACTGACATTTTAAATACTCCATTGTATCCCTGATATTAAGAGAGTACCTGACGATTAGCCGGGTGGGGTGGCCATCCAGTAGAGTAGAAGTTATAATTTTTTTCGAGTGCGTTGGATATTCATAGGGGGTGCTTAGTGAATCTTTAAAGTATTCCTATTCAAAAGACTGACGATTCAGAAGTGACACAAGCTCACAGCGAATTTTTAAAAATACAAAAAATATTACCATACTGACATATTCGAGTGTGTCAGATTTTCGTACAGAAGATAAACTCATAGCAGCCAAAAACTGCCATTTTTGAGAGATATATAGTGAATCCTACAGTAAAGAAAACAATAATAATAAAAAAAATGATGTGGTGTCGCGGGACACCAGGTAGGAACGAACTTCCTTCGGCTAAACGGCACTACTCGCTTGTGTACGCGACTGTCGCGCCTGCGCACGTCTCATTTAACGCTTTATTCCACGCATTTTTCTTAAGGTTTTACTATCACATTTTTTTCAGTTCGGTCGCGCAGCAAAATCCCTATCCCCTTCAAGCCTGCCGTAAGGAATTTCGTTCCAAAAACGCAAAAAAGTATATAAATATTTAGAGAAACAATTCATTTCGCTTATATTAATGCGCAAAATACATATATTTTTTTAATTTAACATTATTGTCCGTGATTTCTATGAATCGGTTTGCTGCTACGATACTCCAAAACCATTTTATGAAAATTGATTACAATTTGTGAGTTACGTACCTACCACATTACCACAGGAAAAAACGAAAACCTTATATCTTTGTTGTCAATCTGTGTGCCGTCTATCTGTCTGTCTGTCTATCCACCTACCTGTTAAGACTATATTAAATGGTAACAAAACCAAGCGTGTTAACTTCTCATTGTAAGGCGTGTAGATACCAGTGTATATCTGGATGAAAACGAACTGGATCTAATGTGTTTTAGGCATAACTCTAGATAAAAAATAAAATGCGATCGCACATGAATAAGTTAGTAAATACACTTAGTACGGCAACATATGCAGTTAAAATATGAGACACTTAACTGACGTCGACACAGCAAGAATTGTGTACTTTAGTTACTTCCACAGCATTATGCCATACGGGATTCTTCTCTGGGAAAATTCTGCTAAAATAAATATTATACTTGTACTACACAAAATAGCTTAAAAATCCATTTACAATCAGCCTGAGAGTATCTCTGAGAGAACAATTCAAAGAAATCAATATTTTAACTGTAATGGCCCAATATATATTTGAAAACTTAATGTTTGTTCGTAAAAATATTTGCTCGTTTAAGAAAAATGACCACCAACAGACAATCTAATTTTATTTGACCGCCTCGGTTGTCGAGTGGTTAGCGAGCCTAACTACGAGTCGATGGGGCTCGGGTACAATTTCCGACAGAGACAAACATTTGTATGATCAGCATAGATGTTTGTATTTCTGGCATTTATGCATTCTCAGCATATATGGCAGACCTCGCCACAAGATAGCAACGCACCATGCACATCTTTGGTGTCTATAGGCGATGGATATATATATATATATATATATATATATATATATATATATATATATATATATATATATATATATATATATATATATATATATATATATATATATATATATGTATTAGTATCGTTGACTAACACCCATAACACAAGCAAATAATTTGCTTACTTTGGGGTTAGATCAGTAGGTAAGTGTAATTTGTCCCGTGCATATTTATTATTTATTATTATTTATTTCTACGATTAACATCTTTAGTATCTAAAGGCGGTGGTTTCTCTTTCCATCAAGAGAGCCTTCTGGCTGTTTGCTATCTTATGATATAAAAAAACTTTAATATACTCACTGCATACAATACGGAGAAGAGCAAGAGAACCAACATTATTAAATACCACTTTTTAAATTAAAACATATATAAATACAATTTTTTTATATATAAAATCTATAAAACAAGTGTACAAGCTTGCACTGAACCGCTGAGAGCGAGGGATATATTGTACTGTGATCATTGTGAGTTAAGCTTTTAAAACTTTGATCAAAACCTGTTTCACTAAACAGACACTATTATCGACTTTGTACACGTTAACGCATCAACATTAATTTAATAAGTTGACTGGTAAATACCTGTATGTACATATTGAAGAAAGGTATTCACTCGATTTTAATCGGATTCGCAA
Source organism: Apodemia mormo (assembly GCA_036924255.1). Lineage (NCBI taxonomy): Eukaryota > Metazoa > Arthropoda > Insecta > Lepidoptera > Riodinidae > Apodemia > Apodemia mormo. Next base: position 17,319,684 of record JAUPFN010000029.1, read on the forward strand.
AAATAGGCCCTTAGATTTTGTATGATATCTATATCTATATTATATAATAAAACTAAGTTGATAAAATGTGCGTGCCGATAAAACTTAAAAGGGAGTCCCGGTACGATAAAGGGACTTATATAGTGTGATAGCCCTTTATCCCCCCTCGAACAAGAAAGTTCCCGTTTTAACCTAAAGGGCGCATTTTTAAAGATATAAGGGCTTTTCCAACCCTTCAAATAAAGTGTAGTGGTGCCATCTGTTGTCGAGTATTTGAACTTCATTCAGAACAACGATTATTTGGGTTGCATTTTGAAAGGCGCTGCGAGCAATTACAGCATGTGCAGTAATGGCGCGAAATTTAAAATTCCAATTTCAATAAAGTCTTAAATTACATTTGTTATATTTCAACTACCACGTAATCTCATATCAACTCCCGAGCAAAGCCGGGCATCATAGCTAGTATATAATAAAATTAAGTTAGTAAGTTGATAAAATGTGCGTGCCGATAAAACTTAAAAAGGAGTCCCGACACGATAAAGGGACTTATATAGTGTGATAGCCCTTTATCTCCCCTTGAACAAGAAAGTTCCCGTTTTAACCTAAAGGGCGTGTTTTCAAAGGTATAAGGCCTTTTCCAACCCTTCGACTTGGAAGATAAAGTGTAGTGGCGCCATCTGCTGTCAAGTATTTAAACTTCATTCAGAACAACGATTATTTGGGTTGCATTTCGAAAGGCGCTGCGAGCAATGGCAGCATGTGTAGTAATGGCGCAAAATTTAAAATTCCAATTTCAATAAAGTCTTAAATTACATTTATTATATTTCAACTACCACATAATCTCATATTAACTCCTAAGCAAAGCCGGGCATCATAGCTAGTATATAATAAAACTAAGTTGCTAAAATGTGCGTGCCAATAAAACTTAAAAAGGAGTCCCAGAACGATAAAGGGGCTTACATAGTGTGATAGCCCTTTATCCCCCTCAAACAAAAAAGTTTCCGTTTTAACCTAAAAGGCGTATTTTTAAAGATATAAGGGCTTTTCCAACCCTTCAACTTGAAAATGAAGTGTAGTGGCGCTATCTGTTGTCGGGTATTTGAGCTTAATTCAGAACAACGATTATTTGGTTGCATTTCGAAAGATGCTGCGAGCAATTGCAGCATGTGTAGTAATGGCGCGAAATTTAAAATTCCAATTTTATAAAGTCTTAAATTAACATTTGTTATATTTCAACTATCACGTAATCTCATATCAACTCCCAAGCGAAGCCGGATATCATAGCTAGTTGTCTAATAAAAATGTATATGCATGCATAGATATCGAAATTCATTGTTCACAAACAGTTATTTGCTGAACTCGCGATAACTTTTGCTATCGCTACGCTATCTTTAGCGGTATATATATATATATATATATATATATATATATATATATATATATATATATATATATATATATATATATATATATATATATATATATAGATATATATATATATACATATATATATATATATACATATATACATATATATATATATATATATATATATATATATATATATATATATATATATATATATATATATATATATATATATATATATAGTAATCTGGTGTCGTAGTTGACCGCATGTTGTCCCGGGTTCGATTCCCTAGTCAGGCAAATCAAAATGTGTTTCTTCAGTTTTCTGATAAAAACAAAGTAGCATGTCATCGGATAAGTGCCCGATTTATTCGTGGGTGCACTGGTTGTACCTATGCCTACCTCTTCGGGATACGGTCGTAAAGATACTAACTAATACTAATTTTATTCCGAATTTTATGAAAAGTAGCTTAATACACTTTTGCCTGTGCGATTACCATCCCATAGTACAAATAGAAACACACCATCTTTGCTGTCTGTGGCGATGATTGTCTATTTGCTATCTCATGATATAAAAAACAATATTAACCACTGGTGGGAGGAATACGCTATACCGCGCTCCCGCCTGCATGGGTACAACCATCTTGCTTATTTCTCCCATAAAACAGCTTTGATGTGTTTTGGAGAGAAGGGCAAAACAGGCAGTGTAATTACTGGCACCTAGACTTAAATTCTTACGTCTCAGGATAGGCAATACAGAAATTGAATACCTGAGCTAGTTCCAGCCCAGGTATCTCATTTTAGGTCATTGGCGACGTCGACCACTTACCATCAGGTGGCACGTCCGTCAGTTTGCCTATCTAAATAACATAAAAAAAACCTTCACATATGTACACACAAGCTATAACTTGCAATGAAAGTTTTTGTGAATCCCATGGGAATAGCTCATTTTTCCGGAAAAGAAAGTACCTTCCGTGATATTTCAGATCATCATCTACACGTGTACTTGTAGCAGTTCAAGCAATCTACAAATGCTACTAAAAAGACACCCTTTGTCGTATCACCTAAATTTGGAGATACTCTCCTCACAGCCTCTGCTAGTGTCGAGATTCTAAGAGTCAACATATCGAATCACGTACAGTTTTGCCGTCATATGGAAAGTAAGGCTAAACTGGCCTCCAAAAAGTTCTGTTCTCATCTCCGGACCGGAGCTCCCCAGTACCAGCTTAATTCTCTTGATCGCATTTCACGTAGAGCGCTTAAAATCGTTAATCACCAGGCTATTTCGAAACGGCTTGACCCTAGGCATTGCGCAGAGAAATTGGTTTACTCTGCCTCTTCTATAGTATGTATCATGGGGAATGTTCCAATAAGTTATTTAGATTAATTCCTGCCGCCGAATTCCATCATCGGACATCGCGTCAAAATTTGAAGTTCCATCTGCACTATCTTGGTGTCTGGAAATCTACAACTGTGCGTTTCTCTCGGCATTTTTTGCCTCTCACTACTATGTTGTGGAATCAATTACCGGCAGGGGTGTTTGCAAATGGGTATGACTTAGGGCCTTCAAGAAAAGAGCTTACTCATTCTTAAAAGGCCGGCAACGCAACTGCAAAACCTCTGGTATTGCGGATGTCCATCGGCGGCAGTGATCACTTACCATCAGGTGCACCTCCTGCTCGTTTGCCCCCTCTTCTATAAAAAAAGAACTAAAAAATTAATATAATGTACTTTCACAGTAGCGACCCTCCGATAAAAACAATACGTAACAAAATTCTGACCATCGGCGTCTATTTATAACCCCCTCAGTTTTCTCAACACCAGCTAACCCCACAAGCTATGCCTAATCTACGCTTTTCGGAATCCACCTTGAATTTGCCACGTTAACTGGATTTTGTCTCATTGGGAACCACAGCGGAGCGCACACGTCCCGACGCACGAAGATCACGTGCATATTTTGTTCGTCTCGAGTCACCGCAGACTTGAGCACTAAAGGTACATACACGCTTGACCTTCAGTCCTAGGGGAGAGTACTGTAGCGGCTAAAGCAATCAACAAATTCTACAAGAAAAATAATCGAAAAAGAAAAAATAATGAAATTCAAAATAAAATCCTAAATCCTGATATCACAATACTATTTATCTTGTAAATACTATACAAAAGTTTCAACGCCTCTCAAATGGACTTCGGTTCCTAGGCAGTACACCTTGCCTGGCGGGGAAGATCTTCATTTTCACACATCATAGCCTCGTCACTAGTTTGACGGCATCAACCTCCACAATTATAACGTCACCCTAATAGTATTGGCCCGCTGTTGTACCGCTAAGCTGGTAAGTGGTATCGACCTGTGGCACCACATGCTAAAATTCATCCAAATCGATTCAGCCGTTTATGATAATTGAGCCGTTTATGATGAATGTTTGTTACATTCATCCATCTATCTTCAAAAACTTTCGCATTTATAGGAAGGATGCGATTGTGTATTTGCATAAATATTTATTTGACGCTTTTATGGAACTGCACCTTAGACTCGTCTTTATGTTGTAACTAGTAACTGCCTACCGGTCGCATAGCTTTTTATCTTGCGATGTAAAGTCAGGTGTCCTTGAAATCGTTTGTTCATGCCAATGTTAATTAACTTAATTAATATTTTTTTTACTAGTTGTTAGAGTTCTGTTTTCTTTGTCAGTTAATGGTTCCGTAAACCAAAAGAAATAAAAACCCTTATTCTGTTTGTCTATCTGTCAGTCACAACCAATCTTAAACGTATTTTTTTTCCAATTATTAACTTATTTATTTACACTTTATTGTTCACAAATACAGATAAAGAAAATCTATATTAATATTATAAACGCGAAAGTTTGGGTGTTTGGATGGATGGATGGATGGATGGATGGATGGATGGATGTTTCTTAGTCAATCAATCACGCAAAAACTACTGAACGGATTTGAATGAAATTTGGCACACACGTAGATAATGACCTGAAATAGCACATATGCTACTTTTTATCCCGGTAAAATTAGATGATACCGCGGGACGGGAAAAAATGCCTAAACAAACTCAATTAGCCCACACTCAATGGGTTTATTGGTTTAGCGAGATCTCATGAACTTCTTCCAAGGTTATTTTAAGAAACTGGAAGTCATTCTGTTCCAAAGTCCTTATTAGAACGTACCAAATGAGCCCAAATTGGTGGGGTTGCTCAATTTAAATTCAAAGTTCCTATAACCTTCTTTCTGCTTCATCATAAGACCATAGAAATATCAAGCACCAGGTTATTTTCCCAAAACAGAACAAATCTCAGAACAAATGAGTCTGAACTCAATGGTTTTATTTTGTTTAGTTTAAAAGGTTCCTATAGCTACATTCAGTTTCCATTATTAAACACAAAAAAATCATCGAGCACCAAAAACTATGCCAAAACAAACCGAGACAACCCATACTCAATGGGATTTTATGGGTTAGCTTAGGATTTCTCATGGACTTCTTCTTGCCCTATCATCTGACACCGGAAGTCATCCTGTTCCAAAGACTTTAAAAGAACGAATTAGAAGAGTTGTTAAATTTTAATTCGAAGTTCCCATAACTTCCTTCCTACTTCATTATAAAACCCTGGAAATTATCTAGCATTAGGGTATTTGAAAAGCAGTATAAATGAATTTAAGCTTCATTGTTTTATCTTGTTTATTTTTTATTTTTTTTATTTTATTTTATTATAAACATAAAATCCACAGCATACAATTCAACAAAACACCAAGTAAGCAAACCAAACATTAGCCAATTACGGATTTTCATTACATTACTGAAACTTTTAAAGAGTTCATTGACAGTACAAGCCAAACAAAAAAAAAATACAAATAAAAGAAAGAAACAAATCATATGAAAGAGAAATTAATAATTTAAGAATAAAATATAATGAATTTAAAAACCAAATCATTATTGTTAATTAAAAAAGATAAAAAGAACATCAAGTGACAAAACATGTATGTAACACAACCTCTTAAGGTGTAAGTATGTGTGTGAGTGTGTGTGTGTGTGTGCGTGTGTGTGCCTGTGTGCGTGTGTGCGTGCGTGTGTGTGTGTGTGTGTGTGTGTGTGTGTGTGTGTGTGAGCGTGAGCTCGTGCGTGTGCGTGCGAAATTCTTGATGAAGCTATTTATTCAATAAGGTACACTTAGAGTCTAGATAACAATTTCTTGTGAATTTCAGTTCTGTAAGCATTTTTTGAATCTGCAAATAAGTCTATGTCCGCAAAATATCTGTTATACGTGCAAGGTAGACGCAGAGTAACGCTATTAGACTGGTAATTTGTCTTAATAAGAGGCACATATAATAAGCTAGTGTGTCTGGTGCGCTTAGTAGGAACACACAAACTTAAAACGTTATTAATGAGTTGTGAACAGTCAATAGAACCAGTGCAAATTTCTCGAAGAAAAATCATATCATTAAAAATTCATCTGTCCCGTAGTGAGAGAAGTGTCAAATTATTTGGACCAGTTTTGGAGTCCACATATTTAATAAATTTATTTTGAACTAGCTGTTACCCGCGACTTCGTCCGCGCGGACTTCGTTTACTCCGCACTGCTCCTCCCACTTAGGTGATAGCGTGATAATATGTAGCCTATATGTTGACGCGACCTGTTAGTAATATTCGTGCAAAATTTGAAGTAAATCCATGCAGTACTTTTTGAGTTTACCCCGGACATACATACATACAAACAGACAAACAGACAAACAGGCAAACAGACAAACAGACAAACAGACAAACAGACAAACAGACAAACAGACAAACAGACAAACAGACAAACAGACAAACAGACAAACAGACAAACAGACAAACAGACAAACAGACAAACAGACAAACAGACAAACAGACAAACAGACAAACAGACAAACAGACAAACAGACAAACAGACAAACAGACAAACAGACAAACAGACAAACAGACATACAGACAAACAGACAAACTGAAAGCTGAAAGTATCTTAATGGATCGGATTACGATAACGCTTCCAGGCAGCATGAACTCTCATTTTTTCTTTACAAATATTTATAAGGGCTCGGTTATACCAGATGGGATACTTATAGATCATATCATTTCGCTTAATATCTGGGATATATCTATCTATTATCTTATATACTTCATTGTAAAATAATGTTACAGAATCATCAACACTAGATCAATCGAAAAGGCCAGACCAATCAACTTTAGAAATTTGATGACACTCAAAAAGTAAACCAGCCAAATCTCATAGCCAATATCTGTGTAAAAAATAATGTAATATGTGATCCACAATCAATTGCTGAAAATTTTAATAATTACTTTATAGACTTACCAAAAAATGAGATATGCAAAAAAATTAATACTTCAGGTTCAATATCTCAACAGTGTCAGAGCATTTTTTTGACCCCATATAATGAATTAGAAATACATAAAATTATACAGTCTCTTAACAACTAGATTCTACTGGATATGATGGAATATTGACCTCTATTTTAAAAATTATATCTCCACATATTTTAAATGTAATGACATATTTAATAAATCTATCATTTGAGCAAGGAATATTTCCCGATAAACTTAAAATTTCTGTAGTAAAACCCATATAATATAAAGGGGGAGAAAAAAGTATATTAAATAATTACAGACCAATTACTTTGATCCCAATTATAGCTAAGGTGTTTGAAAAATCATTTTATAATAGGCTCTCTGCTTACTTAGATAAATATAATTTAATAGATAAAGATCAAAAATGGGGTTCCAAAAAAATAAATCTACAACCTTAACAACTTTCAATCTTATAAAACATGTCACACAAAATGTTAATAGGTCAAGAGCAACAGTTGCACTTTTTTTTGACATGACAAAGGCCTTCGACTTTATAGACCATGGATTATTATTAGAAAAATGTGAACATTATGGTATAAGGGGTCCAGCCTATAACTGGCTTAAAAGTTATATTACCCTAAGAAAACAATACGTAGAAATAGAGAAATTAGACTCAACTTTTACAATGAAAAAATATAAATCTCAATGCAAAGTTGTTAATTACGGAGTGCCGCAAGGTAGCATTTTAGGACCTTTATTGTTTATTCTAGGTATAAATGACTTGCCTAAAGTAATAAATCACCAGTGCTATCTTTATGCAGATGATATATCTGTTGTGGTAACAAGTCATAAATTAAAAATACAAAATGAGTGCAATAATACATTAAAATCAGTAGTAGACTGGCTTAACGCTAATAACTTAAAAGTAAATTTTAATAAAACAACTTATGTAAATTTTCAAAGTTATAAAACTAGTCCTTTAAATTTAGTAATATCCTATGATAACACTATATTACAAGACAGTGACACGTTTAAGTTTCTAGGTGTTTGGCTTGACAAAAACTGTAATTGGAAAACACACGTACGTAAGTTATGCAGCAGTATCAATTCGCATGTATATGCTCTGTATAGGTTAAGGCAGATAGCTGGTGAAAACATAGCTTTAACCTCCTATCATGGGTTTGTAGCTTCTAAGTTGAGATATGGGATAATTATGTGGGGAAACTCAACACATGCTCATAAAGTTTTTATAGTACAAAAAAAATGTGTTAGGGCAATCTGTGGATTAAACCCGTTAACCTCTTGTAAACCCTTCTTTAGGAAACTTAAATTGTTAACATTAGCATGTATGTATGTGTATGAAGCTGCAATTTTTGTAAAAAAACATCCTGATATATTTCCTAGACTAGGGGAGTCTGCAAACTTTAATATAAGAGATAAAGATAGGATCGTAATGCCAGTAATAAGCAGTTCAATGTTAGACAAAACTGTTATGCAATGTGTTTAAAAATATATAACAAATTACCAAAAGACATAAGATTATTATAAATAAATAAATTTAGAAACATGTTACATTCATTTTTGATTAAGAAAGGGTTTTATACTGCAAATGATTTTTTTTGTTAACCTCATATTTGGACTTAGTGGTAATACTAATAATCCTAATTTTAATCTCATAATAGCCTATAGGAATGTGTTTTATAATATTTATTTTTATTTTAAATCCTCAAATTGACATGTTACCATAACAATATAAATAATAATGTAGTATTTAAGATTAATATAATTTTTTCAAATGTGCCATATATGTATAATATTACAATTTTTTAATTCTTGTTTTTCTTTTTTGACATTCGATATTATAATAGAATATTTGATTATTATAAAAGTTAATAAAATCTAATGACTTAAACATGTACTTATATAAATTATTTAAATCAGAATATTAAGAGTAAGAATGTTGAATGTTATTTTAAGTAAATATGTATGGAAACAAGAATCAATAAATTAAAAAAAAAAATATATATAATTTGTAAATTTTAATATTGCATGCCGTTTGGTAGAATACGTGGTACTTCTTAATTTTAATAACTGCATATTTTTTGCTGTAACCGTATTCTGAGCAATAAATTTTATTTCATTATTATTTATTTCATTATTTCATTTCATCGTTTATTATGTTATAGTCAGCTTTCCAGAACAGTCTCTTTCTTATTTTCTACTTAGGTAACGGTGGAATCACAATATCAATCGCATCGACGTTAAGGGTACAGTGGTGAATATCTTCGCGGACTAAAGGAGTATCAGAAATGGAGACGTCAAGACAAAAATTAGAAAATAATAGGTCGAGCATATTACCACAGTCGTTTGTAAAGATATTACATTGAGATAAGTTTAAAAAATTACAACAATTAATTAGCTCCGTTGCGGCATTTTGAAGTTCAATACTTCCTTTTTTTATTACTGTAGGTATGCCAGCGTTCCATTGTAAGCAAGGAAAGTTAAAGTCACCAAAAAAATAAATAAAGTAGTCCTCGGGAGATGAACCAATTATTTCTTTAACACAGGTACTTAGGTAATTAATACGCATAGGTAAATGACTGTCAGGTGGTAGGTAAACTAATGCAATGTTGAGGTTTCTTTCCAAGGCACCGATCGAGCGTCCTTCTATTGTGATCCAGAGACACTCAACATCTACATCACGTTGCCATTCAGGCTGCGCACGGGCACAGAGATGTCTCGCAGTTAAAATCATAACCCCCCCACCATTCGTCCGGGGATCACGTCTAAACACATTAAAACGACCATCAGTGAGTTCGGAATCCAAAATACTATTATTTAACCATGTTTCAGTAACAAGAATAATATCGCTTTTTAGTGTCTGTAAATTGAAACAAAATTCCAAAGTTTTCGATCTTAAGCCTCGTACATTTTGATAAAACAATGTTAAAGTGGCCGGTTGTCTAAGACCCAGAAAATAAAAATAGTATGGTGTGCAGTGTAAAGTGTATTTACAGTACCCGGCGATAAATATTGCACATCGACCTTTGGAAAGAGACAATCGGCTAATTTCGGCTTCGTAGAGCGTTATCTCTGTCGCACAAAATACAAACAGTCCGGTACCTATTAGGAGCTGTTAAAACAAGTATGATTTGCTTCTTTTGATATTTTTATTCTTTGTATAAAATACACTAATTTTTCTATAAGTGATGGCTTTAGGTTGGGGTAAAATAAAATAAAAAAACATTTTTACATTATGTTTACGTATTTAATTATTTTGGAACATTACAGCTTTAGTGTACATAATAAACACTATTATACCTATTGCTAAAATGAGACATTGCAATAAAAATAATAATAATTCTAATTCTCAATTACTTCCATTTCACTATCTGTGCTCTCAAAGAGGTCAATATCACTGTCACTATCAGCCGTATTTATTACTAATCTATCAGTGTAATTGTCTAAACTGTGTTGAATGCTTCTATATTCATTCTCACATTTGATTGCATGATCGCAAACCTTTTTGCACTCTTCAGCGCCGATCATGTTTACTTTTTCAGTCAATAATGTTTTTACTGTAGTTAAGTTCATACCCACATTTCTAGAGGCTACATAGCCTTTCAGTTGAGACCATATATTTTCAATTGGATTAAAATCCGGATGATATGGTGGCAATTGCAACAAAGTGTGCCCATGTTCGGCAAGTATTTTGTCCACAGAAAACTCTGTATACCTCTCCTTGTGCTGACATATAATAGCGTAAATCTGGGTTTTTGTTAATTTTGGATCAACTGGAATTTCATGTCTGTTTAACCAGTTGATCATTTCCCGTTTAATGGTGTTTGAGTTGGGGGGTCTCTCAACATACTTGTTGTGATAGGGTGCGTTGTCGATAACTAGAATAGAATCACTGGGTATATTTGGGATTAATTGGTTAACCAGCCATTTCTCATAGTTATCGTTATTCATTTCATTGTGATAGTCACCTGTAGTGTCCGTGGATTTATACGTTAAAAAAGCACCGGGTACAAAGCCTTTTTCATTTCCCGCATGAACTATTATCAAACGTTGACCTTTTGAAATTGGCTTTTTTACTCCTTTTTTCTTATCGTCACTCCAAGATTTCCCTTTAGTGTGGGATGCATATATATATGACTCATCCATGTAGACGATATTTTTTCCTGTTTCGCGAAATTTGCGTATTTTATCAAAGTATTCCATTCGTTTGAGACTAACGTCGTGCTTTTCCATTAGAATTTTTCGATTATCTTCCATTTTAGTGAACTGAAATCCCATGTCATGAAGTATTTTTCTCAACGTTTTTTCAGACCCATTGTAATTAATAGCTTCAGATAACTTAGCTTTTAATGATTTTATTGTTGGCAGTTCATTAAATCGTAAGTGAAAATCATACACCATTCTTCGAACAACATCGTAATCAAAATCGTCCATATCCAAACGAAATTGCTTTTTTGGTCTCCCTTTTTTTGGAGTGCTGAACTTAATTTCAGTCGAATGTGTTTCAGTACTGACTTCGTTTAATATATTGTTCAAAGTTCTTCTTGAAATTCCAGTGGCTTTTGCAACTCGCTCTTGAATCTTCTTAAAATAACAACTTACATTTTCATCTACTTTTTTTTTAAATCTATCAGCTTCGCTTACAAAGTATTTATAAACATTGTAGATAATTTCACGTGACTGACCTCGTAAAGGTTTCCCTCTTTTTCCGAAAGATGCCATATTACAACTTTAAATTATTTAAATTTGTGGGTGTTATCAACTCTAAATATATATTTTTTTCGGGACGCGACTGCACTCTATCGTACTTGAACAACGACTGACTAAACGTCACATAGGTAGTGTGGGACAGAGATAACGCTTTACGAAGCCGAAATTATCCGATTGTCTCTTTCCAAAGTTCGATGTGCAATATTTATCGCCGGGTACTGTAACATTGTGTACATTTGGCATTTATTTATTTGTATACGTGTGTAGTTTATATGTGAGTGTTAAGAATATATTTGAACTAAGTGGAGACAGGTAAGTGATAAACATATTATGTAAACTGAGGTATAACTTTAATTTAAAAATTACCATGGCTAGCTTAACGCATGTGATTGGTGGGTTCAAGTGGAATGTTAGTGTGAGATGCAATTTTGACGTTTCGAGTCTCGAACTTTGGTGAATGGTACGCTTACGCCGAAGTAAAGTAAGTGATAAACATATTATGTAAACTGAGGTATAACTTTAATTTAAAAATTACCATGGCTAGCTTAACGCATGTGATTGGTGGGTTCAAGTGGAATGTTAGTGTGAGATGCAATTTTGACGTTTCGAGTCACGAACTTTGGTGAATGGTACGCTTACGCCGAAGTAAAGTTATCACTTGGGTTTATCGTAGTGAGAACGTGAAAAAAAGAAGAAAATGTTACAATGTGTTAAAAATTTAATTTATAAACTTGATAAAAATCATAGTTGGTACCTCTTTTTCGCTTAGACAATGTTTGCAGTGGCACAGACAGAGGTTAACCAGTATTATACTGGTTGGAGCAATGCAAGCTTTCGACCATCATTTGATGCGCTGCTGGACCTCACAGAGAAACAATTCAATGACGGCTATCGCATAAATAAAAAATCCCCGTGTTGATTCCGAGCTCCTTTGAAGAAGGTCAAATGCCGTTCTGTCAGACAGGTCGTAAAAGGTGACCGATTCATGGGCTATTATGTAGTAGAGTTCTGCATTGTCTCGCCCGGGTCTGGTACCACCGCCTTATCTATTCCTGACACAATAGCGTTTTCATTGAATTCTGATTTCTAGGAATATTAATTGACAAACATTGCAATTGGAAAGCGCACGTTTAAAAAAATCACTTAATATTAAAACTTTACATATAAAATGTGCTTCAAAATAATTTACTGTGGTGTGTGTCAGTAATAAAGAACTCTAAATACGTTATTGTATAGTATCTAGACCACTCCGTTGGTCCAGTGGATAGCGACCCTGACTACGCAATTGACGAGGCTCGAATTCGATCCCCGGCGGGGACAAGTATTTGTGTGATGAACATAAATATTTGTATTTCCGGGTTTGGGTGTTTTTAAATATATTCCAGTATTGATATAGGTATGTATTTCTATGTATTAGTACTTACCACTGACTAACACTCATAACACAAGCAAATAATTTGCTTACTTTGGGGTTAGTACAGTAAGTGTTATTTGTCCCTTAAATATTTATATCTGGTATAACTTATCTATTACAGGCATATAAGTAATACATAAATTATACCAGAATATTATATAATATTCTGGTATAATAATTTATATATTATATACCTCTGACTTGACATTGTACACATTTTATATGCACAATCACATAACTCTAAAGGAAAACAAATCAATGTTAATTTGTTATTACATAATTAACTATATTTATAAATTTCATCTTTATTTTTTATACCCCATATAACATTATTTTTGTAGTGATAGTCACTTAATTCTATTGTATTTCTTATTTCTTAAATTTAAGTTACATTCTATCGAAATCGGATAGTGGTCAGATCAGTATGTGTTGTATAGGATATGTACATTTAAGATAGTGTGGCAAGCAGATGTATTAACCACACAGTGATCTAACTACCTTTTATACCCCTAAGCCTCACTAACATAGGTATGAGTATCTAAAGCTATACCAAGCCTTAACATGTCTCCACACAGCCACTGCCCTTATTACAAAAATTAAATTACTCATTGCAAAATGATGCACCTTGGTGTGCGTTGTAATCCCCTAATACAACGTTTCATAACCTTTTTTAGTCCACTGACCCCTAGAAAACCAAGCACAGTATCAAGGGCCCTGTTGATAAAAAAACAATGGCCTCATATATTCATTCAAATATACTCGCAGACCCTCAGGGGTCCACGGACCACAGGTTAAGAAACACTGCCCTAATATATACACTGTTTCAATGTCACTGTCTTCAAGGATTGCATTTAATTGGCCCAAGCACTGAACAAATATTGACAAATTATCAGGCTGATCTGTAGGCATATACACAGATGCAATCAAGATCTTGCGATTGTCCCTAGTAATTGCTTTTATAGTTGTTATATGCTCACTTTCACAATTTAACACTGAAACTTCACTAAACACATTTCTTTGCCACAATAGTGCCACACCGCCATGAGATCTACCGTGAAGTACACCTGCGGCCCTACCATGAACTCTTATAGCAGGTCAATTTTAGCCGATAATTAAACTGTCCTGCTATTTCGTACCATGAAAGCGTTATCTAACAGGCCAGTCAGTGACCACGTGACCTATGCCGGCGAGCGATCGTTTTACTATTCAAACCAACTTCTGCCCTGCGTTAGCGTACCATGAAGTGTTTTTGTCAGACTGAAATCGATATTTGAACTGCTAAAGTGTCATAATATTGCCGGTCACTTGCAGGTGGTAAAAAGTAACTTTTATTGGATTGCTTTGTCTTAAATATACTGTAAACGTAGGTATTTTTTATTATTATTGCTATTCCTAGCCCTAGTCCTATTAGGAATTTATACTGTATATTTTTTGACATTAACTGTGTTTTAGAAAAATATTGATATTGGTATAAAATATAGTACCTAATTCATTACTTCTAAATAAAGTTATTTATTTATTATTTAATATTTACTTACTTTTTTTTTTAATTTTAGATAAAAAAAAAGTATCTTCACGCCCGTATCCCCAAAGAGGCAGGCAGAGGTACAACAAGTGTACCCACGATTAGCCAAAGCCTATTACTTTTATTTATTTATTATTATACTTTTTCCAATCCCGGGCAACATTGCTTTTGTCAGAAAACCTGAAAAACACATTTTGTTGAATTGTCCGACCCGGGACCCCATGTGATCAACTCCGACACCGGACCACTAGACCACAGAGGAGATACACATAAATTTAGTTGTGTGATGAAAATTAATGTTTTGAGTGTGCACTTTTATTGAATCCCGTTGCAATATCTTTATGAGTATTTAAAATATCTCATAAAACTTCCAATTGTTCATTGAATATATTGATATCATACGATCGTTTTGCTTCCGACATCAATCACGTTCATGAAATCAATGTGTAATTTTAAGCTTTAAAATAGTCACAAACTATTCCAAAACTCTAATCTCAAAAAATCAAGACGTACTCAAGAAATTTAAAAACCGCGCTCATAACATAAATGTCTTTATTAAACAGTTCAAGGTCATGTGTAATATTCCCAGAGTTGCGTTCTTTAATGGATGCCGCGTAACAAATATTACGTGGTTTACTTTATGTTCCATATATTTTACGTAGACTTTAAAAAACTTAAAACTTGATGTCTTTTGCCAATTTGTATTCTTAAATTCAAGATTTCTAATTAAAATGCATTAATAATAATAACTTTATACTAAAATTTAAAAACCGGCAAGTTATGTGTTTCTCAACGTTAATTTGATATGTTCTGCCAGAGATCATGTAACCGGCCAGAAGACGACGCATTGCAGCCCCCCTAGACAAGTGGCAAACGCTCAGTAACTATTCAAATATTACGCTTTGGCGATATTTAGGCCAAATTGGTAGCCAAGTGGATCATGGCTTGTTCAACGTTCGTTCCATACGAACTTTACGAATTATATCGAATATTGTCTCTGAATTGACGGTAAACGTCACTTTGAAGTATTATTTTCACCGAGGTTATAAGTTTTATTTATATGAAAAGTGCATTAAAAGCAAAAAAGACTTGCCCCCCAAGATGTGGCATCAACGTTAGTACAATAGAAAGAGAAATTTATGGATTTGTCATAAGCTGTTGACACGAGCGTAAACGAATTTGTAATTGGTAGCCAAGTGTCATTCGTGAAACGAAACGTTATATTGCATCGATCATTTTTGTCAATATTCGTACAAGACCGTAGCCAAGTGGCACTTTTGACAAGCAAAATAGTAGCGAATTATTCGATAATCAGCGAACGCTAGAACCCTGCAGATTACGCTTAAAATGGCGGTTGATCACTATTATTCAATCAGCTGTTCTAAAGCGTGGATAACATCTGTGAGAATTTTTGATAATTTTAAAGTAAAATTAACGCAAATTAAGAAGGCTTTTGGTGGCACATTATTAATGGTGCTTTGATATCCTTGTGGCGGGGGGGGGGGGGGGGGGTATTAATGTCACATGCATACATTTACCGGCTACCTTACCCTCCAAACCGGAACACGACAGTAACAAGCACTGTTGCTATTGCTGCAGAAATAGGTGGGTCAGTGGTATTAGACCCGGGCGAGACAATGCAGAACCCTACCACTTAGAAGCCACAATATTAGTGACTCGTTTACCCAATTGTTCGCTTCTAACGAACTGCCTAGACACATTGTAAGTAGTGATAGGTTTGCAAAATGCTGACAATGTCTTAATGATGATAAATATAATATTTCGTCTTTAAATATTTTACAGACACTATAAGTTCAAGTTATAAACACTATATTCTTGTTACAACCCTTGTATTTTGTAAATTTAATGAAACAAAGAAAGATAGTTTATTTTTCAGTGTAGCAATAGATTTCGATCAATTTTACATTTCTGTAAATATGTATGCCAAAAAATACGTAAAAAAGAAGTTTTATATGTTCAGTTTTGCATATTTTTGTTCATTTTTAATAATAAATTTATCATCAGCTTTCATAAATCTGAAACATAAGTTTTAAAATGTGACTATCGATAACATTTTGCACAATTCTACGTTCACTTGTAAGGTAGGTAAAGAGGATTTACTTAAAATATGTTAAAACAATCAAATTTGATAGCAATGAAGATAAATACATAAATCTTGGTGACAGTATTTAATTTTATAACTCTTTAAATTGGTAGTCCGTAGTACTGACAGAGTTCAATTAACATGTTAGCTATATAGAAACTTACGGCATGACAGTAATTAAGAAGAAAAGATAGTATATTTTATCTTATTCGCACTCACGCGGTACATACAATCAAAATTGAATCAGATATAGCGACTCTGTTCTTATTTTTATTATATTCAATTCAGAGACAATATTCGATATAATTCGTAAAGTTCGTATGGAACGAACGTTAAACAAGCCATAATCCACTTGGCTACCAATTTGGTCGAAATGACGCCAATGCGTTATATTAGAATGAACAGAGAGCTCGGTTGGCGGTCAGAGCGTGCGCAGGACTTAGAAAAATTTTGATGGAAAATTTCAACCCTATATAACACCCCTTTTTTGTTGCACCATTACGTGGAGGGGGTAAGGGACACCAACTTTTGTCAAGGTCACTTTGCTCTGAGTTAATTCCCCGTGGAGTTAGGGGATGAAAACCGAAATTCATTACAAAGGCGTCTGTGACTTAAAAAAAGAAAATGTATTGAAAACCCCCTAGTTAGGTTAGGACTCTTAAATTATGGCAATTTGCGTTCATTTTACTTTAAAATTATCAAAAATTCTAACAGATATTATCCACGATTTAGAACAGCTGATTAAATAATAGTGATTATCCGCCATTTTTAGCGTAATTTACAGGGTTCTAGCGTTCGCTAATCATTGGATCACCAATTTTGCTTGTCAAAAGTGCCACTTGGCTAAGGTTTTGTATGAAATTGATCAAAGATGATCGATACAATATAACGTTTCGTTTCACGAATGACACTTGGCTACCAATTACAAATTCGTTTACGCTCGTATCAACAGCTTATGTCAAATCCATACATTTTGTTTTCTATTCTCCTAGCGTTGATGCCACTTGTCTTGGGGGGCAGTTCAACAAAAATTAGCTCATGGTACGATAGTAAAACCTGACAGGTTAATACTCATAGTTGAACTGCCTGGAACTTGACAAGTATTATAAGAGTTCATGGTAGGCCCTCTGTTGTTAGATCAACAGCCGATTTCCCTGTGTAGCTGACCGCTGCATCGATGCCACCAAGGAGAGGCAGGTCGTGGGGCAGAAGCCAGGTCTCCTGCAGTGTCACTGCATACACCAGATTACATAGTGTTTTAACACACTGAACACTGCGTTTCACATTTTTGCAATTAAAGCTAATAAATATACTAGGTTTGGTTTGATCCATTATCAGTTGGTATTTGTTCACACTGCGTGTCCTAGCTGGAGACTCCATTGCTTTTGAATGCATTCTGAAATGAACAATACGCCTGAACTTATTTTTTTTTTATTTTTTATTTTTATTTTATGTCATAAGATAGAAAACAAGCAGATGGGTCTCCTGATGGAAAGAGTCAACCATCGCCTATAGACACCAAAGATGTTAATGGTGCGTTGCTATCTTGTGGCGAGGTATAATGCCACATGCATAAGTTTACCGGCTACCTTACCCTACCCTTACCAACACGGCGATTTAATACCATCTGGCCATAACTCGTTCGTGTAGATATTCAAATTGTTTTTTGACACGAAGATCTTAAACGCGTTTTAAGATTTCTCTCGTTTTATATGTATTTTTTTCATCATAACTTTTTCACTTGTCTTTCCCCATCACAAGTATCTTTTTCACACGTTTCTTTGTTGACGTTAGGTGTATAAATGATTATGCAGAGAACTATAATCCTTGCTCAGCTAAGCTGAACAACACAGAACAATATAACCTAAAAGGCTAAACAACTAAAATATGTTTACTCCTTCATAAACGTCATTAATCCAAATGCTGATGCTCCCGTCTTCATTTTTAATTTTTACTATGAATAATCTCAAGATTTTCAACAAAGAGTATGTAATTTGTTTATTCTCAAGACAGTCGCAATCGAATAAAAAATACAATAATATTTTGTTTGGTAGTAATCCGTATAAGTTTAAAACACTACTCTTTTAGTTATAGACACTCAAGAATTGTGTACTTCTGAAAATGTTTGGTTATTCATTCGATGCTAACGTACAACCAACATTACGAAACAAATGTTCGCCATTCACGGTGAGTAAACGCCGACCGAGTGATTTGGCTAAATCGTGACTCACACTCGCAGCTTCTCGATACTCGTTAAGTAAAGAGTTCATTCGATTAACGCGATGGTAAAGTGATTCGAACGCATTTGAGAAACTCGCACTCGGCACTCGATCCTAAAAATTATTCACGCGTCACTGCCATTGTGACTAGTATGTGGTAGAGTTCTGCATCGGCTCAATCGGGTCTGGTACCACCGCCTTACCTATTCCTGCCGCAAAAGCATCAGTGCTAGCCACTGTCGTGTTCCAGTTTGAAAGGTAAGGTAGCCGGTAAACTTATGCATGTGGCATTAGACCTCGCCATAAGGTAGCAACGCACCATTAACATCTTTGGTGTCTATAGGCGATGCATGACTCTTTCCATCAGGAGACCCATCTGCTTGTTTGCTATCGTATGATATAAAAAAATACTGTTTGGTGCTGAATGATTTTAAGATCTTGTTACATATCTTTAAAACTAAACGAGTTAAACTCATCATCATAGTAATAAATTATATGTGCCTAACCAAAAATTAAATATTTTTACAAAAAATGTGTATTGTATCATGTATGTCTTTTATTATATACAATCATATACCTGATAGTCTTAAATCATTGTCTATAAATAAATTTCGTTGATCGCTGTTAGATAAAACTTATTATGATATTAAAGAATTTTTAGCCAATAAAATTAAATGTTAATGGATAGAAATATAAGTTTATTGAAGTGTCCTTAAAAAAAATTCAATGTAGTAAAATTTTGTAAATGGTGAACATTTTGTAAATTATAAAAAAAATTACTCAAAATATGAAACTTGTAATTATAAAAATTACTTTGTAATGTGAAATCATCCTTGTATATTTATAACAAGAACATAAAATAGATTCTTCCGCCGGATCTTCTCAGTGTGTGGCCGCGTTCGATCCGGTAGTAATTCTAAATAAAAATAACTACGTTAAAAAACCGACTTCAAAAAACTAAAATGTAAAAAATAATAAATATTTAATATTAATTAAATACTACCTATTATTTATATGTGCTATTTACTAATAGGTTTGAAGTCGGTGCCAAGCCAACCGACAGACACGCGCGGGCAGACGTCGTTGACGAAAATCTTGAATAAGTACCTAATAGTTTTTTAATTTGCAAGAATATGGCTGTTACAAGTTGTTAAAAATTAATTAAGCTACCAACATATTCTACTATTATATGGTGTCAATTTGAAATTAAAAATTTTGATGCCTTTTTAACCGACTTCGTTAACCGACTTCAAAAAGGAGGAGGTTCTCAATTCGGCCGGTATATTTTTTTTTATATATGTACACCGATTTCTCCGAGGTTTCTGAACCGATTTACGTGATTCTTTTTTTGTTTGATGCGAAATGGTTCTGAATTGGTCCCATAATAATTTGATTCAGGTAGGCCCAGTATTTTTTATTTTATAAGCATTTTTTTTAGTTTTTTTACCTATCCCGATGTCTGAATTCAAATCTCGCAAGTAAATTTGATCCACTTCCCGATTACCGGTTGAGCTGAAATTTTGTATACATATGTAAATTGGATGACAATGAAAACTTATTATGGCATAGAGCTGATCTGATGATGGAATCGGAAGGTGACTACAGGAACTCAGTAATTAAATGGTTAAAAATCGGTTAATGACAAGATTCTATCGAGTTTGGGCTCGTCTAATTTGTGTTGACGAGCACTTAGATGCTTGGTGGTAATTAGGATCCTCCAGGGTCCGATGATGAAGCCAGAAGGTGGCCATAGGAGCTCAGTAATTAAATGACACAACTCTATCGAGTTTGGACTCGTTTGATTTGTGTTGACGAGCACTTAGGTGCTTGGTGGTAACTAGGATCCTCCAAGGTCCGATGATGAAACCAAGAGGTGGCCATAGGAGCTCAGTAATTAAGTGACACAACTCTATCGAGTTTGGGCTCGTTTGATTTGTGTTGACGAGCACTTAGGTGATTGGTGGTAACTAGGATCCTCCAAGGTCTGATGATGAAGCCAGAAGTTGGCTATAGGAGTTCAGTAATTAAATGACAGAACTCTATCGAGTTTGGGCTCGTTTGATTCGTGTTGACAAGCACTTTGGTGCTTGGTGGTAACTAGGATCCTCCAAGATATGATGATAATGCCAGAAGGTGGTCACAGGAGCTCCGTAATTAAATGACACAACTCTATCGAGTTTGGGCTTATTTAATTCGTATTGACGAGCATTTTGGTGCGGTTGGTACCATTTGGCTCTTGACAAAAGTCTTCGTTCTACGTCTGTCAAGTCGATCAGTTCAGGAGGTAAAGATATAACTTCCACGTTGTTCCAGTAGGCCTGTGAAGGAACTTTTCTCTTTTTTATGGTAGCCGAGCAACGGTAGCTGCTCCGAAAAGAAATTAAAATGTGCTGTGACTAATGACGTCTGTTGTTTTGGATATAATAATTTCTTACAGACTGTACATGCCACTTCAGCGTATTGACTTTTGGTGGTTATAAAATTACGCTCAGTCATTGAACGAAGTCCTTGAGACGTCTTACGTGCTGCCGCTAGCCGGTCTCACGATGCTGAGCAGCTTTCGTATCACTTCTAATCTATGAGCTCTTTGCTTGGCGGACTCCTTAGATAAACGCTCCTTAATGGAGACCAATTCTATGAGTCTTCTGCTCGGCAGACTCGTTCGATAACTCGGCTTATTAATGAGATCAAGTCTATATTAGCTCTCTGCTCAAAAGACTCATTCGCTAGACGCTCTTGGATCTTATCGAGTCTAGAATTATATTGTTCAAAAGTTTCTTGACGTAAACGTGATTTCATATATTATGCTTTCATTGCCAACAAAAGTTTTTCACGATCTTTAATTGTCTCACAAGAACGTGACATTGTGTTACGAAGAGCATTTTTACGGAGACGACTACTTTTATTTCAGTAGGGGAGACCAAGATGCTAAATAGATTACTAAATAGTTACTCGAGCGTCGTAAGGACTCATTGGATTTTGTAGAATAAATTATAGGAAAAATAAAAAGTTATATAATGTTTTTCATTTCAATGGTAGGGAAAAAATCTACAGATAAAAAAATGTTTAAAAAAATCAGTGACATGAAAACACTGAAGCGCGTTAGATTAGGGTATAGTGGGTTAATTGCCGCTAAAATTTAGAAAATCTGACGATTTCAGTGTAGCATAAGGTAGTGGGAGGGTTACAAATTTGCAAAGAAAACGTTGTCTTGACATTCTCGAGCGCGTCTGAATTTTCTTTTATTATGGAGGAAATGATGTAAGAATTACGAAAAAAATATAATCTGACAATTTCCACAAGCCGAAGTCATCTTTTTTTTCTGCCATAGTTAGCCCCTCTATAGAAAGGGCTTATATTTGCTGGAGAGACTTAACAGTATGCGTAGTACCTCCTCCTATGTTAATCTGACACGCTCGAGTAAATACCAAAATCCCCTCTTAGACTCCCCTACTATCATGTATGTCTCATGAACCTGAGATTGATCTGATGAACATGTGCGAGGCAGATTACCACCATGAAGGGGGTACCTTTTATGGTAATCTGCCGCGCTCGAGTAATAACCAAAATCCCCTCTTGGGCTCCCTACTATTTTATTCGTTCCCGTTTCTTGAGATCTATGTTTGTTAAGGCGCGCAGCACCTATTGTAGTCTACCCAAAATAAGTTGACAATACAAAATACACTAAAAAGTATTAAATAAAAATAACTACGTTAAAAAACCGACTTCAAAAACTAAAATGTAAAAATAATAAATATTTAATATTAATTAAATACTACCTATTATTTATATGTGCTATATACTTATAGGTTTGAAGTTGGTGCCAAGCCTTAAGCAAATTTAATAAATTAATTAATTAATTAATTACAATGAAATTCCTACTTTAAAGATTAAGATACGTAAATAAACCTAATAAACAGCAATTAAGTCTTAATATTACAAGCAGCTTCAATCAATACGAAGAATACTGAAAAAAAAAATTACGAAAATGTATTCAACAGAATTCCTAAAATTAGTATTTTTTTTTTTTTTTTATATAGTATTAGTAGTATTTAATTAATTTTTTTTTACATTTTAGTTTTTGAAGTCGGTTTTTTTTTTTAACGTAGTTATTTTTTTTATTTTTTATAGCCTAATTGATAATTCTACATTAATTCACACGACCATTAAGTTTAACAGTTATTATTATCATAATCAAGGTAACTCATTTTTTTTTTTTTTTTTAATTTCAACATTAGTTAATTAATAAAAAAAAAAATAATTTTAACAGTAGTTAATTAATAAAAAAAAAATGTAGTACGAAATTTAATATGTTAACTGTTAAACGATCCATGCCTAGTATGAAGGAAAATCAAAATATAATTCGCTATCCCATCACTGAACTATCACTGTACATTTGAAGAACAAACAGATAACAAAGATCGCGTCCGATATCGATCAAATATCATAGTCTTTAAAGTATCTAGTATTCATACTATATTATCTATCTAGTATCTAGTATCATAGACTAACCTAGTATCGTGGACGTGATTCCATCATAAAGTTTTTTCAGATTAAGTTTTGTTAATGGCTATTGTTAGTATTTAATCGGTGACTCTGAACCTTTTTTTTTTTTTTTTTTTTTTTTATGCAAAATATGGAAGAATGTAAAATATGTAAAGTGTAATTAAGTTCGGTATCGAATTATAGAAATCGTTTAGCGAAAAAACATCTAACGTCGGGGTATAAAAATCAGAAAAAACGCGACACTTAGCTTAAAAACTAGTTTTATTTGTGTAAATGTCTCGCGTTAGTGTTAGAAAATATTAAAATATTCAATTACTTTTAAGAACACATACGTATACTTATTGTTCATAGTATCAATTTCACAAAATAAGATCATAGTATCGTTAGGACTAGGTGGACTAGGTATTTGGATCACTTTTTTTTTTTTTTTTTTTTTTTTTTTTTTTTTTTTTTTTTTTTTTAATTACAGACCAGGAATAGATGCACCGAGTCTCTGATTTACCTAGTCCGACCCATCTCTAGAAAGTACTAGTACAGAGCAATCCGTTAAGTATCCGAGCAAGAACAAGTCTTTACCCTACTACGGGAACTCACGAAGCGATCCATAATGTAATACTTACTACGCGGACACAACACACTATAACGCGATTTATCTCGGGTCAACGCCATCTGTTTGGCTTTGGCACATTTTAGTAATATCACTTATAAACAGAGCTCGTTATTCGTAACAGTGAGATTTCTACATCGTGCTATTAAGAATTTATTTCGATAGTACTAACGACTTTATACGATTGTGAATTATGGGTTAGGTTAGGTTAGGTTAGGTTTTTTTTTTTTTTTTTTTTTTTTTGTTTTATTCATTAACCCCTGTCATAGACAAGGCCTTTGTTTACATAGAATAGAGTATTTGTTATACTCACTTAAAATAATTATTTTCATAAAGTATTCTTATATGTACATTTGTATATCTTTATATTATACAGACAATTTTAATTATTTATACAATAAAGTAGGTACAATATAACTAGGATGAATATAATGAAGAAGCTATACATAAGTGAATACATGTTATGGTATATTTACATGCTTGTTAATTATTAATGACTGTTTTTTTTTTTTTTTTTGTTTTGTTTTGTTTTTTTTTTTTTTTTTTTATATATATATATATATTTTTTTTTTTTTTTTTTTTTTATTTTCATTTTTTTTTTTTTTTTTTTAAATTATATTATTATTATAATTATAATATACAACTTATTATAATATTATATTAATATTATTATAATGCACAGCTTTATACATGTAATTCATTTACATTATTTGCTAATTTAATTACTTATTTCTATTATTTACAATTTTAACTATAAGTTCACCGTACTCTAAAAATGTGTCTTTATATTTGCTGTTTAGTAGAGTGTTTAAGTTTTCACAAGTTATTTGCATGCCAGTTTTTTGTTCGAAGTTAAACCGTTCTGGTGCAAATACTGGGCATTCTATTAGTAAGTGAGGTATAGTTTCTATGCTTTCTGGATCACAGATACACGCTGGATTGTCCTTGCATTTAAATCTATATAAATACGAGGAAAATCCACCGTGTCCTGTCATCAGTTGTGTAATTCTGTGGGTGATTGATATATTTTTTATAATTTTATAAGCTATTGTGACATTGGGTAAAAATAATTTTGTAATTGCAGCTGTGTTACTACCTTGGTATCTCCTATCCCATTCATCAATTGTCTTCAGACGATTAGACCGCTTGATGAATGAGATAGGACATTTGTCATATGCGGGTTTAGTTTTTAGTTTTAGTGCAGCTTCTTTGGCAAGCTGGTCAGCTCTTTCGTTGCCCTCTAGGCCGATGTGTGCTTTAATCCAAAATAACCTTATACTTTTTTTTTGTATTTGGCATTGTTTTAGTGTGTTTCTGGTTTTTACGGCTAGAGGGTGTAGTGAGTCATTATTTTTTATTGTCTGAAGGGCTGATATTGAATCACTAAATATGCTAAATTTGTTTTCTTTTCGTCTAAAAATTTCATCTGTTGCGTAACTTAAAGCTAGTAATTCAGCCTGATATACTGTGCAAAATGATGGCAGCAAAAGTTTGATTGTTTTAATTTCAGTTTTATCATCCCATATGGAGATTGCGGCCCCGACTTTGTCTTCAATTTTGCTGCCATCAGTAAATACACGAATTGACGAATTTTTGTGAGCGTTGTATTCTTCTTCATCTAACAGGCTGCTAAATTCAATATCAAGTTTATCGGCGGGGTGTGGTGCTTTTAATGCTGATTCCATTTTTTCTATTTCCCAACTGCCCAGTAGAGGCTGATGTGCTCCCCTTTTAGCCTCATATAAAAGAGCAGCCTCCTTTATACGAAGATCAATAGGGAGCAGTCCAGCTAATACTAGTGCAGAGTTGAGAGATACTGTTCGGTAAGCTTTACAAATTTTTTGTGCAAAACTTCTTTGAATTGTATTTAGTTGTTTTTTAATACCGATTTTTTGTACAGCTGGTGCCCATGCAGAAGCTGCATATAATAATATAGGTTCTACAACTGCAGTGTAAATTATGCGAATTACATCTGGGTGTAGACCCCAATTAGTCTTAGCGGCTTTAGCTAATTGTTTATATATAGAGACTGCTTTTTTACAAGTAAGGTTAATATGTGTGTTGAAAGTTAATTTATTGTCTATAGTTAAACCTAATATTTTCATTTCTTGAGACAATTTAATGTGAACTCCGTCCATAGTTAAGTGTGGTGTATCATATTTTAATTTATTAGTTATTATCATTGCATTTGTTTTGTGTGGAGCGAATTTTAACTTGTTTTGCATTCCCCATGCTGCAATATATGTTAGGGTGGTGTTAGCCTGTGTTTCTATTTCAGCGGTTGAATTATCAGCAAAAACTAAAATAATATCGTCTGCAAAGGCTTGACAATAAATTTTTTGGTGTTCCAGTTCTTGTAAGAGTGGATTTAGTAATACATTCCACAATAAAGGTCCACCAATTGATCCCTGAACACATCCCTTACTAGCTTTTTTGTTATATTCAACTCCAGCGTATCTAACTTTAACATATCGTTCGTTTAAATAGCTGCTAATCGTTCTCCTCAAGTTTATTGGGCATTTCATTTCTGCTAGGCGTAGTTTTATAACAGGCCACCAGGCACTGTCAAAGGCTCCCTCTATATCCAATGATATTAGTGTTATTATTTTCTTTTGTTTTAATTTCATATGAATATGTTGTATTAGGGTATAAAGGGAGTCTTCAGTACCTTTTTGTGGCATAAATCCATATTGGCATTTATTAATTAAAGGTAATACATAAAACTTGAGGCGAGCGACCAGCATTTTTTCGTAAATTTTTCCGAGTACTGGAAGTAATCCAATGGGCCTATATGATTTTGGTGTTGTGTAATCTGATTTACCAGGTTTTTTAAGTATAATCACAGTGGCTATTTTCCAGATGTTGGGGAAATAATAGTATAAAAGACATTTATTAAGTATTCCTAAGAAGAATTGGGGATTACAGTTAATTGCATGTTCACAGATATCAATTGTGAAGCCGTCTGATCCCGGAGCTTTTTTATGGTTAAATGAATCTATTGAGTGATTGAGTTCTGTAATTGTAAAAGGTGGGTCATTCATGTTTTCATTGTTTAACTCATTAATATTGTCTGCTATTATTCTTATTTTTTTTTGTTCTGTACTATCTTCTTCTATTCTATCCTCTGGGTAAAAATTTTCGGCTAATAGTTTGACTGATTCTATGGGTTCTAAAGTATTTCCATTAATGCTCAAAGGTATATCTTCATCCCTCTTTGTAGTCCTACTGATTATGCGGTAAATTCCTTCCCATACACTTTCTTTATTTTGTTTTTCGCAAAACTTTTTCCACGTTTCTGTTTGTGCTTTTCTTACTGCTAGTTCGTATTCTTCTTTTTGTTTAAGGTATAAGTTGACTACAAATTCTCTACGAATTGGTGCAGCATTTCTTATACGTCGTCTTTTGGTAGCAACTAGTTTTTTCATTTTAGCGAGCTCCTCAGACCACCAAGGTAAGGTAAGTTTTTCTGTTTGTCTTTTAATTGGTATGGTTTCTATACATGTTTGGGTAATGGCTTTGGTATATGTTTCAATTATTGTGTCTATTTCTTGAATATTGTTAATGTGTTGTAAATCATGTAATGTAAGTTTATTTTCCTCCATAATTTCTGTCAGTTTTTGTCGAAACTTGTACCAGTTTGCTTTATTTGTATTATATATTCGTGTAGTGCGTAGGATTTTGATATTATTTGATTTTTGTGCATTTATTTGAAAAAGTATTGCATTGTGGTCGGAGTTAGTGAGACCTTCTTTGACATGCCAATTACATGTCAAGTCAAGCATATCAAGGGAGCAAATGGTAAGGTCAATGTAACTGTAATATCTTTTATTACCTCTAATAGTATCAAAAGTGGGGATGTCGTCTGTGTTTAAGATGTGCAAATCGAGCATGTCTATAGTTCCACATAATATTTTTCCTCTGTCATCTTCTATTGTACTGCCCCACCATGGGCTTTTAGCATTGGCATCTCCAGCTATAATTAATTTATTAGGGCCGATTTCTTTATGTATTTTTTGTAAGTGTAATAGATAAGGTTCTATGGGTTGATCAGATTCAAAATAGAATGAAACTAGGGTAACTTTCCAATTTCTAGTTTGAATTCCTATTACTACGATGTTATTGGTTGTGAGATCTGGGTACTGTGTAATATTTAATGTATTGTCTAGAATAGCTATAGCTGATTTGATGGTCCCAGTTACTATGTTGTTATTTTGAAATATTCTTATGCCATGGTATCCTTTTACTTTGCCTATATTACCTGTATATGGTTCTTGTAGTAATGCTACTGATGTATTGCTGTTGGTTGCCTCCAGTAGCAATTCATCAGTTGCTAATCTGCTTCGTTGTAAATTTGCTTGAATGATTTTATACTGTATATTGCTGTTAGTGACAACTTTAGCAATAAGCAATGGATGCCCGAGCTAAAGCATCCCATTTTTTCCTAATTGGACACTCATTACTAAAAGCATTATGCTCACAATTAATGAGATTTGCTTTTTCACAATTTTTACAACTTGGTGGTTGATTTGTTAAGCTCTTAGGACATTCCGTTTTCATATGTAAGCCACCACAATGACTACATAAATCCACAGTTTCATCACAATATTTTTTACTGTGTCCATATCCTAAACAACGAGTACATTGTATTAATGGTGATTGATCTTCTACTTGAACTCTTTGGAGGTCCACTCTTAGTTTTCCTTCTTCAAGAGCTTTTTTCCATATTTTTGGTGATACAGCAAGAACAATATGGTTGTTGTGTGGGTTACGTGCTTTTTTCCTATATTTTATTTCCATTACAGTTTCTTGATTATTAAGATCATGGAAGACGGTTTGGTTCTGTTTTTTTAGAGCTTGGAGAATTTCTTCATCTGAATGTATTTTTAGTACATCCTTTAAGATGATAAGTGGGTTTTTGTTTTTCATGTTTTCTACAATAAGATGCTGTTCTGTTGTTTCCAATCTTTCTTTAACTTTTTTTCTATCTTCCTGTGTTTTGCAGCCAACAACAATTTTTCTATCTTTTGCTTTCCTAACTTTTTCTATTTGTATCCATCCTTCTTTTGCATCAACAGCTTTTCTTATTTTGTTTAGGATTTCTTCACCGGTTTCTTCTTCTTTTGTAGAAGATATAATCATTGAATGCAGCGTTGTTCGTTCAGGAAATTTTTTTGTTATGTGTTTACTTGCTACTACTTCTGCGTATGACATTTGATCTATTTTTTCATGATGTTGTTTTATTTCCTTTCGTAGATCCTCTATTTTATTACCATTTTCTTTTGCAAGATGTATGTTTTCCTTAAGAAGTTGTTGTGTAATGTTATTAAATGAGTATGTATCATTAGTATATTTTATAGTATCTTCGTGTATATTGGTTTCTTCTTTGTGTCTTAGGGTATATTGATGTTTTTCAGTTGATTTAATTTCTAAAATTTGTGTTTGTTTTTCTATCTTTTTATTTAAATTTTCTAAATGTATATTATTTCTATTTATTATTTTAGTTTGTTCTTCTAATATAATTTTTATTTTTGATATTTCATCATTTTTAACTTTTTTATCATTGATAGTATCTATTGTTATATCTTTATTTTGTTCTATATTTTGTTGTGAAGATATTTCTTTTGATGTTTCTTTTACAATTTCATATAAACGGTCTATTGCTTTTAGTACTTCAGATTTAATTTCTGTTTTAATGTTTCTTGAATTAGCTAGATGAGTTTTGGCTTTTGCTACACATGCTCTGGCCTCTGTTATTTTATCTATATATTTAGTTTTATTATTCTTTGGAGAGCGTACACTCGTTTCCATTATCTTATTTCTATCTTGTGATTCTGCAAGTTCGATTTCTTTATTAAGGGGATCCATATCTGATTTCCGATTTAAATTTGTTGCAGCTTTAGTTGATGAAGTCTGTCTAAATTCTAAGTGTATTTTTGGAGGTGTTCGAAATCCGAACATTTTCGGTGTATTGTTATTATTTAAATTAAAGCAAATAAATTTATTTAAAAATAAAATAAAGTGAAGTAAGTAGAGTAATGTATATTAGTAAGAGAAGGGAATATAAGCTAGTAAGTAAGGAAATTTATATATAATTTTTTTTTTTTTTTTTTTTAAATGACTTAGTTAAAGTAATTAACTAATAAAGAAAATGAAAGTAATAACAAATTAGGATTAAATAAATTAAATTGATTAGTATAATTATAGCTCCGCCGACTGCTCCAGTGTTGGGCGTGAGTATATAGAGAGAATTAAAGTATGAATGTAGTATTAGATTATTAGTTAAGTTATTAGTTGGAATACAAAATAGTAAAATAGTAAAAGTATTTATAGTTAATGAAGAAAGTAAGGATATAAACTAGTATAGAATATGTAGTATGATATTCTGTCTATAAAAACAAATTTGTATGAAAATAAGTAATAATTAAATATTATCGTTAAATATTTTAGTTTTAGATACTATATAAGTAGGTAGAGTAAGGTGAACAATAGTGTTTAATGTTTGAGTAAAGAAAGGGTGTGAGGTAGTGTTGATACAATTGTAATTTATAATGCAATTAACAATTAATTAACAATATTAAATTAATTAGTAAATAAGAAATTAAAGAAAGTAATGAAGAAAGTAAGGGTAAGAACTAGTATATTCTTTTGTAATATAATACTCTATCTATAAAACTAGTTAAACTGGAAAGTATTCGGTTATTTATTATTATTATTTAATTTAATTTGAATTTAATGAAAATATAAATAATAATAGGAAAAGTCAGGTGATAGAGTAGTTTATCTAGTTTTTGACAATATATTTTTCGTGTGGCCTATGATGTCATATGTATACTCATGTAGCATATGACGTAATAATGGTTACGTAATCGGTTAGTGATAGGTAGACTTAGAAAAATTTTATAGGTGCCAACTACAAAAATACCTAGGCGTATGTATGCAGGTGACATCGATTTTCTATAAAATTTTTTTAGAGTTTACAATATTTTTAAAATTTTTTCTATAGTATCTAATATATTAACGCTCCTAATTATGATAGTCCTAATGTTGGTGTATATATTTAGTTTTAAGGTGTCTAATTTAGGATTGAAAAATTAAAAATAATTAAAATATGCTAATATTATGCGAAAAACAGGGTAAGTTATTAATATTAAAAATTAAAGTATTAATTATAATCAAAGAAAGTAAATATGATGACTAAAATGTAAACATACAATATTAGTTTTCGTGCGATGCTTCGGAGGACACTGTGAACTTGATATGGTCTATGGTAATTTATAATTCCAAAATTAAAATTTTAATGTATGAAAACAAAGTTAATTTTGCGGTCACTTTTGAGGCAACTTTTTATAAAAATGTTTATATTTTGTGAACCACTCACCAGATCTTCTTCAAATTTGTCGCGTTCTTCAGATAAGGAAATAAATAATATAGTGCAAATTTTTAAAAGTAGTGTTGTCGATCAATTTGCTGAAATATATTAATGCGAATATAATGAAGTTTTTCATTGACAGCAAAACGGTTGCACCTCTGGAAGTATTTGTTGAAATTGGTCGTGCAGTATATTATTTTTCATGTGAAAAAATGCCCTTTCATGGGTATATTTTTTTGTCTTTGTTTTAACAATATCTTGCAATTTTCAAATTTCTTCATATATATAAAAATGCATAAATATCGTTTAATTTTCAATTAAAAATTTTTATATTCTGACGAAATGTAGGTTTTGATGATCTTCAAAGAATTCAGTTGTTAAAACAGTACGTCATCGATAAAATATAGGCGTCGCACGGCACTTTATCTTTATATAAGCTTGAAATTTAGGTTTTTTGGCGATAAAAACACTTCTAGACGTCCGATTTTGAAAATTTTTTCAGCACTCGTTTAATTTTTTAAATACGCATCTTTTGATGTATAACACTTGATATGAAATTGAAAAACCGATTTTAAATGAATTTTTAAGTACGGAGCGCGGTTTTTTCGCTGCTATTCGGACCGTAGATAGTCCGAGACTGGTTAGGTTAGGTTAGGTTAGGTTAGGTTAGGTTAGGTTAGGTTAGGTTAGGTTAGGTTAGGTTAGGTTAGGTTAGGTTAGGTTAGGTTAGGTTAGGTTAGGTTAGGTTAGGTTAGGTTAGGTTAGGTTAGGTTAGGTTAGGTTAGGTTAGGTTAGGTTAGGTTAGGTTAGGTTAGGTTAGGTTAGGTTAGGTTAGGTTAGGTTAGGTTAGGTTAGGTTAGGTTAGGTTAGGTTCCCCCCCATGGTTCCAAGCCTTGTCGTGGCGGGGGGGCTCAGTACCTGGGGTGCAATCCAGCACCCTGGGGAAGCTAATTGGGCCACTAGTCGCTCCTTTCCGTTCTCTTCATGAGAACGGCGTTTGGATGCGTCCTTTTCATACCGTAATGTCGCCATTGCACTTCGGCGACACCGGGGGCTCACTTTGTTGGGCCGCGAGGCGGGGCACCTCTATAAAAAGTCCCCCCGAAACCGCGGTCGGCGTGCCGCGGCGTAGGGTTATCGTGCGAGCGCTGACGAGACGGGGGTAGGCTCACCCGGAATGAGCCAAACAAACCCAAACATGAAAGCCAGCAGTTTTAAAAGGAATACCCAGGAGGGTCCCGGCGAAGCCGGGGAATCCCTCCCGGCGCCTTCGGGTGCCGGCAGCCCCGTGTACTCTGGGGGGGGCAAAAACTGCTCCGCGGGCTGGCGATCTGCCAGCTCGCGTACCGACGACCCACGCTTACACACAACGGATTTCGATCTTGCCTACGATTCTGGCAGTTTGGAAAGGATTCTTGCCGACTACGGCGATTACTGTGACGACAGGGACATCGACACCGAAAGTTCGACTGGCCCCCAAGGGACGGTCGCAACTGAGGGCTTAGGGGCGAAGTCAGGGCGGCTGGTGAGGAAGAGGCGTGTCCC
The DNA here is from genome assembly GCA_036924255.1 of Apodemia mormo. Lineage (NCBI taxonomy): Eukaryota > Metazoa > Arthropoda > Insecta > Lepidoptera > Riodinidae > Apodemia > Apodemia mormo. Next base: position 17,352,380 of record JAUPFN010000029.1, read on the forward strand.
AGGCGATCCTTCGTCCGGGGCCGACTCGGACGACACGGCTGCCGAGGACTTTGTAGAACGGCCCCAAACAGCGAAGAGAGGTCGTGGGCGCTCACTAACATCCGGCGCCCGCACCGCTGAGGCGAGGTCTCTTATATCGGAGGAGTCATACGCAGGGTGTAAGAGGAAGGAGGACGGGGCTTTGGTCGAGGATGAGTTACTCTCCATGGCCAAAACCCTGGAAATGGAGAGGATGATGGCGCGGGGAGAAGACCGCACCACTGACCAACTGGCCGCGCACGCCCAGTCCGGGATATCTCTCGTAATGGGCGTCGCGCAAAAGTCAAAAAACCTTAAGGGCACTATGGTGCGTGCCCTTAAGCAGGCGGCTTTGGCCATTGAAGATGCGGTGGTCGGCCTCAGAAGCCGCACCGAAACTGAAGAGCTTGAGCTGATGAAGTGGCGATGGCACAAGCAGGAGAAGGAGCTGGCGGCGCTACGTGCGGAGGTCGCTAGGCTCCGGGCTGCCTTGGAGGAGCAGCGGGCTGACGCGCCTATAGAGCAGCGCGCCGTGCCGGAGGTGGCCCAGCCCACGGAGGATAGAGAGGAGGCCATGTTGGGGCGCATCATGTTGCAAGTCGGCAACATGATGGACGCCAAGATGGCCTCGTTGGCGGACCGACTGCTGCCGGAAAAGCGGCTCAGGCCGCCGCTGGCGGCGGATAAAAGAAGGGAGGAGGCGGAAGCCCGCACCGCTGCAGTCGAGGTGACGGCTGCAGGTGCGACCGTCGCAGAAGTGGTTGCCGGGTCGCGGAAGCCCAAGCCCCACAAAGGCAAGGGCAAGGGTAAGGGCCAAAGTGCCCTGCCCGCCGCGGCCCCTGTAACTGCAACGGAGCCTACGTCTTCCGCTCGGGCCCCAGACCAGGAGGGTTGGACCCGGGCGGAAAACCGGAAAACGAAACGACGGAGGAGAAAGAAGGCCAAGAGGGGGGAAAAGGAGCCTCCCACTCCGGCCCCAAAGAAGAGGCCAACAATGCCCAACGAAAAGACGGCGCCGCGGTTGCGCCCGCCCCGGACTGCAGCTGTCGTTTTGACACTGCAACCCGGTGCGGCCGATATGGGTGCAACGTATGCGGCCGTTCTCACCCAAGCCAGGGACCAAGTCTCCCTCGCTGAGTTGGGAATCCCAGGAGTCAGGATGAGAAGGGGAGCGACTGGCGCGCGAATCTTAGAAGTTACGGGCGCCACGAGCTCAGCCAAGGCTGACCAACTAGCCGCAAGACTTCGGGAAGTCTTACCTGGAGATGCAGTCAGGGTCACCCGGCCAGAGAAGTGCGCAGAAATGCGCATTTCCGGGCTGGACGACTCCGTCACACAAGAAGAGGTGGTGGCCGCTGTGGCCCGATGTGGAGACTGCCCCGCCGACACCATCAAGGCGGGGCAATTGCGATTCGCGGCAACGGGCTGCGGTACGATCTACGTCCGCTGCCCGATAGCTGCAGCAAAAAGGGTGGCAGGCTCGAGGCTCTTGGTGGGATGGGTGTCCGCCAAAGTGCGGGTGCTGCCCACCAAGCGCTTGCGCTGTTTCAGGTGCCTCGTAGTGGGGCACACTGGCGCGCAGTGCGACTCGGCGATAGACCGCAGCGGTGAGTGCTATCGCTGCGGTCTAGAAGGGCACAAGGCCGTTGACTGTGCCGGGGACCCACGCTGCTCCGTTTGTGCGGCAGCGGGCCTTCCGGCCGGGCATAGGGTGGGGTCTCCCTCCTGTAGGGGGACTCTGCCCAAGGCTAGAAATCGGCGGCGACATACCGCGGCCGCTCCGTCGCCAACCGTGCTTCCTCCTGTTTCTCTGGGGGGGGCGCGGGAGGCAATGGAATGACCGCTCCCCGGAGTTGAGATATGCGCGCGGTGGTTCCGCACACCGCGCGCCCGATATGAGTAGATGTGCTGGGTCTTTCTCCCAGCTAAGGAGAATGCCGGCAAGGCTGGCAAGTGCCGGCGGGATGGTGGAATAATCCGCAAGGAGTTACCACCTCCCCCGCCACCATGGCACAGAGGAGCGGACGCAGGAGTTTTAGTGGGTAGAGCCGGTTTTAGGCGAGTCCCACACTCGGGCCGCGTCGCGTGGCCCGGTAGTGCGTAAGAGCATTTCTCCTGCGAAACCAAAAAAAAAAAAAAAAAAAAAAAAAAAAAAAAAAAAAAAAAAAAAAAAAAAAAAAAAAAAAAAAAAGGTTAGGTTAGGTTAGGTTAGGTTAGGTTAGGTTAGGTTAGGTTAGGTTAGGTTAGGTTAGGTTAGGTTAGGTTAGGTTAGGTTAGGTTAGGTTAGGTTAGGTTAGGTTAGGTTCCCCCCCATGGTTCCAAGCCTTGTCGTGGCGGGGGGGCTTAGTACCTGGGGTGCAATCCAGCACCTTGGGGAACTAATTGGACCACTACGCCGCTCCTTTCCGTTCTCTTCATGAGAACGGCGTTTGGATGCGGCACTTATAACCCGGTTTCCGGGAGCCCATTGTGGGGCTGGGAGGAAGAAAACCTCTCTAAAAAATCACCCCGAAACCGCGGTCGGCGTGCCGCGGCGTAGGGTTATCGGGCGAGCGCTGACGAGACGGGGGTAGGCCCACCCGGAATGGGCCACCAAAACACAATGAAGCACAGCAGTTTTCAAAGGTCTACCCAGGAGGGTCCCGGCAAAGCCGGGGAATCCCTCCCGGCGCCCTCGGGTGCCGGCAGCCCCACGTACTCTGGGGGGGGCAAAAACTGCTTCGCGGGCCGGCGGTCTGCCGGTCTGCGCACCGATAACACTGGCGATTCCGAACTGGACTACGATTCACTTTACGATCTGGACAATGACGATTTTGAGGCTGGGGCGCATGCCACGGGGGCGTGTGTCTCATCCAAAGACCACGGCGTAGACTTGGACTCTGACAGTTCAACTGTCGAGGTAACCGGCCGGCTAAGAAGGAAGAGGCCCGGCCCGGGTGAACATGAATCCGGGCTGGACTCTGACGACACGGCGGGAGAGGAGTTGTCGCAAACAGGGCCGGCGAAACGTACAAGAGGGCGCCCACCCACAACGGGCGCCTACGTCGGCCTCCGGAAAGCGAAAGAAGCCTTCTTGCAGGCAAAAAAGGAGGAAATCGGGGTTTTGGCCGAGGAGCAAATACTCTCCATGGCCAAAACCCTCGAAGTATCGAGAAAGGAGGAGCGCTCCGCTGAGGACCTTGCCGCCCACGCTCAGAAAGGTTGCGACCTCATCCTGAGCGTGGCTCAAAAATCTAAAAACCTTAAGGGCACAATGGTGCGTGCCCTTAAACAAGCAGCATGGGCCATCCAAGATGCGGTTGCAGCATTGAAAGAACGCACCACTAATGAGGAGGTTGATCTACTCCGCTCAGCGAACTACCGTCAAGAGAAGCAGATAGCGGAACTGCGAGCGGAGATAGCCGAAATCCGCGGCGAACTGGGCAGGCGCAAGGCCGAACCCGAGAAGAGCCATACCGAAGACGGAGAGGAGGCCATGTTGGGTCGCATCATGCTGCAGGTAGGCAACATGATGGACGCCAAGATGGCCTCTGTCGCGGACCGGCTACTGCCGGAGAGGAGAATAAGGCCCCCACTACGCGGGGATATAGAAGTGACGGAAGAGGTGCCAGTTGCTCAAACAACTTCGGACACCACCAGAATGACGATGACGACCGCCGCTGATGAAGTCGCTGGGTCGCAGAAGCCCAAGCCCACTAAGGGCAAGGGCAAGGGCAAGGGCAAAAGTCAAAGTGCCCAGTCCGTTGTGGCCCAAGTGACGGCACCGGCTCCTTCTTCTGCCTCTCGGGACGCTCCAAACGAGGAGGGGTGGACCCGAGCGGGCAAAAAGAAAAAGACGAAGAATAAGAAGAGGAAGGAAAAAGAAAAACCGAAGGAAAAGGCCTCTTCTTCCCTGACGAAGCCAAGGTCGAGGAAGAAGAAAGACAAGGAGAGGATGGAGCCACGGTTGCGCCCGCCCCGGTCTGCGGCTGTCGTTCTGACGCTGCAGCCTGGTGCGGCAGAAAAAGGCGAAACCTATGCGGCCGTCCTAACTCGTGCGAGGGACAAGGTGTCGCTTGCCGAGTTGGGCATCCCAGGCCTAAAATTAAGGAAGGGGGCAACTGGTGCCCGTATATTAGAAGTTCCGGGGGCCACAAGCGCCGACAAGGCTGACCAACTGGCTACAAAGCTGCGGGAGGTCTTGCCGGCAGATACCGTAAGAATCGCCCGGCCCGAAAAATGCGCTGAAATGCGCATTTCTGGGTTGGACGATTCTATAACCGTGGCAGAGGTGGCAGAGGCCGTGGCCAAATGTGGGGGTTGCCCCGTCGACTCCGTCAAGGCGGGGCGCCTTCGATTCTCCCTGTCGGGCAGCGGCACCTTGTTTGTTCGTTGCCCAGTGGCCGCGGCGAAGTTAGTCGCAAAATCAAAGCTTTTGGTGGGTTGGGTGGTAGCGCGGGTGCGGGTTCTACCTTTTAAGCGCCTGCGCTGCTACCGATGCCTCATGGTTGGGCACACAGCGGTGCAATGCACCTCAGACGTCGACCGCAGCGACGAGTGCTTTCGCTGCGGTCAAAAGGGGCACAAGGCCACCGACTGTAACGGTGAACCTAAGTGCTCCGTGTGCTCGGCAGCGCATCTTCCAGCAGGTCATAGGGTTGGGTCTCTTGCTTGTAAGGGGACCCTGCCCAAGGCTAAAAGGAAAGGAAGAGCCACTGCCACAAAGACGTCAACAGCGTCCGCCCCAATTTCAACAGGGGCGTCGCAGGAGGAAGCGATGGAGTGACTCCTTCCTCCGGGAGAAAAAGGTCACTCTGCCCCCGCAGAAAGACCAAGGTACCTAGTACCAACTGGATATGCGCGCGGTGATTCCGCTCACCGCGCGCCTTTGTGATGATTGCTAAGGCTCTCCTTGGCAGGGAAGGTCGCCGGTAAGCTGGCGAGTGCCGGTGGGGCAATGGAATAGTGTGCAAGGGTTACCATCTCCCCGCCATAGCCGGCACAGTGAAGCGGGCGCAGGAGTTTTAGTGGGTAGAGCCGGTTTTAGGCGAGTCCCACACTCGGGTCGCGTAAAGTGGCCCGGTTGTGCGTAAGTGCATTTCTCCTGCGAAAACAAAAAAAAAAAAAAAAAAAAAAAAAAAAAAAAAAAAAAAAAAAAAAAAAAGGTTAGGTTAGGTTAGGTTAGGTTAGGTTAGGTTAGGTTAGGTTAGGTTAGGTTAGGTTAGGTTAGGTTAGGTTAGGTTAGGTTCCCCCCCATGGTTCCAAGCCTTGTCGTGGCGGGGGGGCTTAGTACCTGGGGTGCAATCCAGCACCTTGGGGAACTAATTGGACCACTACGCCGCTCCTTTCCGTTCTCTTCATGAGAACGGCGTTTGGATGCGGCACTTATAACCCGGTTTCCGGGAGCCCATTGTGGGGCTGGGAGGAAGAAAACCTCTTTAAAAAATCACCCCGAAACCGCGGTCGGCGTGCCGCGGCGTAGGGTTATCGGGCGAGCGCTGACGAGACGGGGGTAGGCCCACCCGGAATGGGCCACCAAAACACAATGAAGCACAGCAGTTTTCAAAGGTCTACCCAGGAGGGTCCCGGCAAAGCCGGGGAATCCCTCCCGGCGCCCTCGGGTGCCGGCAGCCCCACGTACTCTGGGGGGGGCAAAAACTGCTTCGCGGGCCGGCGGTCTGCCGGTCTGCGCACCGATAACACTGGCGATTCCGAACTGGACTACGATTCACTTTACGATCTGGACAATGACGATTTTGAGGCTGGGGCGCATGCCACGGGGGCGTGTGTCTCATCCAAAGACCACGGCGTAGACTTGGACTCTGACAGTTCAACTGTCGAGGTAACCGGCCGGCTAAGAAGGAAGAGGCCCGGCCCGGGTGAACATGAATCCGGGCTGGACTCTGACGACACGGCTGGAGAGGAGTTGTCGCAAACAGGGCCGGCGAAACGTACAAGAGGGCGCCCACCCACAACGGGCGCCTACGTCGGCCTACGGAAAGCGAAAGAAGCCTTCTTGCAGGCAAAAAAGGAGGAAATCGGGGTTTTGGCCGAGGAGCAAATACTCTCCATGGCCAAAACCCTCGAAGTATCGAGAAAGGAGGAGCGCTCCGCTGAGGACCTTGCCGCCCACGCTCAGAAAGGTTGCGACCTCATCCTGAGCGTGGCTCAAAAATCTAAAAACCTTAAGGGCACAATGGTGCGTGCCCTTAAACAAGCGGCATGGGCCATCCAAGATGCGGTTGCAGCATTGAAAGAACGCACCACTAATGAGGAGGTTGATCTACTCCGCTCAGCGAACTACCGTCAAGAGAAGCAGATAGCGGAACTGCGAGCGGAGATAGCCGAAATCCGGGGCGAACTGGGCAGGCGCAAGGCCGAACCCGAGAAGAGCCACACCGAAGACGGAGAGGAGGCCATGTTGGGTCGCATCATGCTGCAGGTTGGCAACATGATGGACGCCAAGATGGCCTCTGTCGCGGACCGGCTACTGCCGGAGAGGAGAATAAGGCCCCCATTACGCGGGGATATAGAAGTGACGGAAGAGGTGCCAGTTGCTGAACCAACTTCGGACACCACCAAAATGACGATGACGACCGCCGCCGATGTAGTCGCTGGGTCGCAGAAGCCCAAGCCCACCAAGGGCAAGGGCACGGGCAAGGGCAAGAGTCATAGTGTCCAGCCCGTTGTGGCCCAAGTAACGGCACCGGCGCCTTCTTCTGCCGCTCGGGACGCTCCAAACGAGGAGGGGTGGACCCAAGTAGGCCAAAAGGAAAAGGTGAAGAAGAAAACGAGGAAGGGAAAAGAAACAGCGAAGGAAAAGGCCTCGTCTTCCCTGACAAAGCCAAGGTCAAGGAAGAAGAAAGACAAGGAGAGGATGGAGCCACGGTTGCGCCCGCCCCGGTCTGCGGCTGTCGTTCTGACGCTGCAGCCTGGTGCGGCGGAAAAAGGCGAAACCTATGCGGCCGTCCTAACTCGTGCGAGGGACAAGGTGTCGCTCGCCGAGTTGGGCATCCCAGGCCTAAAATTAAGGAAGGGGGCAACCGGTGCCCGTATATTAGAAGTTCCGGGGGCCACAAGCGCCGACAAGGCTGACCAACTGGCTACAAAGCTGCGGGAGGTCTTGCCGGCAGATACCGTAAGAATCGCCCGGCCCGAAAAATGCGCTGAAATGCGCATTTCTGGGTTGGACGATTCTATAACCGTGGCAGAGGTGACAGAGGCCGTGGCCAAATGTGGGGGTTGCCCCGTCGACTCCGTCAAGGCGGGGCGCCTTCGATTCTCCCTGTCGGGCAGCGGCACCTTGTTTGTTCGTTGCCCAGTGGCCGCGGCGAAGTTAGTCGCAAAATCAAAGCTTATGGTGGGTTGGGTGGTAGCGCGGGTGCGGATTCTACCTTTCAAGCGCCTGCGCTGCTACCGGTGCCTCATGGTTGGGCACACAGCGGTGCAATGCACCTCAGACGTGGACCGCAGCGACGAGTGCTTTCGCTGCGGTCAAAAGGGGCACAAGGCCACCGACTGTAACGGTGAACCTAAGTGCTCCGTGTGCTCGGCAGCGCATCTTCCAGCAGGGCATAGGGTTGGGTCTCTTGCTTGTAAGGGGACCCTGCCCAAGGCTAAAAGAAAAGGAAGAGCCACTGCCACAAAGTCGTCAACAGCGTCCGCC